>SJYT01082034.1:25414-38383 GCA_006410635.1 Cephalophus harveyi | reverse complement strand
ACAAAGGAGGCAAGAATATACAATGGAGAAAAGACAATCTCTTTAACAAGTGGTGCTGGGAAAACTGGTCAACCACTTATAAAAGAATGAAACTAGAACACTTTCTAACACCATACACAAAAATAAACAAAATGAATTAAAGATCTAAACATAAGACCAGAAACTATAAAACTCCTAGAGGAGAACATAGGCAAATACTCTCCAACATAAATCACAGCAGGATCTTCTATGACCCATCTCCCAGAATATTGGAAATAAAAGCAAAAATAAAAAAATGGGACCTAGTTAAACTTAAAAGCTTATGCACAACAAAGGAAACTATAAGCAAGGTGAAAAGACAGCCTTCAGAATGGGAGAAAATAATAGCAAATGAAGCAACTGACAAACAACTAATCTCAAAAATATACAAACAACTCCTACAGCTCAATTCCAGAAAAATAAATGACCCAATCAAAAATTGGGTCAAAGAACTAAATAGACATTTCTCCAAAGAAGGCATACAGATGGCTAACAAACACATGAAAAGATGCTCAACATCACTCATTATTAGAGAAATGCAAATCAAAACCACAATGAGGTACGATTTCACACCAGTCAGAATGGCTGTGATCCAAAAGTCTACAAGCAATTAATGCTGGAGAGGGTGTGGAGAAAAGGGAACCCTCTTATACTGCTGGTGAGAATGCAAACTCGTACAGCCACTATGGAGAACAGTGTAGAGATTCCTTAAAAAACTGCAAATAGAACTGCTGTATGACCCAGCAATCCCTCTGCTGGGCATACACACCAAGGAAACCAGAATTAAAATAGACACGTGTACCCCAATGTTCATCACAGCAGTTTATAATAGCCAGGACATGGAAGCAACCTAGATGTCCATCAGCAGATGAATGGATAAGAAAGCTGTGGTACATATACACAATGGATATTACTCAGCCATTAAAAAGAATACATTTGAATCAGTTATAATGAGGTGGGTGAAACTGGAGCTTATTACACAGACTGAAGTAAGCCAGAAAGAAAAACACCAATACAGTATACTAACACATATATATGGAATTTAGAAAGATGGTAATGATAACCCTGTTTACAAGACAGCGAAAGAGATGCAGATGTATACTACAGCCTTTTGGACTCTGTGGGAGAGGGAGAGGGTGGGATGATTTGGAAGAATGGCACTGAAACATGTATAATGTCATATATGAAATGAATCACCAGTCCAAGTTTGATGCATGATACTGGATGCTTGGGGCTCATGCACTGGGACGATCCAGAGGGATGGTACGGGGAGGGAGGAGGGAGGAGGGAGGAGGGTTCAAAATAGGGAACACGTGTATACCTGTGGTGGATTCATGTTGATGTATCACAAACGAATTCAATATTGTAAAGTAATTAACTTCCAATTAAAATAAATTTATATTTAAAAGAAAAACAACCTTATTGCTTTCTCTAGGAAAATGATTAACTGGTGGTAGTGAGAAATAAGGGACATCTTACATCTATCTTAAAATTTAATAATGCTCCTCAGGGAAATGCAACAATGAGCACATATACAAAATTTCACACATTTTTTGAAATTCATACATACTGATCTCTAAGGATGCATTTGAAAGATGTTATCAGGCATTGCAATATTTACCTGAGAGTGAAGGGAGAGAAGAAAGACCATAATAGCTATATGAATGTCTCAGATGCTGTAAATAAACATTTTGTAAGTGAATAATAGGTGGCAACAGGCCTTGCTATTCTCAGATAATTTAATGATATCTGCAGGCCTTCTGGAGGTGGAAAATAAGAATTATCTTTCCTGAATTACCTAGGATATATAGCCTCTCTGGAAATTTATATTTTGTTCTTTAATCATTTATTAAATTATTTCAATTTGAAAAGATTTGTACAAGTTGATGCAAAATATCATCAGTGTACTTCCATTTATGAAAGCTAAATAATGTAGTCAATCTCATTTTAACCTGACTTTTGAAAAGTGAAAAGACTCATGAAAATTGACTTACAGTGAAGATCAGAATGTGAACTGTGAAGAACATAAAGAAGGCATGAAGACAGTTGCAAATTGAACAAAATATTTGTCAATGTTGACAATACAAAGCTATCCTTGTGGTTAACATTTTGACCTTGGGAAATTAAGTTAAAATCTATTAGCATTTTATGAATAAGACAGATGGTGATCTTGATAGCAAATCTGATAGAAGGCTAGTTTCACAAAACAATTACAATTCAAGATAGTCAGGTTTAAAAACAGTGGCTTCTACTACAGGAAACAGCTCAAAATGCATGAAAAATATTCTATGAGAGTGCTAAAAATCATTTTCAAGAAATAAAGGACTGATTAAGTGTGTGTACCACATGACCCTAATATTTCCCTATTGCCATCAAATATAATAATCTTTGCAGCTTTTGGTGAAGTGAATAAAGATTACTTCCCACAAGAAGAAATTCATATGAGAAAAGGTATAAGAAAAATGTACAATCTTAACTCTTTTTCTGTGCTTGAGGTTTTGCTGTAAGTTTATGCTGTATCTTTAAAAAATAAAAATATGTTAGCTAACATACAATACCATAGCATTTTCTCCTGAAGAGTAAAGTGTGGACAAATGTTTCCTTGAGTAGAACTTCCTGGTTTACACTCACTTTCAATTGTTTGTCTATATTGGGGCAATTATTTAAAAATATTCTGTTTGGCTGAACTTATTGTACATCATAAGTACATAAAAAAATAAGAAACAATGTGTGTAAAAGTGTTTTGTAAACGTTAAAATATTCTACAATGTTTTTAAAATTAGAAACAGTAACTGGAGATGACTTCTCTCACCCTCCCACATATTACCATCTGTTTTAAAAAAATATTTTCATGCCCTCTTTCCTGGCTTGAATTGAGAAACGAATTTTGGCATTTTATAATGTTTCCAGTGAGAATTTTTATAATGTTATCCCATTATTGATAGACAAAATTATGACATATCATATGATACTTATTAGTTACTTTTCAAAATATTCACAAATTCTTCTTTTTATTGACAGCTTAAATAAACATGGCAAATTGAAGAGAGTAGTATATTTTAAAAACTTCATTCACTGAGAATATTAATTAGAAAGGATAATGGAAAATGTGAATATCTGATAAGGATTTAATGACTTTGTGGTATAGATAATATAACTGTTAAAAATGATTTGTTATATAGAAAAAAGAACAAATTCATGATGAGGTGCCAATATTACATTCTTAGATATTCTATATCGTTGTAATGTATGTTGTCCCAAAAAAAAAAAAAATAATTTATATAGTAATAGCATTATCTTCATGTTCATTTTGAAGAATTTTATTTTTTTTAAGAAAGAAAGAAACTTGCCACTATAAATTCTGTCTCTAGGCTTCAGGCTTTTGTAGCACTGCTTAAGAGATGAAAAGCAGAAAGGATGAAATTTTTCTTATAGATTTTAGTATATTTCAGCATTACTAGAAAAGCACTGAGCCCTTTATCAGTCAAGATTATCTAAAACAATAGCATATAGATATACAGATACATATATACAGATATAGATATACAGATAAAGTTGTCATATATATATATAAGAAGCTGTCAATAAAGAGAGAGAGAGGTTTATTTTAAGGAATTGCCTCACGATTGTGGAAATTGGTAAAATTAAAATCTGTAGGTCAGGCTAATAGGCTAGAAATTCCACTAAGAATTGATGTTGAAGTCTTCAATCCAAAATCTATATAATAGACCAGGAGACTAGAAGTTCAGTCATGCTTTTTATGTTACAGTCTTGAGAAAGAATTCCTTCTTCTCCAGGAAGCCTCAATTTTTCTCTTACTGCTTTAAACTAATTGAAAGAGGCCCACTCACATTATCAAGAGTAATTTGCTTTACTTAAAAAAAAGTGATTATAAATGCTAATCACATTTACAAAATACTTTCACAGAAACATCTAGACTAGTGTTTGACCAAACAGCAGGATACCATAACCTAGCCAAGTTTACACATAAGACTAGCAATCACAAGTTACCCAGTAAGTATTTGACTTTTACTTTGTAATCTTGACTAAGAGATAATTGAAATATATTATTTTTGGACCAAGGAAGGCAGGAAAGTAATATATGAAATTTATCCAAAACTTTAAATGATCTTGACTAATTATTACTGAAATAGTTGTAACAGGTATTAAGACATCCTTGATGATTAGTTTCAAAAATGGCTTGAAATCAGTGAATCTGGAAAAGACATGAACAAGCATCCACTGCTAAAGGAAATTTTTCTACCATTTTATTCAGCTTCCTGTGATAGCTTAAGTAAAGATAGATGTTCAAGTAATCATATTATGCAGAGAAAAGCAATTTCACCTAGCTGCAATGATGAGTTAACATTTTTTCTTTGTTTTATTAAGATACAGTTGACATACAGCATTATATATTTAATGTATATAGCACAGTGATTTAACTTGCATACATCATGAAATGATAACCACAATAATTCAGGTGAACAACTATCATCTCAGATAGGTAAGAAGAAATAATTTTCCTTTGTAATGAGACCTCTTACAATTTTCTCTTAACAATTTTGATATATATTATATAGCAATGTTAACTGCACCTATCAGGTTGCACATCACATCTCTAGTACTTACTAATCTTACAACTGGAAGTTTGTGGCTTTTGACCACCTTGAGCCAATCCTTACTCCTCCACCCTCTATTTCTTTCTGTTTTAAAATTTTATTTCACATTGGAGTATAGTAGATTAACAATGTTATGCTAGTTTCAGGTGTATGGCAAAGTGATTCAGTTATAGGTATATATGTATCTATTCTTTTTCAAGTTCTTTTCCCATAGGTTATTATAAAATGTTAAGCAGAGTTCTCTCTGCTATACAGTAAATCCTTGTTGGTTACCTATTTTACTAATAAACACAGCAGCGTGTACATGTCAATCTTTCTGGTCCTTTAATCTTTCACTACCCTTTCACTGTTTCTCCCTGGGAACTATTAATTTGTTCTGTGAGTCTGTTTATGTTTTGTAAACAAGTTCATTTGTGTCATTTTTGTTAAATTACACCTTTAAGTGATATCATATATTTGTCCTTCTCTGCCTGACTTACTTGACTTAGTGTGATAATATCCAGGCCCATCTGTATTGCTGCAAATGGCATCATTTCATTTTTTTAATGCCTGAGTATATTACATTGTATATATAGGACACATCTTTATCCATTTATACATTGATGGACATTTAGGAGGCTTCCATACCTTGGCTATTGTAAACAGTACTGCAATAAACACTGGAGTGCCTGTATACTTCTAAATCATGTTTTTCTCTGGATATATGCCCAGGAGTGGGATTGCTGGATCACACAGTAGATCTATTTCAGTTTTTAAGGGACCTTGATACTGTTCTCCATAGTGGCTATACCAATTTATATTTCCACCAAAAGTATAGGAGGGTTCTCTTTTCTCCACACTCTCTCCAAAATTTATGATTTATAGACATTTTGATTATGGCCATTCTGACGGATGTGAAGTGATATCTCATTATATTTTTGACTTGCATTTCTCTAATAATTAGCAAAATTGAGCATCTTTTCATATGTCTCATAGTAGAAGTGTCTATTTAGTTCTTCTGTCCATGTTTCAATTGATTTGGTTTTTTGATATTTTGCTTCATATGCTGTAAATTTTTGATATTACAATCTTGTTGGTTACATCTTTTGCACATATTTTCTCACATTCTGTGGGTTGTCTTTTCATTTGGTTTATGGTCTCCTTTGCTGTTTAAAAACTTTTGAGTTTAATTGCATTCATTTTTTCGCCCCATATACTCTAGGAGATAGATCTAAAAAGATCTTGCCATTTATGTCACTGATGAACATAGATGCAAAAATCCTCAACAAAATTCTAGCAAACAGAATCCAACAACATATTAAAAAGATCATACATCATGACCAAGTGGGCTTTATCCCAGGGATGCAAGGATTCTTCAATATCCACAAATCAACGTAATACACCACATTAACAAATTGAAAGGTAAAACCACATGATTATCTCAATAGATGGAGAGAAAACCTTTGACAAAATTCAGGATCTACTTATGATAAAATCCCCCAGAATGCAGGCATAGAAGGAATATACCTCAACATAATAAAAGCTATATATGACAAATCAACAGCAAACATCCTCAGTGGTGAAAATTTGAAAGCATTTCCCTTAAAGTCAGGAACAAGGATAGAGTCCCCACTCTAACCACTACTATTCAACATAGTTTTAGAAGTTTTGGCCATAGCAATCAGAGCAGAAAAATAAATCAAAGGAATCTAGATTGGAAAAGAAGCAAAACTCTCACTGTTTGCAGATGACATGATCCTCTACATAGAAAACTCTAAAGACTCTACCAGAAAATTACTAGAGCTAATCAATGAATATAGTAAAGTTGCAGGATATAAAATTAACACACAGAAATCCCTCGCATTCCTATACACTAACAATGAGAAAACAGGAAGAGAAATTAAGGAAACAATTCCATTAACCATTGCAATGAAAAGAATAAAATACTTAGGAATATATCTATTTAAAGAAACAAAAGACCTATATATAGAAAATTACAAAACACTGATGAAGGAACTCAAAGAAGACACAAATAGATGAATACCATGATCATGGATTGGAAGAATCAATATAGTGAAAATGAGTATACTACCCAAAAACAATCTATAGATTCAATGCATTCCTCATCAAGCTACCAATGGTATTTTTCACAGAACTAGAACAAATAATTTGACAATTTGTATGGAAATACAAAAAACCTCAAATAGCCAAAGCAATCTTGAGAAAGAAGAATGGAACTGGAGGAATCAATCTGCCTGACTTCAGGCTATACGACAAAGCTACAGTTATCAAGACAGTATGCTACTGGCACAAAGACAGAAATATAGATCAATGGAACAAAATTGAAAGCCCAGAGATAAATCCATGCACCTATGGACACCTTATCTTTAACAAAGGAGCCAAGAATACACAATGGAGAAAAGACAATCTCTTTAACAAGTGGGACTGGAAAAACTGGTCAAACACTTGTAAAAGAATGAAACTAGAACATTTTCTAATACCATACACAAAATTAACTCAAAATGGATTAAAGATCTAAATGCAAGATGAGAAACTATAAAAATTATAGAGGAAAACATAGTTTAAATACTCTAGACATAAATCACAGCAGGATCCTCTATGGCCCACCTCCCAGGGTAGTGGAAATAAAAGCAAAAATAAACAAGTGGGACCTAATTAAACTTAGAAGCTTTTACACAACAAAGGAAACTATAAGCAAGGTGAAAAGACAGCCTTCAGACCATGGATAAAATAATAACAAATGAAGCAACTAACAAAGAATTAATCTCAAAAATATGCAATAAACTCCTGCAGCTCAATTCCAGAAAAATAAACGACCCAATCAAAAAATGGGCCAAAGAACTAAACAGACATTTCTCCAAAGAAGATATACAGATGACTAACAAACACATGAAAAGGTGTTCAACATAACTCATTATCAGAGGAATGAAAATCAAAACCACAATGAGGTACCATTTCACACTGGTCAGAATGGCTGCTATCCAAAAATATACAAAGAATAAATGCTGGAGAGGGTGTGGAGAAAAGGGAACCCTCTTACACTGTTGGTGAGAATGCAAACTAGCACAGCCACTATGGAGAACAGCATGAAGATTCCTTAAAAAACTGCAAATAGAACTGCCGTATGACCCAGCAATCCCACTGCTGGGCATACACACTGAGGAAACCCGAATTGAAAGAGATATGTGTACCCCAATGTTCATTGCAGCACTGTTTATAATAGCCAGGACATGGAAATAATCTAGATGTCCATCAGCAGATGAATGGATAAGAAAGCTGTGGTACATATACACAATGGAATACTACTCAGCTATTAAAAAGAATACATTTGAATCAGGTATAATGAGGTGGATGAAACTGGAGCCTATTATACAGAGTGAAGTAAGCCAGAAAGAAAAACACCAATACAGTATACTAATGCATATATATGGAATTTAGAAAGATGGTAATGACAACCCTATATACGAGACAACAAAAGAGATGCAGATGTATACAACAGTCTTTTGGACTCTGTGGGAGAAGGCAAGGGTGGGATGATTTTAGAGAATAGCATTGAAACATGAATATTATCATATGTGAAACAGATCACCAGTCCAGGTTTGATGCATGAGACAGGGTGCTCAGGGCTGGTGCACTGGGATGTCCCAGAGGGATGGGATGGGGAGGGAGGTGGGAGGGGGGCTCAGGATGGGGAACACATGTACACCCATGGCTGATTCATATGAATGTTTGGCAAAACCACTGCTGCTGCTAAGTTGCTTCAGTTGTGTCCGACTCTGTGCGACTCCATAGACAGCAGCCTACCAGGCTCCCGCATCCCTGGGATTCTCCAGGCAAGAACACTGGAGTGGGTTGCCATTTCCTTCTCCGATACCACTACAATATTGTAAAGTAATTAACCTCCAATTAAAATAAATATATTTTTAGAAAAGAGAATTTTCTGCCTATGTTTTCCTCTAAGAGTTTTATAATATCCAGTCTTACCTTTAGGTCTTTAATTCATTTTGAGTTTATTTTCATGTATGGTATTAAAAAGTGGTCTAGTTTCTTTCTTTTTTTTTTTTAACATGTAAATATCCTGTGTTCCCAGCACAATTTACTAAAGTTATTGTCTTTTCTCCAGTGTATAGTCTTGCCTCCTTTGTTATAGATTAAGTAGGCACTTGTGTTTGTTTCTGGGCTTTCTATCCTGTTTCATGGATCTTTATTTAATTTGAAGTATACTCTTGAAGTCAGGGAAACTGATCCCTGGAATGGAATTCTCCCCTTAATTTCTCTCTCTGATAGTTTGTTGTTAGTATTTAGAAATGCAGCCTGGAATGGGAATATCTCCTTAATTTCTTTCTAATAGTTTACTGTTAGTATTAAGAAATGCAATTAATTTCTGTATGTTAATTTTGTATCCTGCAACTTTACTGAATTTATTGTTGCTGCATTCTAAGTTTTATGTGTGTGTGTTAGATACTCTGTTAGATACTGCCAGATTTCTCTGTCCATGGGATTTCCCAGGCAAGGATATGGGGTGGGTTGCCATTTCCTTCTCCAGAAGATCTTTCAGACACAGGGATCTAACCCACATCTCATGAAGTGAAAACAGATTCTTAACCATCTGAGCCACCAGGGATGTCCTCTAAGTTTTATGGTTATGTCTTTAGGATTTTCTTTTCATAATATCATATCGTCTGCCTACAGTAATAGTTTTCTCTCTTTAGAATTTGGATTCCTTTTATTTCTTTTTGTTTGCTGTGTCAAGTACTTACATTATGTAAAAATTGTATAATATATCACATTATATAAAAGTAATGAGAGTGAACTTCCTATCATTTTCCTGATCTTAGCAGAAATGTTTTCAGGTTTTTATTAATGAAAATGATATTAGCTATCAGCCAAACTCCAGGAGTTGGTGATGGACAGGGAAGCCTGGCATACTGGAGTCCATGGGGTCACAAAGACTCAGATATGACTGAAGGACTGAACTGAACTGACATATATAGCCTTTATTATGCTAATGTATGTTCCCTTTATACCTACATTCTGGAGAGTTTTTATCATAAATTGATGTTGTTTTGTCAGAAGGTTTTCTTTTATCTAATGAGATCATTGATTTTTAACTTCAATTTGCTAATGTAGTGTATCACATTGAGTAACTTCCTGATATTGAACTATCCTTGTATCCCTGGGAGAAATCCCTCTTGATCATGGTATCAGTTCAGTTCAGTTCAGTTCAGTCACTCAGTCGTGTCCGACTCTTTGCGACCCCATGAATCGCAGCACGCCAGGCCTCCCTGTTCATCACCATCTCCCGGAGTTCACTCAGACTCACATCCATTGAGTCCGTGATGCCATCCAGCCATCTCATCCTCGGTCGTCCCCTTCTCCTCCTGCCCCCAATCCCTCTCAGCATCAGAGTCTTTTCCAATGAGTCAACTCTTCGCATGAGGTGGCCAAAGTACTGGAGTTTCAGCTTTAGCATCATTCCTTCCAAAGAAATCCCAGGGTTGATCTCCTTCAGAATGGACTGGTTGGATCATGCATATAAGTTAAATAAGCAGGGTGACAATATATAGCCTTGACGTACTCCTTTTCCTATTTAGAACCAGTCTGTTGTTATATGATCCTATTAATGTATTCTTGAATCTGATTTGCTAATATGTTATTGAGGAATTTTGCTCCTTCATCACTGATATTGGCATTTAATTGGTTAATTAATTTATTTATTTATTTTGTGATATCTCTGTCTGGTTTTGGTATCAGGGTGATGTTGACCTCCTAGAATGTGTTGGGAAGCATTCCTTCCTGTGAAAATTTTTTGCAATCGTTTGAGAAGGGTAAGTGTTAACTATTCAAGTGTTGGTAAATTTACCCATGAAGTCATGTGTTTCTATACTTTTGTTTATTGAATGGTTTATTTTATTACTGATTAAGTTCATTACTGGTAATTGGTCTGAATATAATTTCTATTTCTTCCTGATTCAGTTTTGGGAGATTGTACTTTCCTAAGAATTTTTCCATTCCTTGTAGGCTGTCCATTTTATTGGTTTATAATTGTTAATAATAATCTCATGACGCTTTGTATTTCTCTGGTCTCAGTTGTAAATTCTTTTTTATTTCTGACTTTGACATTTCTCTTGTCATTTTTATCTTTTCACAAAATTAGGTTTTAATTTTATGAATGTTTCTACTGTTTTAGCCTCTATTTCATTTTCTGCTCTAATTTTTATGATTAATTTCTTTATTAATTTTATGTTTTAAATGTTTTTTATTCCCCAGCTCTTTTAGGTGTAAGGTTAGCTTTTTTATTTTTAGAGTTTTATTTCCCTATGTAGGCTTGTCTCTATATACCTCTCTCATGCCACAGATGAGAGAAACTCATCCCGCATGCCAAAGATTGTTGTATTGTGTGTTTTCGTTTTTTTTTTTTTTTCTCTACGTTTTCTGACTTCCTCTTTGATTTCTTCAGTAATCCATTAGCTGTTAGTATCATACTGTATAGTCTCTATATGTGTTTTGAGGTCTTTGCAGTTTTCTTGTAGTTAATATCTAGTGTTATGGCATTGGGTTTAGAAAATATCCTTGATATAATTTTAGTTTTCTTAAATTTACTAAGACTATGTACTATCATATTCAGGCTATCTTAGCTTGAGCTGATATTACAAGTTATCACAGACACAGTGGCTTAAACAACATTTATTACTCAGAGTTCTAGAGCTTGAAAAGTTAAAAATCAATATTCCAACTGATTCAGTGGCTAGTAAGGACCCTTTTTCTTGTTTGCAGAAATATGCATCTTGTATTATCCCTGTATGACTGACAATGAGAGAGTGTGCCACCTTTTCAAGTACGTTAGTTACCTCATAGGGCTACACCGTCTTGACTTCATTTAAACCTAATAAACTCCCAAAAGCCCCACTTCCAAATATCACACTGGGGACTAGGGGTCCCTTATAGATCAAATAGATCTTGCTTTCATATGATAAATGTCTTTTACTAGCTTGATGACTTCATGATTTGTCTATTTCCCTTTCAGTCTTGTTTTGTTATGAAAGTGGTAGATGTGTATTCCAATCTTTCCTGGAAGGTAGTATGTTGGATAATTTTGCTTCTATTCAATGTACCTTTCTCTTTAGGAGGGGCTTCTGTGGTAGCCTCAGAGAGTAAAGAATCTACCTGCAATACAGGAGACCCAGGTTCAACCTCTAGGTCCAGAAGACACCCTGGAGAAGGGAATGGTTATCCACCCCAGTATTCTTTCCTTGAGAATTCCATGGACAGAGAGCCTGGTGGGTTATAGTCCATAGGGTTGCGAAGAGTCTGACATGACTGAGCAACTAACACTAACACTTTTCACTTTCGGAACAATAAAATTGATGAAAATTTAACCAAAGAGCTGAGCAAGAAAAACAGAAAGTGCTTCTCATGTGGAATGTAATATCCTATCACCATCTTTGCTCAGGCTTCATTATCTTTTTATTCATCTCTCCTTTATAACTGTATTTCACCTTCCAATATGGATAATGAAGATAAGATGTAAAATATAAGAAAATATTCAGTCTTCAGTTGAACATTCAGAAATCTTTGTGAGATTTAGATTTGTTATTTACAGCAGGCCAAAATTTGACAAATTGAACTAATAGCTTAAAGCTTTTTGTAGTATTTGTTTCCACTAATTTTCATACTGCCTATTTATCTATTAACATTTACAAAGATCATTTAAATAGTTAACTCTTGCTTTATCCAAACTGTTAAAGATTTTAAGCAAAACAGTGTAGTGACAAATCTCTGGTACCCCATTAGACTTTGCTTCTAATTAGATTCACTGTGGCTGTTGGCAGATTTCAGGGGCTTTTCAGAACTAAATGACTTAAAATTCAGGCCAATACAGTTGTATGTCTTAGGGACATTTCAGAAATGGTAAGTGCATAAAACAATCCTTTGAAAAGCCATAGAAAATAAGGTCAGTGGTTCCCACTGATTTGCATATAGCACATTTTTCTAATTACTATTATTTTATCTACTTTTTTCAGCTGACCTCAAGCTCTTTATTTCTCACTTATCTACAGTTTAATGAGAAAATCGACAAATAGCATAACAGTACTGTTCCACTTTAACATCATCATTAATGTTCCTACTTTCTGGAGTATTTCTCTGTTAGAATATTTCCCTTGAGTATGATACCTTTATAAATGCTCTTTATTATAATCTTAAAAGCCATTTATGAACAATACAGTCATTCTATATTTGGATTTCTACTTCACTGTTCTTTCTTAAACTCTAGGTAACTTTATATTATGTTTCTTTTCATCTCTTTGCTCCATTTTCAGAATATATATTC
>SJYT01082034.1:0-24844 GCA_006410635.1 Cephalophus harveyi | reverse complement strand
TTAAATATTATTTCCTCTGATACTTAAAAATAATGTTCTACTGTGTTAAAACAAAGTAATTTCTGGTACAAAGCCTATTTTAAAATTTGCCATCAGACTTCTATAAAGTTAACAGCATATTTGGTATAGTAGATTTAGATCCGTTTTTTATCCAAAATACCTAATAATATAAAGTATTATATACAGCTGAATAGCAGTCAGTACAAAATATTTTCCAAAATATTTGTGTTTCTCATGCCATTGCCAAAATTAAATAACAGATAATAATCACATATGTTTCTTCATATGTCATTCATTCATTCAGCAATAACGTATGCTCTACTCTGGTCTGCATTTAAGAGGCAAATGAGACACAGGTAAAATCTCTTAATCTTCCTATGAATTGGATGGAGAAAGACAAAATAATTTACAGATATTATGTATATGCTTTAATGAAAGTAAAGCAAAGTGAAAGTTAAGGAGTGACTGGGGAACTTCTGAGGTGAAGTATTTAGGGAGGGCTTTTTGGAACAAGGGACATTTGAGGTGAGATTTGAATTATAAATAGAAGAAAGTCTTAAGGAGAGCTACCCAGACTGAGGAAGAGCTAGGATTAAGAGCTATCATAGCAAATAGCTTGTCATGTTTAACTATCAGAGACAAGGCTATGAGTTTGAAGCTTAGTGATTGAAGATAAATAAGGTACCACATATCTGCCCTAGTTCTATTATCTGAAACAATACCTAACCTATTCTGAGGACAATTTAAAGAATCCTGCCATCTCTTGCTGAGAGTTTCTGTGTTCTGTCCCTCAAGAGTGTGAGTATCTGTAATGATCAGTAAAATGGAAAAACTCATAAGTTTGGAAAATAAAGGCATTTTCATAGGAGATACCTTAGGCCAAATGAACCTAAAATCAAGGCACATTCTTATACAACAGCAGCAGATGCTTTAGTAAAGAAACAAATTCCCAAGATCAAGAAAAAAGCAGTATATAAATGAGAGGTCTATCGGAGAATAGATGGAGAAAAATCAGTTCCAATATTGCTAAATGCTGCTTTGAAAAGTGAACTTTTACTTGACAACTAAGATTCCCTTAAGAGAAATAAGAGTGAGAAAATCCTTAAACTGAAACCAACTGAAACGCTTACAAGTAGTAACAAATTTAAGTGGCCTGAAATCATACGAAATGCTTTTTCTGACCACAGTGGTATAAAACTATACATCAACAAAATAGGAAAGTGGAAATTTTACAACATATGGAAATTAAACAACTCACCTCTGAGCAATCAATGGGTTAAGGAAGAAATCAAAAGGAAAGGTAAAAAAAAATATCAAAAAAAAGTGAAAATGGAAACAAGACATGCCAAAAAGCAGCTCTGAAAGGGAAGTTTATAGTAATAAATGCAAATATCAAGAAAATACATCTCAAATAAACAAGCTAACTTTATACCTTAAAAAACTATAAAAAGAAAAGCAAATTAAGTCCATTATAATCCTTCCATTACCAAACCCACATCCAACTAGTTTCATTTATCTGTTTCTCCTCAGTCTATATGTGGTTTTAAAACAATCTATTTTTTCCTCATAACAAAATCAAAATATGGAAGAGAACACTCATCAGACTTCTTTGAGAAATAGAAATTCAGTACCAGTAACTTAGCTGCCTATTTTATTCAAAGAGAATTTGAACCAGGATTCTACTGCAAATTACCTTTGATAACAGGCACCACTTTTGTTAAGTGAAGAATCCACACTGTTTCAATACAACATGAGCACGTGTAAATGAAATTATCTAAGAACTATGCATTTTTCTGATATGTGTATATATTTTTAAGAAGATATATGTTTACCTTTTGTTGAATTACAGATATGCAAATAAATGCTCCATACCCAGGAACAAATTTAACAGGTGAGTATACACTTGAATATCCATCAGCAGCATTCCCAGGTAAACATTGGCTTAAAGAAAAAAAAAAAAAATTATCAGTTATGGACATTCCCCAAAGGATGTGTGTGTGTATGTCTGTATGTGTGTGCCTATCTCTGTGTGTATTTTAGTAGTGTCTTTTATTAAAGGGGCAAAAATGAAATTGACAGTGTAGTTCTTGATTTTTTCTTTGATTATATGTTATCATAAAGATCATTAAAATATTTTTTCTATACAGGATAGTAAAAATATAGTGTTAATAAAAACAGTAGTGACTTGACAGCAAATGAAATATAAGGTTGCACATAAATTAAAAACTAAAATACACATATTAAGTAACAGATTTTATTCATTCTCCATTTGTTCTGAAAAATATGGTTATTCAATTACATTTAGGAGACTTGTCTCTGGGTATTTTTGAGTTATTTATTATCTGGAGTTAATTGTGTTCAGTGATTGTCATGTAAAAGAGATGACTGCTTAAGCATGGAAGAAGCTTCACTCAACAGAAACATTGCTACCCGGGATAATTCTCACTTTCATTTTGAAACACAAAAATGTGAAAGCTTTACTTTTATATACATACTCAACTGTGCCTTCCCTTTCTAAGAAAAGTAACTGAGTCATATCACTACATACACCAAGGAATATATTATTTCTTTTGAACCACTGCCTAGAAGACTTCAGAGATTTTCATTTAGACAAACACAGTCATCAGCATTTCGAGAACTTTACCAGATGGCAGAGTTCATTTGCAAGTAGGCAGGCTACATCTTGAGAGACCAGGACTTAGGATCAAAAGGGATCCAGTTTGGCCACAAGGGTTTATGCATTTTGTATTCTACTCTGAGCGAACACATCTCCTTGGAGCTGAGTGACTTGTTTAGCTGTCGAGCCAGGAACCTCTCAGTGGAGCCTGGATCTCCTCCAGATGTTTGTGTTTAAAAAAATGTGAAGTAGAAAGACTGTCAAGGTTCTAAGATGATAGTTCTCAGAGGTGCCTAGGCTTCAGTGTTACTTGTTAACTGTTGAAAACACTAGTACCAGGGCACCATCCCAGGAAGATTGAAGCAGAAGCTCTGGTTGTAGCACCCTGGGATTAGTAATTTTTTAATTTCCCAGGGGATTCTAATGTGCAGCCAGGGCTGAGATCTGTTACTTGAAAATTTTATATGGTTGGTGTTTAGAGAATTATTAGCACTTGGGGGATATTTTAATCCACCCATGGCTAAATAACAGTAGATAGTACATAACTAGGTTATAACTGGACTGGCGAGCTTGTGAGAAAAATAGCTCAACTTTATTTCTCAAGTCTAAGGCTCATGTAGTACAGATCTTTTATGATAATGATGCTAACAACAGTGATGGATTAAAATTGAGAGTTTATCATGCCGACTGTGGATTAACTCATTTAATTGTCAGACAGTATTAACAAGGCAAATACTATTAATTATCCCAATTATGCAAGTGCAAAAACAGGCATAGAGAGACTGGATCAGGCTTCAAGTTCTGGCTTCTATATTTAATCATTGTGTAATGGTTTTAAGCAAGTTGCTATACCTCCAAGCCTCAGTTCTTATGTATAAAATGGGGATAATATATTTTTTAATTCAAGTGGTCTGAAGATTAAATGAAACCTGTCTCTTATACACATCTTAGCCAAACAAAGAGAAAAAGAAAAAATCAGAGTGGAAATAAAGATAAGGAAAAGAATAGAAAAAAAAAAATCAAAAGATCAACAAAGCTAAAAGTTATGAATACACTGACAAACCTTTAGCTAGAATAACTTAGAAAGTCAAATAAAATAAAAAATGAAAAAGGAGACATTGTAGCTGATACCATAAAAATATATAAAATCATAGGAGATTACTATGTACAACTATATGCTAATAATTGGAATAACCAAAAGAAATGGATAAATTTCTAGAAACATGAATCTGCTAATCTTGAATCACAAATAAATAGAAAATCTGATCAAATCAATAACTAGTTAGGAGATTAAATCATTGATCAAAAACCTCCCAACATGGAAGACTCCAAGACAAAATGGCTACACTGGTGAATTCTATCAGATATTTAAAGATGAATTCATTCCAACCCTTATCAAAGTCCTCTCTCACCACTGTTATTCAATAGAATTGGATGCCCTAGTTTCAACAATCAGAGTAAAATGAGATAAAAGGAATACAAATGGGTAAAGAAGTAAAACTGTCACTATTTGCAAATGACATGATAGCATACATAGAAAATCCTAAAGATACTACCAGAGAACTATTAGAACTTATCAATGAATTTGGTAAACTTGCAGGAAGCAAAATTAATACATAGAAATCTGTCACATTTTTATATGCTAACAATGAAAGAGAAGACAGAGAAATTTAAAAATAACCCATTTACCATGGCATTAAAAATAATATATCTAGGAATAATCCTACCTAAGGAAACAAAAGACCTGTACTCAGAAAACTGTAAGAGTGAATAAAGAAATTGAAGACAGTCCAAACAGTTGGAAAGATATACCATGTTCTTGGATTGGAAAAATCAATATTCTGAAAATGTTTATACAACCCAAAGCAATGTAACGATTCAGTGCAATCCATATCAAATTACCAATGGCATTTTTCACAGATCTAAGACAAAAAAAAATCTTAAAGTCTGTACAGAGACATAGAAGACCCCCAAATAGCCAAAGAAAATGAGAAAGAAAAGCAGAGCTGTAGGAATCAGGCTTCCTGACTTCAGACTCTGCTACAAAGCTGCAGTCATCAAAACAATATGTTACTGGCACAAAATCAGAAATCAAGATCTATGGAATAGGACAGAAAGCCTAGAAATAAACTGATGCACCTATGGTTTCAATTACTCTATGACAAAGGAAGAAGGACTATGCAATGGAGAAATTACTATCTCTTCAATAAATAGTCCTTGAAAAACAGAACAGCTACATGTAAAGAAATAAAATTACAGCCTTCTTTAACACCATGTACAAAAATAAACTCAAAATAGATAAAAGATCTAAACATAAGACTGGATACTATAAAAGTCTTAGAGTAAAATATAGAGTAAACACTCTGTGACATAAATTGCAGCAATGTCTTTTTCAGTACATCTCCTACAATAAATGGAGATAAAAACAAAAATAAGCAAATGGGAACAACTAAACTCAAAAGCTTTTGTAGTGCAAAGGAAACCATAAATGAAACAAAAACACAACACACAGAATGGGAGAAAATATGTGTAAATAATGCTGCCAACAATGGATTAATCTCCAAAATTTATAAACAGCTCATGAGGCTCAATATCAAATAAACAAGCAATCCAATCAACAAATGGGCAGAAGAGCTGAATATTTTTCTAAAGAAGACATACATATGGTCAATAGGCACATGAAAAGATGCTCACCATCACTAATGTTTAGAGAAATGCAAGTCAGAACTACAGTGAGATATCACCTCACATTAGTCAGGATGAAAGAAAGTGCAAGTGAAGTCGCTCAGTTACGTGCGACTCTTTGCAACCCCATGGATTGTAGCCCACCAGGCTCCTTCATTCGTGGAATTTTCCAGGTAAGAATACTGGAGTAGGTTGCCATTTCCTTCTCCATTAGTCAGGATGGCCATCATCAAAAAGTCTAAAAACAATAAATGCTGGAGAGGGTGTGAAGAAAAAAGAACCCTCCTACACTGTTGGTGGGAAATTAAATTAATATAGCCACTATGGAGAGCAGTATGGAGGTTCCTTTAAAAAATATAAAAACAACTAAAAGTAGAGCTATTATGTGATCTTGCAACCCCACTCCTGGGCATATATCCAGATTAAAACATGGTTCAAAAGAATATACAGCCAGTGTTCACTGCAGCACTGTTTACAGTAGCCAGGACACAGACACAACCTAAATGAATATCAACATTTGTGGTTTCCTTTGGTATACAAAAGCTTTTGAGTTTAGTTGCTCCCATTTTTTTAATATGGATAAGTGTCCAGTAGAATATTTCCAGTTGAACCTCCAGATGAGAACAGTTCCACCGATGCCTTGATTGGAGCCTTGAGAGACTCAGAACAGAAAACTCAGTTAAGTTGTAACTGGACTCCTGACCCACAGAAACTATGAGAATGTGGGTTGTTTTAAGCCACTAAGTTTGTGATTAACTTTTACCCAGCAAAGGATATCTAATACAGGACTTATGTTCAGCATTTTCAGCTCTGTGGTTTATTTGGACATGTATTCTTTGCAATTTTCAAACATAGTTTATTTTGATGTTTCCCTTTAACTCTGCTAATCAATCAGAACTGCTTTAAAAAATAGTGATGATGCAGTATAAAATCTTGCCCAGGTAATATCACTGCAATCCAATAAGTATAAAAATATAAAAACAATACCATAACATAGTGCTGCTAATCTTAAAATTATATATTCTAAAATCTACCTATATTTGAGTCTTGGGTCCACTAATTTCTTACCTTCTCTGGGGCTGTTTCCTCATTTGTAAAGTGGAGAGTAACAGTAATAATATTCAGGTGGTTATTTTTATGGAATAAATTAGATCATATGTTAAATACAAATCCTTAATGAATATTGTTTATTATTAATGTTGATAATATCACTATTGTTGCTCAGTCTTTAAGTCATGTCCAACTCTATTATCCCATGGACGCCATTCTTCCCTGTCTTCACTATCCCTCAGAGTTTTCTCATGTCCACTGAGTTGATTATGCCATACAACCATATCATCCTCTGTCTATCCCTTCTCTTCCTGCTGTCAGTAGTTCCCAGCATCAGGGTCTTTTCCAATGAGTCAGCTCTTCACATCAGGTGGCCAAAGTATTGGAGCTTCAGCATCAGTGCTTCCAATATTCAAGATTGATTTCCTTGCTAAAGCTGAAACTCCAGTACTTTGGCCACCTCATGCGAAGAGTTGACTCATTGGAAAAGACTCTGATGCTGGGAGGGATTGGGGGCAGGAGGAGAAGGAGATGACCGAGGATGAGATGGCTGGATGGCATCACTGACTCGATGGACGTGAGTCTGAGTGAACTCCGAGAGATGGTAATGAACAGGGAGGCCTGGCGTGCTGCGATTCATGGGGTCGCAAATAGACACGACTGAGCGACTGAACTGAACCGAACTGACTGATTTGATCTCCTTGAAGTCCAAGGGACTGAAGAGTTTTCTCCAACACCACAGTTCAAAAGCATCAATTCTTCAGCACTCAGCCTCTTTAGGGTCCAACTCTCATATTCATTCATGACTCCTGGAAAAACCAAAAAGCTTTACTATATGGACCCTTGTTGACAAAGTGATGCATTTGCTCTTTAATTTCCTATCTAGGTTGACCATAGATTTCATTCCAAAGGAGCAAATGTCTTTTAATTTCATGGCTTCAGTCACCATCTGTTGCTTCCACTTTTCCCCTTTCTATTTGCCATGAAGTGATGACACTGGATGCCATGATCTTAGTTTTTTTTTAATGCTGAATTTTAAGGCAACTTTTTCACTCTTGTTCTTTCACCCTTATCAAGAGGTTCTTTAGTTCCTCTTTACCTTCTGCCATTAGAGTGGTATCATCTGTATATATGAGGTTAATAAGTTAGTAATAGTATATGTTATATGTATCCATATTCCTTTCTTAAATAGAATGAAAGAATATAAATGTTCTTTTTACAAAGACTATTTTAAATTGTATAAATCACCTAATATCAAATTTTGAAAATTGTAGCAGCAATAATGTAGTTTTTGGAGAATAATTATGTCCTTTTTTATTATTGTAAGTTTTATTACATTACTCATTTTCTGCCTATAATAGCTAAAAACAAACTAATCAAAACAGATGTGTATAAGAGACAGACATAAGACTGGATACTATAAAAGTCTTAGAGTAAAATATAGAGTAAACACTCTGTGACATAAATTGCAGCAATGTCTTTTTCAGTACATCTCCTACAATAAATGGAGATAAAAACAAAAATAAGCAAATGGGAACAACTAAACTCAAAAGCTTTTGTAGTGCAAAGGAAACCATAAATGAAACAAAAACACAACACACAGAATGGGAGAAAATATGTGTAAATAATGCTGCCAACAATGGATTAATCTCCAAAATTTATAAACAGCTCATGAGGCTCAATATCAAATAAACAAGCAATCCAATCAACAAATGGGCAGAAGAGCTGAATATTTTTCTAAAGAAGACATACATATGGTCAATAGGCACATGAAAAGATGCTCACCATCACTAATGTTTAGAGAAATGCAAGTCAGAACTACAGTGAGATATCACCTCACATTAGTCANAAAACTAAGAGCTTTGTAATTTAATATGGGAAGGAGTTGGGGAGTCCTCGTAGATCATTTTTAACCCCAATTAGAGAATAAACATTGAAAACGCTAAACACACCATAAAAAAATAAGAGAAAATCAAGAGATAATATTCAGTGATACCATTCTACATTTTTGCCCATTTCTAGTACCTTTTCATTACTGATTTCTTGTTCTGTAATTACACAATCCAAAAAGTTAACCTTCTACTTACTGGTATTACATAGTAGCTTGTTAATGAAGAAGTCATATCTTGTTACCCAAAAGAGGTCATAAGGTAAAAGGTGGCTACATCTTCATTAGCTCCACTGAGATGACAGATACTAGTGCTGAAGTAGTTGGTTGTCTACTGGGAGCAAGAATTTCAAAACTACAGCTGACCCTTGAAAAATGAGGGGTTTAGAGGCACCAATCCTTTGTGCAGTCAAAAAAACCTCTGCCTAATTTAGTTATCCCTCTGTACCAACAGTTTCTTCACATCCAAGGCTTTACATTAGTGGATTTAACCCACTTTGGATAAACAAAAATTGGCATTTGGTGAAACCTACAGTTCAAACCCTCTATTGTTCAAAAGAATTGTTTTTATGTCTGAAAATGACCTAAATGGTTCTGATGAAAACTACCTCACTCATCTGGTAAAACTGCGAAAAAGTATGCAATAATATACATACAGTCATTCATATTCAAGTATTTTTCACATCAAAGGAAAGGACCTTAAATTACATTATGTAACTATTTAGGTTGAATAAAGAATTTACTTTTTATAAGAGCAGTCAAATGTTAGAATGACATATATCTTTTATTGGCTGTCTTATAAAATAGATTATAATTAAAGTGATGGAAATTAAGCCTTTACAAACAATCATCCAAAATTCTACCTATGGGAGGGATTGGGGGTAGGAGGGGAAGGGGACGACAGAGGATGAAATGGCTGGATGGCATCAGTGACTCGATGGACACAAGTCTGAGTGAACTTTGGGAGTTGGTGATGGACAGGGAGGCCTGGCATGCTGCGATTCATGGGGTCACAAAGTGTCGGACACGGCTGAGCGACTGAACTGAACTGAACTGATGACATAATAGATGTTCAATATGTGTTTGTTAAAAATAAACAATATATGGTAATTTGTGAACACTTTAGTTATTCTTTTAAAAATAGTAATTAAAATTAGCTTCAGGAAAACATTAATTTGCTATTTTCTTATTCTTCCCAAAATAATGAATATAAAATTATTAAAATAGGACAAGCTTAACAAGAACTTATATTTTGTTTGTTGAACACTGACAGCTGTCACTTGTAAACAGAAATGGTACTAAAATGGGATAACACATGCTCAAAACAAAAAACTGCTGCTGCTAAGTTGCTTCAGTCGTGTCCGACTCTGTGCAACCCCATAGACTTCCCTTGGACTGCAAGGAGATCCAACCAGTCCATTCTGAAGGAGATCAACCCTGGGATTTCTTTGGAAGGAATGATGCTAAAGCTGAAACTCCAGTACTTTGGCCACCTCATGCGAAGAGTTGACTCACTGGAAAAGACTCTGATGCTGGGAGGGATTGGGGGCAGGAGGAGAAGGGGACGACCGAGGATGAGATGGCTGGATGGCATCACTGACTCGATGGATGTGAGTCTGAGTGAACTCCGAGAGATGGTGATGAACAGGGAGGCCTGGCGTGCTGCGATTCATGGGGTCGCAAAGAGTCGGACACGACTGAGCGACTGAACTGAACTGAACTGACTGAAGATTTGCAGCAGTGGCTTAAGTTTTTAGTGCATTTTGTATATAACAATGCTTCTGTAGCTATAAGGCTCAGTTACTTTTTTCAAAATAAAGTACACACATATCATGGGAAACTTTAATTCCTTGTATATACTTTAGTCCGTATTTGCTGAGAGCTATTCATGGCATAATAGTAAAGAATCCTGCCAGTGCAGGAGACACAGGAGACACGGGTTCCATCCTTAGGTCAGAAAGATCCCTGAAGTAGAAAATGACAACCCACTTCAGTATTCTTGCCTAGAAAATTCCATGGACGGAGGAGCCTGGTACGCTACAACCCATTGTGTTGCAAAAAGTTGGACACAACTGAATGACTGAGCATGCACATTCAGAATCAAGTATAATTAAATCTGACCTCATCATAAATTAAAAACATTATATTTTAGTATTCCAGCTTTAACTTAAATATTCCTTCATTGAGCTATAATTTTGCATATTCACTTGATTTTGTAAAGTTTTTAACTCAAATATAATCAATTATTTAACTTCTATGATCTCCATGTAGACACCTTGGGGCTTCCCTTGTGGTTTAGCTGGTAAAGAATCTGCCTGCAATTTGGGAGACCTGGGTTTGATCCCTGGGTTGGGAAGATCCCCTGGAGAAGGGAAAGGCTACCCACTCTAGTATTCTGGCCTAAAGAATAAGGCCCCATGGACTGTATAGTCCATGGGGTTGCAAACAGTTGGACACAACTGAGCGACTTTCACTTTCACTTTTATAGACACCTTGAGTCTCTTATAATCAGTATGAGGGTTTATAAAGATTATTTCCATAATCAGAAAAGGTTATACTCCATCTCTTTACTTCATGTCAAGCACAAGTTAATTTTATTGTTAATAATAACAATTTACCAAATATATACAGCAACTACTATGGCATATACATTGTGCTAGGCACTCTCAGAAACATTAACTAGAATTTTATACCTACTGACTGTATCTTTCCAAATTCGAAAGGTGACAAACACATTTCAAAACAAATAATGATAGAATTACACACCAGTTCATCCACACTAATAAAAATATTAAAGGAGTTCTTCTGGCATATAGAAAATTATTCTATATGAAATGACAAAGGAGGGAGAGAGGAAGAGCAACATGATTCAATCTAATATGAGGGTAAGTGGGTGGATAAAACTATTTTCTAATTAAATAATAGTGCCTGGGATTTAAAAACATTTTAGAATTAAAGTACATAGACATAATAACAGGAAAAAGGCAAGAAGGTGGATAATTAGAGTCACATGTGTTCCAAGACTATACCCCTTGAATTTAATGAGTATAAGTTCCACTGGAGATTCTTGTAAAACCACAGGATCTGATTCAGTGGTCTAGGGTGTGGCTTGAAAATTCTGCATTACTTCTAACTGTGTACCCAGAATATGCCAATATTGCTGGTCTGCAGACCACACTTTGCAGAGGAAGAGTCTAATGTACTAGCACAATCTGGAATGTGTTAATATAATGTTACATATAATAGTTAGAATTAGTTTTCAATGCATACTGTAATCTATATAATAATCTCAAAATATAGTTATAGAATATACAAATAGCAAGGTCATAAAGAGGAAAATATATTAACATAAATTCTAAGTAGTCCCAAAAATGTCAGGAAGGAAAGTATACAAGCAGCACCAATTGATAAGAAATAAGATTGTAGGTTTAAATCCAAACACCTACAAAAGGACAAAGAATACCATTAAAAGACAAACATTTTCACGCTGGATTTATAAACAATTCCTACTTCTATCCTTCCTTTAAGAGCCATTCCTGATTGTCAGGATACAAATGAGGCAACAGTAAGTAGAGGAAAAAGGTATAAATAACTAATTGAAAGTTCACTTTAAAGCAAGAGACATTACTAGAAATAATAAAAAGGAATTGTTTTTTTCACCAGGCAAGTAAAAAAATTCTACCAGACAAATAAAAATATTTACTTTTGTAAACATCTAATATCATAACTTCAAAATATACAGATTAAGGGAATAAAAAGATATTTAAAAGTACAGCAAAAATAAGGGTTAACTTATTTTTTCCAATAACTGACAAGAGACATAGATATAAATTGTTTGGAAAGGTGTAGCCATACTCTGAGCATATGAAATGTGGCACTGAAATTCAGAATGCACATTGATTTTTAGGGTTCTTAGAACATTTATATTAACTGGCAGTTTGTATGTTCAAACAGTAAGTGCTGGCAAATTGCAAAATCATGTATTGCAATCTGAAATTAACAATAAAACAAAAAGATAACTAAAAAACCACCAGTATTGTGAAAATAGCAATACTGTTCACAATCATGCTCAAAGAAGAACTCACAGTGAAATTTTTAAGAGCTATTGCAATAATCAAAATATGTAGGATTTAGCTGAATCTGTGATATAAAAGATATCTATATCTTTAAAAATATGTTAGAAAGATAAGATTAGAAAATAAGGAAGTAAGAAGGATCTAATAAAAGTCATGCCAAAAGTTAATGTATTGAAACAACAGAATTTTAAAGTCACTAAATTAGAAGTGGTCAACAGGAGATGGCAAGAGTGAATGTTGACATTTTAAGATTCAGTGAACAAAAATGGACTGGAATGCATGAATTTAATTCAGATGACCATTTTATCAACTACTGTGGGCAAGAATCCCTTAGAAGAAATGGAGTAGCCATCATAGTCAACAAGAGTCTGAAATGCAGTACTTGGATGCAATCTCAAAAAACGACAGAATGATCTCTGTTTATTTACAAGGCAAACCATTCAATATCAGAGTAATCCAAGTCTCTGCCCTGACCAGTAATGCTGAAGAAGCTGAAGTTGAACGGTTCTATGAAGACCTACAAGACCTTTTAGAACTAACACCCCCAAAAGATGTCTTTTTCATCATAGGGGACTGGAATGCAAAAGTAAGAAGTCAAGAAACACCTGGAGTAACAGGCAAATTTGGCTCTGGGGTACAGAATGAAGCAGGGTACAGGTTCATGGAGCTTTGCCAAGAGAACGTCCTGGTCATAGTAAAAACACTCTTCCAACAACACAAGAAAAGACTCTACAATGGACATCACCAGATGGTCAATACCAAAATCAGATTGATTATATTCTTCACAGACAAAGATGGAGAAGCTTTATACAGTCAGCAAAAGCAAGACTGAGAGCTGACTGTGGCTCAGATGATGAGCTCCTTATTGTGAAAGTCAGACTTAAATTGAAGAAAGTGGGGAAAACCACTAGACCATTTAGGTAAGACCAAAATCAAATCCCTCACGATTATACAGTGGAAGTGAGAAATAGATTTAAGGGACTAGATCTGATAGACAGAGTGCCTGATCAACTATGGACAGAGGTCCATGACATTGTACAGGAGATGGGGATCAAGACCATCCCCAAGAAAAAGAAATGTAAAAAAGCAAAATGGCTGTCTGTGGAGGCCTTACATAGAGCTGTGAAAAGAAGAGAAGGGAAAAGCAAAGGAGAAAAGAAAAGTTATGCCAATTTGAATGCAGAGTTCCAAACAATAGCAAGGAGAGATAAGAAAGCATTCCTCAGTGATCAGAGCAAAGAAATAGAAAACAAAAGAATGGAAAAGACTAGAGATCTCATCAGGAAATTGGAGATACCAAGGGAACATTTCATGCAAAGATGGGCTCAATAATGGACAAAACTGGTATGGACCTAACAGAAGCAGAAGATATTAAGAAAAACTGGCAAGAACACACAGAAGAACTATACAAAAAAGATCTTCGTGACCCAGATAATCACAGTGGTGTGATCACTCACCTAGAGTCAATCATCCTGGAATGTGAAGTCAAGTGTGCTTTAGGAAGTATCACTATGAACAAAGCTAGTGGAGGTGATAGAATTCCAGTTGAGCTATTTCAAATCCTGAAAGATGATGCTGTGAAAGTGTTGCACTCAATATGTCAGCAAATTTGGAAGACTCAGCAGTGGCCACAGGACTGGAAAAGGTCAGTTTTCATTCCAATCCCAAAGAAAGGCAATGCCAAAGGATGCTGAAACTACCACATAATTGCACTCATCTCACAGGCAAGTAAAGTAATGTTTCAAATTCTCCAAGCCAGGCTTTAGCAATATGTGAACTGTGAACTTCCAGATATTCAACCTGGTTTTAAAAAGGCAGAGGAACTGCAGATCAAATTGCCAACATCAGCTGGATCACTGAAAAAGCAATAGAGTTCCAGAAAAATACCTATTTCTGCTTTATTAACTATGCCAAAGCCTTGACTGTGTGGATCACAACAAACTGTGGAAAATTCTGAAAGAGATGTGAATACCAGACCACATGACCTGCCTCTTGAGAAACCTGTATGCAGGTCAGGAATCAACAGTTAGAACTGGACATGGAAAAACAGACTGGTTCCAAATAGGAAAAGGAGTACGTCAAGGCTGTATATTGTCACCCTGCTTATTTAGCTTATATGCATAGTACATCATGAGAAACGCTGAGCTGGAAACAGCTGGACTCAAGATTGCTGGGAGAAATATGAATAATCTCAGATATGCAGATGACACCACCCTTATGGCAGAAAGTGAAGAGGAACTAAAAAGCCTCTTGATGAAAGTAAAAGAGGAGAGTGAAAAAGTTGGCTTAAAGCTCAACATTCAGAAAATGAAGATCATGGCATCTGGTCCCATCACTTCATGGGAAATAGATGGGGAAACAGTGGAAACAGTGTCAGACTTTATATTTGGGGGCTCCAAAATCACTTCAGATAGTGACTGCAGCCATCATATTAAAAGACGTTTGCTCCTTGGAAGAAAAGCTATGACCTTCCTAGACAGTATATTAAAAAGCAGAGACATTATTACTTTGACAAGAAATGCCTGTCTAGTCAAGGCTTGTCTATTACTAGACAAGAAATGCCTGTCTAGTCAAGGCTATTCTTCTTCCAGTAGCTATGTATGGATGCGAGTGTTATAAAGAAAGTTGAGCACAGTAGAATTGATACTTTTGAAGTGTGGTGTTGGAGAAAACTCTTGAGAGTCCCTTGGACTCCAAGGGCATCCAACCAGTCCATCCTAAGGGAGATCAGTTCTGGGTGTTCATTGGAAAGATTGCTGTTGAAGCTGAAACTCCAATACTTTTCCCACCTGATGCAAACAGCCTTCTCATTGGAAAAGACCCTGATGCTGGGAAAGATTGAAGCTGGGAGGAGAAGTGGACGACAGAGGATGAGATGGCTGGATGGCATCACTGACTCAATGGAGATGAGTTTGGGTAAACTCCAGGAGTTGGTGATGGACAGGGAGGTCTGGCATGCTGTAGTCCATGGGATCCCAAGGAGTCAGACATGACTGAGCAACTGAACTGAACTGAAAAAGGACCAAAAAATAAAGGAAAGTTAATACAATTATTTTTTATTTTAGAAAACATGCTAAAAAAAAAATACTATAGAAACCTTAGCATTGAAAACTATGCTATTTCTCAAGTGTATATAGCATTTTCACATTTATTTGATACTGATGTGTTGGAGTCTCATAATATTATGGTGTAGATATCATGGTCACTTTATATAGATTAGTGACATCAATATATATATAATAATAAAGCTTGCAAACAGCAAGCCAGGTATAATATACCAAAAGCTTCAAAATTTATTGATGTTATATTACTTATCTTTTGTTTGTCATATCTTCTAAGTATAAACTCTAGTAGAAGTTACTTTTTATGCAAATATGATTGTCACCACATTTTCTATTTCATTAATTCTAAACTCTTCCACCTAGCATACAATGTGTGTGCATGCCAGTCTTTTCCAACTCCTTGCAACCTCGGACTGTAACCCACCAGGCTCCCCTTTCCATGGAATTTTCCAGGCAAGGACACTGGAGTGGGTTGCCATTTCCTACTCCAGGGGATCTTCCTGACCCAGGGATTGAACTTGCTTCTTTTGTGTCTCCTACATCGGCAAGAGGATTCTTTACCACTGTGAAGCCCCCAACATACAATGTACTCTCTTATTTGACACTGTATTAGTCTTTCTGCTTTAGAAAATATAAATCTTCTACTTATTAACTGTATGACAAATTATAAGAAAAGAATCAAATAACAGAGCCATTATTATTAAATATGTGCACTGCAGATATTACTTTTATTTTTAAACTTACTATTCATTCCAAACATAGATTTTTTACTTTAGACAACCCCACTCACATGCCTTTCCTAAGTGTTATATTTTTGTCACTATCCATATTTGCTTTCTGCACATATATACCTCAATCTAATTTTTTTTTCCTATGTGCAATTACGAATCACCTATGAATTTTGGTCAACTGAAAGTGAATTTCCCCTGAGTTTCTACAATTACTTACACAATATTTTGTCTTATCTCCTGATATTTCTAAGAGTTAACTCTAATTTTACTAGCAGTCAAATTTTAGCTTCTTAAAATAGAAGTTTCCCTAGTGCAAGGATTTTTCATTGTATCATTTTAATTCCTATGACAGGATAAGGCAGTCACAAAATATTAATAGGCACTTAAACAACTACTTTTGTTGAATAAATTAATACCTGATAGAATTGTAAAGCATTATTTTAATGTCATGTATTTGTTGAATAAATTCCACATTCTTTATCTTCAGTTACTGTAATTAATAAATTGCATACAAACACTATTGAGGTGTTTATCAGACTTTATCAAGAAGACTTTTATAAGTTAAACTTGGAACAGGGTCAAAAATTACAACTTTATTACATTTCAGTTGTGCAATTTCTTTCTCTCTCTTTTTTTTTCTTTTTTTTGCAATTTCTTTATTTAATCTATAATCAACCTTATCTTCCAGCAAAGCATATAGATACAGCTAAGGTGGCAAAATTTACCTGAGTATCTAATACAGTTTAAAGTCAAATTAATGTGATAACTGTATAAGAATCTTAAAGTGGTATTCAATCTTCTCAGATAGAATATTCAGATTGTCATATAGTTGACCCTTGAGTCTGTTCCTTCCCCAAAATAGACTCTGAGAGTAAGGGATGATAGGTTTGTAGCCATACATCACTGTAAGTTGAGGTAAGGGAGACTTTACCCTGGACTATAGTCATAATGCTGCCTGCATCAGCTGGTCTGCTGGATAATGTCACTGATTATGTCACTGATAATGTCACTTTGGTCATTGATTTTCCTGCCATTTTGTGATGCTAAAATCTGAAAATGATGGAGTCCTTTTTTTTTTTTTTTTTGATCCATGAAATGCTCACAAGGTGTTATCCTTCAGAACAGAAATTTTTGGTTTCATGTACCTAAATCTGTAACCATATCTCCTATCCAGTCTAAAAGCCTAAAAGGTCACCAAGGCTTTCCACATGGCACCACAGCAGACCCAGTCACTCTTATCCAAGTTCTCCACATCATTGGTAAATGCTAACTTATTTTGTCTTAGAAGGGCTGACTTTGAAATCCTACTTTTATCAGACTCTACTTTGCCTACATCCCAGATTAACAGAGAAGCTTGAAATTTGAATTATTTCCAGAGTTCCAAGAGGAGCCAAAGGTGATTCCTTAGTTCTGTCTTCATTTCACTTTACACATGTTTTTTTCAATTCAGAGTCAGAACCATGGAAACTAAGCATTTGCCTGGTTATTCCAATCTCCTGTTTCTCTTTTCTTTCTTCTACATGGCACTTCCCAGAGGCAGAAATAATTGATCTTTCTTTAAATACCTCAACCACTTCCTCTCTTCAAATCCTCAGTAAGTTCTAAAATCATACTGGAGTGTTTCACCATACTACTGACGTCTGTGCACTTAATACCCCGAGCTAGATGATAATTGAGGTAGTGAATAAATGGGAGTAAAAGAAATGTTTTAAATCCTCCCTGAAAGAATATCTAGCCTAATATGTTGCTATCCAGTTTCATGGTCCTTATTTTGAGTGCCAGAAGCTGAATATTACTATTAATAATATGCCTATTTCTCTACACATTCACTCTGTTCAAAGATCTAATCTCCTTATTCCCACCTCATCCATCCCTACAGATGGATGCCTGAGTAGCATTTTACAGAGAAAGATGAGAAAAGTAGAGTACAATATATTTTAATAGCACTCCCAATTATATTAATAAATTGCATTAAATATTATAACATATCAATTAATACTTAGGAAAATGACAATAATTTCAGTGCAGCCTGCTATATTTTAATGTCCCTTCATGTGTATACAGACCCTCAAAACCTTATTTAAATTTATAACTACACTATCAGCTATTTAAAGCACTTTCAACATGTACTTATCAAGACTGGAAATCTCTCAGAATATTATTTTTATATATGTTAAACCAATTGCTTTCAAATTTTAAGATTTTGTGCTATTACTAATTTTCAGTTTCAAAATCCATTTGATCATTTATTTTAATAGAATACTATTTTAAATTATTACGAAGAAGGCAATGGCACCCCACTCCAGTACTCTTGCCTGGAGAATTCCATGGACAGAGGAGCCTGGTGGGCTGCAGTCCATGAGGTCGCAAAGAGTATTACTAATTTTCAGTTTCAAAATTCATTTGATCATTTATTTTAATAGAATACTATTTTAAATTATTACGAAGAAGGCAATGGCACCCCACTCCAGTACTCTTGCCTGGAGAATTCCATGGACAGAGGAGCCTGGTGGGCTGCAGTCCATGAGGTCGCAAAGAGTCGGACACGACTGAGCAACTTACCTTTCACTTTTCACTTTCATGCATTGGAGAAGGAAATGGCAACCCACTCCAGTGTTTTTGCCTGGAGAATCCCAGGGACAGGGGAGCCTGGTGGGCTGTCGTCTATGGGGTCACACAGAGTCGGACACGACTGAAGTGACTTAGCGTAGCAGCATTTTAAATTATTAACTAATTCCTTTTGTTTTTTGCTGCTTTATGTAGAATTTTGAAATAGAACATCTATTGCTATTGAATTTTTAAAAATTGTCTAAATATTTTACATTTTTAATTTAAATTGCAAACCATTTTTCATGCTATGTTTTAAGCTTCTATTTATATAAAATATTGTTATCTTAATTAAAGTGCAATGAATCTATACTAATGAGTTCTTCTAATAAACTGGCAGACAAGGTCTTCATACACCATATAAATATGTATGGTTTTTGCTATTCAAAATGATAATACAGCAGGTGTCACATCTTCATTTAAAAGCTAGCTGAAAAACTCTTTTAACATATTCTTTTGATAGACTCTATTATTTTAGTTATAAATTCAAACTTAATATTCCTTTTCAAATTTTCATTTTAATTGATAGTAACTTTCTAAATGCCATCATTCTGCCACTGTGAAGTTAATCATGATTGGGGGGTGGCCCTGATGAATTAATTGCAAGGGATGCTGGGAGTTCATGATTACCTTCCATTGGGGATATTTTTTCCAACTCAGGTTTAACATGTCTTTTTTATCTGAATGACTTCTTTATAAAAGTATTGAAATAATCTTGTAAATGAAAGGTCAACAAATTATGGCTTATGGGCTGTCAGGAGTTAGCATAGAGGGCTGCTTTTGTCAGTAAAGGTTTGTTTTTTAAAATACAACCACACCCATTCATTTATGTGTTTTCAAAGTCTTCCTTTATGCTTTAATGGCAGTGTTGAGTAGTTGCAACAGAGACCCTATGGCTGGTAAAGCTGAAAATGTTTACTACTTGGCCTTTGATGAGAGAAGTTTGCCAACCCATATTCTAGATGAAAGATATATTCTAAGTATTAAAATTATATCATTTCAGAAATGAAATGAGTGGCCTTGTGATGTAACAGTAATACTCAAATGGAATTTACAATGTGGTAGTCTATTCTGAATAATTTTGGCATATTACCTCATTAAATCATCCCAATAGTTTTATGATACATAGTAAGTGGCAGAACTGGAATCCAAACAGCAACAAAAAAGCTGACTTTGAAGTCTTTACTCTTAACCAGCCCTCTATGCTAACTCCTGACATTGATAAGTTCCTCATCATTAGAGATGTTCATCTTGCTTAATGAAAACTTGCCAGAAATTGTCATAAAGGTTGTTGTTGTTCAATTGCTAAGTTGCATCCGACTCTTTGCTACCTCATGGACTACAGTACACCGTGTCCTTGATTATCACCCAGAGTTTTCTCAAACTTATCTCCACTGAGTCAAGTGATGATATCCAACAATTTTATCCCCTGCTACCCTCTTCTATCCTGCCCTCAGTTTTTACCAACATCAAGGACTTTTCCAACAGTCAGTTCTTCAAATCACGTGGCCATAGTATCAGCTTCAGCATCTGTCCTTCCATGAAATATTGAGGGTTGATTTCCTTTAGGATTGACTGGTTTCATCTCTTTGTAGTCTATGGGACTCTCAATAGTCTTCTCCAACACCACAATTTAAAAGCATCAATTCTTTAGTGCTCAGCCTTCTTTATGATCCAACTCTCAAATCCATACATGACTACCGGAAAAACTGTTGCTTTGACTAGATGGACATTTGCCAGCAAAGTGATCTCTCTGTTTTTTAATATGCTGCCTATGTTTGTCCTATCTTTCCTTCCAAGGAGCAAGTGTCTCTTAATTTCATGGCTGCAGTCACCATCTGGAGTGATTTTGGAGCCCAAGAAAATAAAACTGGCCACTGTTTCAATTTTTTTCCATCTATTTGCCATGAAGTGGTAGGAATTGATGTCATGATCTTGTTTTTGTTTTTCAAATGTTGAGTTTTAAGTCAGTTTTTTCACTCCTCTCGCCTTCATCAAGAGGCTCTTTAGTTCCTCTTCACTTTCTGCCATAAGGGTGGTGTCATCTGCATATCTGAGGTAATTGATATTTCTCCTGGCAATCTTGATTCCAATTTATCATTCATCCAGCCAGGCATGTCATAAAGGAGACTTTTAAGGTCAGTTTCCATAATAAAATCCCATGAATTTATCATATCCAGATAAACAGAAAATAATACAAAAAGAAAAAAAATAACTTTTTTAATATCAAGAAGATCCATTGTTTGATCGTTTTATGACACCATAAAATTTAGTTATTTCTATAATTAGAAGGCAAGCTAAGCATCCAAAAAATCAAGTATTTGAGTTTTTAACCTTATGAAAATAAAAGAAATAAAAATGGTCCCATTGAAAAGATGGAGCATGCAAAGTACTTTTCTACAGTTCCCCTGGTCTCTCACTTATTAAAATCCATTAATATGTAGAATTTTTCAATTTTATAGAAAGTCATTTTCCCATTAAATATTAATGTATAAAGTCATTAAACAACAAAATCCAACTCACTGACACATGACACTGTTAGGTAAAAACATATCTATTTTAGTAATGTTCAAAATAATTTATGGTTCAGACATTAAGAAGTACCTATATCAAGGAAGAAAATATGCCCTGTTTTCCCACTCAGATAAATAACAGAATAACAGAATCTCATGAAACAACCACACCTGTTACCATATTCCCTGAGCACTGTCAGAGGATGCTGGGTCGAGCCCCGGTGGATCCAGGGAATTTGAAGCAGGAATGGACAAGAGGAGACAGCTTAGAATTCTGTATCCCAACAATATTAATCCTCTCTCAAAGGAGATCAAGACTAATAAGATAAATGTATTCCCTCTTTCTTGGTCTCCCAACATTCTCTTAATTTCTGTCCTCACCCTCCTGTTCCATTTCTTGTTCTTGCATGAAGATCTGACTCTCTCCCTGATTCCTTAGAAAATTAGACCTGAGACTATAGGGTTAGGCAGCAGATTCTGAAGTGTGTACCCATTAGTGACTCACCTTTCTTTACTTACCTTCACCTTCCCCTTTAAAAACACAGATAATAATATCAACCCTGTAGGATTTGGAAAAAATAACTGCAAAGGCTATATAAAATCTCCTTGAAAAAGTGGTCAACCTGAAATTGAATAGTCAATCTTTCTTTCCTAAAACTCAGTCATAGGTGCACTCTAAGTCATGGTTATCTGTATTTTTCTATTCTTTCTCACTTAATGTATGGCTTAAATTTTCAATAATAGTATCATTCAGGACAAATTGTTATGGAAATTATAATGCTGAAAAAAGTTACATGTAAAATCACTTTATATCTAAGAAAAATGATATTTAGATTCTAATGGAGGAGATAAACTAAGTTCATAAGACACTTTTTTTCAGCAGACTTTGGGTGAGACTAAAATTCTCACCTGTATGAATATTTGCCTCAAATTTATATGTGCATGAAATTATTTTACATTCATCTAACAATGCTATATGATTTTCCCAAATATTTTTTATAATAGTTACTGTAAGTCATGAAGCATAACTGTGGAATTCTGGAGGAAAAAAACATCAGAAAAACTCAACCCTATGGCAAAAGCAATCGCTGAATCATTTTAAAGGAATGTGTACTTCAGTAGACACTGGAATTGTAATAATTTATTTATTCTTAATTGGAGGATAATTGCCTTACAATTTGTGTTGACTGGAATTTTAAACCTAGCAAAATATACAAAAGAGGCTAATCTGATGTCCTGCACAGCTTTGGCACCCAGTCATAATTTGGTCTTTTATAGACATCTATCTTCAAAATAATACAGGAGGGTGTAGACTGTTACACTATGATTTTTTCAAATTTTCAAAAAAAATTTTTATTGTTTGCTTCACCTTCTATCTATAGGCAAGATTCAACTATTTTGAATTAGACAATATTTCAACTTTACCATCTGCTTTTGATGCTACATAAATCACTAAGGATTACTGTGAATGGTAGGTGTGCCTTGTTGTTAACATTATTTTCCTTTTATTTTTCACAAAAATAATATAATACTGGAATAATCCAAAAGCACCTTTGGTTTGAAACAAACTCAAAATTAATATACAAAGTAACCCCTTACTAAAATGTAGACTTAGATGTCAGAGTGGCAGTCACAGTGTCCTATTTTTTAAAATGGAGTCAAAGACTGGTTGGTATTTTACATAGTACTTTGTTTCAGTACTTTATGATTATTCAATTTACTTTCAAAAATAAAAGTGTATAAAGTAAACTTATATCACTAAATCATTGATTTCTAAAAAACTCACATGGAAAAGAATTTGTTCTTACAAATGTAAGTTTCAGTTCAGTTCAGTTGCTCAGTCGTGCCCAACTCTTTGTGACCCCATGAATTGCAGCACGCCAGGCCTCCCTGTCCATCACCAACTCCCGGAGTTCACTCAGACTCACATCCATCGAGTCAGTGATGCCATCCAACCATCTCATCCTCTGTCGTCCCTTTCTCCTCCTGCCCCCAATCCCTCCCAGCATCAGAGTATTTTTCAATGAGTCAACTCTTCGCATGAGGTGGCCAAAGTACTGGAGTTTCAGCTTTAGCATCATTCCTTCCAAAGAAATCCCAGGGCTGATTTCCTTCAGAATGGACTGGTTGGATCTCCTTGCAGTCCAAGGGACTCTCAAGAGTCTTCTCCAACACCACAGTTCAAACGCATCAATTCTTTGGCGCTCAGCCTTCTTCACAGTCCAACTCTCACATCCATACATGACCACAGGAAAAACCATAGCTGATGGACCTTAGTCGGCAAAGTAATATCTCTGCTTTTGGATATGCTATCTAGGTAAGTTTAGGCAATATAAATGAAATCTTTTGAGAAACTTGTATGATGTGCTCTACTTCGAAATTCATTACCATATTAAGCATAAGAAAATGACATCTCTGCCTGGTTATATGTGATTTCATAGAAGCAAAAGATTATTTTAAATCATTGTTAATTCAATCATATGCAGTATTTACTAATGGCTATTATTATTACTGACATTTCATACAGATTAATTCAGATGTCACAGCATTGTCAGAAATCTATCAGTCCTCTCATTACAGTGAATTACATTCAATTCTATGATACATCCATTAAAGCACTAGACTAGTCTATAAATTAAAGTATGAAATTATTTTATTTAAAAAGTTCAGAAGTATCTGTTCAGTTTTGCTTTAAAAATTATAAACAAAGTTACAGATTACATTTCTTGGCTCCATTTGGGGTTATTTTGATCCTCAACCCTCACTTTTTAAGGGGTATTTTACTTGTAAGTCTAAAACAAAGTATACAGAATGATACAATAATAGTACTATGAAAGCAAGAAAATAGGTACATAATTTATAGTTTGAAGACTTCTTTTCATTTTGTAATAACAGAAGCCTCCTGGCTATTTAGAGAACCATATGAGTAAGTAATATCATTATATCAAAGAACTTGATGAATGAATGAGATATTTAAGTAAGACATATCTAGTAACCAGCCCAATATATTTAAAGAAAACCTTACTCCTTTGGTTTCCTGGTTACCATTACTTGGTGGGAGATTAAAAAATCTCCCATCAGAGGCTCAGGACAGTACTATTCCATATGAAGAGGGAAATATATCAGCAACCTTATTCTCAAAAAACTTGAAGCACCTACAATTTAATGACATTTCTAGTCCTGGCTTTGCAAGGGTAATGGCTATTATTAATAAGTTCTCTATGATTCTCATCACTGCAGCCTGATAACACCTTGGGCTATTATTCCAACAATCCAGGTTTTGATGTGCCCAGAAAGAGCAAGCTGTGTCTGAACTCCAAAAACTCCCCACTTTGCTTCCTCAATAGTCTAACCCAATACTTCTCAATATGAGTTTCAAAATACATGCATCAGAATTATGTTTAGTCAGTAAAAACATGGCTCCCTAGGGAGTGGGGTGGCAGAGAAGACAGGAACTCTCTCTTGTTTCCTAAGTTTTCCATAAATCTCAGATTTTCTAAAATTAAAAGCAAATATTTTAAGGCGGTCCTAGGATGGCGGAGGAATAGGATGGGGAGACCACTTTCTCCCTCACAATTTCATCAAAAGAACATTTCAATGCTGAGTAAATTTCAC
>SJYT01082032.1:7120-17262 GCA_006410635.1 Cephalophus harveyi | reverse complement strand
ACACTAAAGTGTATATGGAACCACCAAAGACTGAATAGCCAAAACATCATGAATAAGAAAAACAAAGCTGGAGGCATCACACTTCCAAATTTCAAAATATGTTCCAAAGTAATCAAAGCAGTATGTTACTGACATAAAAACAGACAAATAGACCACTGGGACAGTATAAAGATCCCAGAAATAAATTCACACATTTACAGTCTTCATCAAGGGTGTCAAGATCACACAGTGGATAAAGGATGGTCTCAATAGTGTTGGGAAGACTGGATATTAATGCACAGAATAATTAAATTGAACTAAAAGTAGACCCAAGTCTTTACTAAAGACTTAAACATAAGATCTGAAATTGTAAAATTTCTAGAAGACAACTTAGGAAAAATGCTTCTTAACTTTGGCCTGGACAGTGATCTCAAAATCGCTGAAAATAAAAGCAAAAATAGATAAGTGGGATTGCATTAAGCTAAAAAGCTTCTATACAACAAAGGAATCAATAAATAGAGAGATAAGACAGTCTATTGAATGGGAGAAAATATTTCCAAACCATACATCTGATAAGGAGTTAAACCCAAAATATATAAGGAATTCAAACAACTCAATGAAAACATGAAAACAAAGACAAACAACCCCACAACAGCAAGAAAAACCAAACCAAAACAAGAAAAATAAACAAAAAAATCCAAATAACATGATTTTTTAAATGGGCAAATGACCTGAATAGACATTTCTCTGAAGAAGCCATATAAATGGCTAATGTTTATAGGAAAAGGTGCTCAACATCACTAATGATCAAAGGAGTGTGAGTTAGAAACTACAATTTAAAAAACTGTAATTTTGTGAGGTGATGGATGTTTTAACCTTTTCTCTTGCAATATATATATATTCTAGGTCACTTCAGTCATGTCCAACTCTTTGTGACCCCATGAACTGTAGCCTGCCAAGCTCCTCTATCCACGGGGATTTTCCAAGCAAAAATACTGGAATGTGTTTCCATTTCCTCCTACCAAGGATCTGCCCAGGCTAGGGATTGAACCTGCGTCTCCTGCATTGACAGGCAGATTCTTTACCTCTGAGCCCCCTGGGAAGCCTATATATAATATGTAATCACAAGGTTGTACACCTTAAAATTAGACAATGTTGTATGTCAACTTTGTCTTGATAAATCTGAAGGGAAAAACAGGTATTGCCTCATACCTGTTGAAATGCTTAATTATCAAAAAGACAAAAGATAACAAGTGTTGGCAAGAATGTGGGGGAATATAAACTATTGGTGGGGATGTAAGCCAGTACAGAAAGTATGCAGACAGACAGACAGAAAACAGTATGGGGTTTCTTCAACAACTTAAAAATAAAACTACCATATGATCTAGGAATCTCACTTCTGGGTATATACCAAAAGGAAATGAAATCACTATCTCAAAGAGATGTCTACACTTCCATGTACACTGAAATATTATTCACAATAATGGAGCTATGGAAAAAATCTAGGTGTTCTTTGACAGATGAATGATTAGAATGTGGTGTATATGTGTATGTATATAATAAACAATAGAATATTATTCATCCTTACAAAGAAGGAACTCCTGCCATGAAACATGATGGGTAAGCCTGAAGGATATTATGCTATGTGAAATAAACCAGACGGAGTAACAGATACTGCCTAACCTGAATTATGTAGAATTTTTTAAAAGTTAAACTCATAAAAGCAGAGAGTTGAATGGCAGGAGCTAGGGCATATAGGAGATGGGAAGATGTTGGTCAAAGGGAATAAAATTTTAGTTATGCAACATGAATAATTTCTGGAGATTAATCTATAGCATGGTAAATATAGTAAATAATGCTGTATTATATACTCTGAATTTCCTAAGAGAGTAGGTTTTAAATGTTCTCACCACATGCACACAAATGGTAAGTAAGTGAGGAGATAGACATGTGAATTATCTTCACTATGGTAATCACTTCACAATGTATAATATATCAAAATATCACATACTACAACCTAAATATATACAGTTTCTATTTGTCAATAATACCTCAATAAGCTGAAAAAAAAAGTATAATCAGAAAGAAAAGGAACCCTGGCAACAGACATTTTATCTGTTCAATAATATTGTGGGGCATACATCTGAACTATGTACAGTTCTTTAAAGGGGAAGACTAGGGGAATTCACAAGATGTGTATATTTTAAGATCTTGTCAACCATCAGTATGATTAAAATAAAAAACATAAAAATTAAAGTAAAACTGGAAAACAGTCAACCAAGCTGTTCCATCACCTTGAGATGCTTGTGGAAAAGGAGAGACAATCACCTGTTTAGCATGGTATAGCCATTTGTCAGCTTCAAGTGTTACAATTTTATTAGATGATTCCTGGATACTCTTCCTATCTTCTATAGCTTGGAAAGCAATATTTCTGTGAGTCTATGCAGAATCACATAGCTTGGCAACATGAGGAATATTCTCTATGCTTTGGGAACATTATCTTAATGTGCTAGAAATTACTTGATATGGACCCAGAGACTGTGTAATCATCTCTCCTAAGCATCTGGGTTGATTTTATGTTTCCCTGAAAAAATATCAGTTGCTCCATCAAGCATCACACATTTTCTATATTTAAACTTTATTAATTCATTCATTTACTTATGTATTAAAATTTATTGAACTTCTACTACATCTATAACATAACAGTTACTTGAGGGATATAAAGGATATTAGATAATTCTACTTACATAGACACTAGTTGGAATTTAGACTCCCCTTCCCAATCCCAAAACCTGAAAGAGACAGATGTTGATAATAAAAATTGCCTGCCACTGCCAGTGGCCCCAGAATTAGATAAGTTTAACAGTTGAATTCTAGCAAACATTCAATAAACATGTGTTAATAATATCTATTCATGCCTTGTATTTTTCTCCTGAAAATAGAAAAATAAAATGATGAAAATTGTCCCCAAATATTTTGACAGCTTTATTGAGGTATATTTGGCATATTATTAACTGTTGACAATGATTTGGGGAAAATAGGAAACATCATGCACCACTACTGAGAATGCAAACTGATGTTTATTCTTGAAAGCATACTTAACAGTTGTTTAGTCACTCAGTTGTGTCTGATTCTTTGTGACCCCATAGACTGTAGCCCACCAGGCTCCTCTGTCCATGGGATTTTCCCAAGCAAGAATACTGGAGTAGGTTGCCATTTTCTTCTCCAGAGGCTCTTCCCAACCCAGGGATTGAATCCACATCTCCTGCATTGGCAGATGGGTTCTTTACCACTGAGCCACCAGAGAAGCCTATACTTAAGAGTACTTAACTTAAAAATGTATATATCTTAGTGCCTAAAGTCTTATTCTTGTGTTTCTTTCTCAGAAAAACTGACACACAGCTTCTAAAGAAAACAGGTGTGATATATTTTTTAATGAGTTATCTAGCATAGTAGCTATTTCTTAGGTAGAAATCTACTGACTGTATCACTTAGAGTGCTTTGTTAAAAATACACATATTAAGAACCAACCTCTGGAGATTATGATTCAGTAGGTTTGGGTCAGGGCCCAAATAATGCCTATTTTGAACAATCTTAACACATGGTTTTGATATTTTACTCTTAGTTAAGACCTAGTGGTGTGGTGGAAGTAACACATACCTATTTTTTCCAAAAGCTCAGTTAAAGGATTTTTGAGGTTTACTGTAGACAAAGTACAGAAGAACATAAGAGGTCAGGAAAGGCATTCATCCTCCAGTTTTCTCCTAAGGTTTACATTGTCTATTTTTCAGAGTCAGATAAGCCAGAAACCCCACCCCATAAATGCTCTACTATAATGCTACTTTCTGAAATAGAGTAAGCATTTATGGATCCTTTGTGAAAGGATCATACTGAAGACTACTGAACATACTGAAGACTCCTCCACATGAAGTTGGTTTTCTCTCAGGAGTTTATTGTTGTTGTTGTTGTTGAAAACAAACAACAACAAAACCTTCAAACATTCATGTTTCACTAGGTATTTAAATTGGAGATACGGAAAGCTCACAGGACTCTCATTTCTCCCATCAGTATCACATATTCTGTGTCCAGAGAATGAAAATCCAAATCCTTTCCTATAGATCAATATCAAGATGTAACCTCTGTATGATAGAGCTCACTAACTATTGACTGAGAGTGCAGAGAAAATGAGAGACCCTCTACAAGCGTGTGGTTAACACTACTCCACACTCCAATGTCCAAATAACAAAGAGATCTATTAAGTTGATCTTCGGAACTTGCTTGCTGGCTGGTGTGATTTGAGCCACATGCCCCTTGTCTCAACTCCCACCCCACTCCCACCCACTTCTCAAGCCAAATGTTTCAATCAGTAGATAATCTATGTTTTCTTGTTAATGCTTGAAACTTCTAAGTGCATCATGGAGTTGAAGCATAAAGAGCCAGTCAATCAAAAGCTTAACAAACTGATTATGATCCTTTCATTTTGAAAAGAGAGAAAGGAGTGAAGAAAAGATATGAAAAAGGAGTTGAGAGTGGAGAGTAGATTGTTAAGGGAGAAGGAAGTAGAGAAAGAAGACTACATATTCGTTATTGACTTCAAGTATATCTAGAATGGATTCTTCTAAGTCTCCCTTGGGCAAAAAGAAGTGTAGTGAGGTAATAGTTGTGGGTTTGACTTCTGGAAATATAAGCAACTCTGCCTCACAGGATTTATGCAGTTTTCTTTAAATCCAGGAGATTTTACATGAAGGTTATTTGAGGGATTTTTATTGAGGAATTGTTGGATTTGTAAATTCTAACTTCATGACTAATAACATTTCCTACACACTTACCCAGTACTCTTTAAAGCACTGTAAGAATGTCTGCTTAAACAGAATACTTTCCTCTATAGCAGTGTTGGGTGACACAAAAGCTTCTCTACCACCCCATTTTTCCTGTGAGCTTTGTGATAAAGCAAAGTAAATTTGCAAAATAAAAATGAAATAATACTGAAGAGAAACTGCAGCTAAAAATGAAAACTCCTTTCACCAAATAGTTCCTCTGTTTAGAGGATTTCCACTCCATACACATTTAGTTTCAGTCTGAGGTGATGAGAGAAGATAACATTTGACACTGTACCAAGAAACCTGTCTGAAAGATTATTTTTATTTGAAAACTGGAAAATTGATAATAGGAATGGAACAATGGTGGAAAATTGGAAAGCTATGGCAGCAATAACATTCTGGTGGCATCCTGTCTCTGAGCAAGCAAACAGTGTAACTCAAGTCCCTCCAAAGTTCCCTGTTTACTACATTCAAGAAAAGTGGAAGAATTGCCATTATCCTTTAACATTGGTAAAAGAATGGTGTGGTTATAGGCTGAGAGCTAATTAGAAAAAGCTTAGGGGGTGGTCCTAAGATGGCGGAGGAATAGGACAAGGAGACCACTTTCTCCCTCACAAATTCATCAAAAGAACATTTCAATGCTGAATAAATTTCACAAAACAACTTCTGAATGCTGGCAGAGGACATCAGGCACCCAGAAAAGCAGATCATTGTCTTCAAAAACAGGTAGGAAAAAATATAAAAGACGAAAAAAGAGAGAAAAGGGGTAGGGAGGGAGCTCCGTCCTGGGAACAGAGTCAGAAGAGAGTCTTAAAAAGAGAGAAGTTTCCAAACACCAGGAAACATTCTTGCTGCCGAGCCTGTGGCGAGCCTTGGAAGCACAGAGGGCAACATAACAGGGAGGAAAAATAAATAAATAATTAAAACCAACAGATTACAAGCCCAACGGTAACTCCCCCAGCGGAGAAGCAGCACAGATGCCTCCTCCATCTGCCACTAGCAAGTGGGGGTTGGGCAGGGAGGCGCGGGCTGCAGTGCTTTTTAAGAATCGGGCCAGAATGCCCCGAGTGTAACCAGAGTGAACTAACTTGGGCTAGCAAAACAGACTGTGGAATAGCTACCATGCAAAAAGCTCTAACATAAGAAACTGCCAAGACTGCACACAGAACAAAGGATGGAACAGAATTAACTGGCTTCAGACCATTCCCCTCCAGTGACAGGCAGCCAGAGCCAGAATGACCGGAAGGGGGCAATTGCAGCCCCAGAGAGAAATTAACTACCAAACGTCAAGCAAGCTTCTTTGCTAACTAAGACTTCTTGGGGTTCTGGACAGTTACCATCCACCTAAGAAAGGCCGCCAGCTGTACACCCAGAAAACTGAGCAGCAGGGACAGGAAAGGCGATAAGTCACAGAGACCGCACTCGCCAAACTCCTGAGCTACTCGGACCTGGGAAGGGCACAAAACGCAGGCCCAACCGAGTCTGCACCTCTGAGGACTACCTGAGTGCCTGAGCCTGAGCGGCTTAGACCGGGGAGGTGCATGCAGCCCAGGGCCGGCCTCAGACGGTTCCCAGCAGAGCAACCTAGAGCCTGAGCTGTGTGCACCGTGAGCAGGGGCAGGCCCAGTGTGGCTGAGACACTGTGAGCACATGCCAGTGTTATTTGTTTGCAGCATCCCTCCCTCCCCACAGCATGACTGAACAAGTGAGCCTAAAAAAAAAGTGTCCACCACCACACCCCTTCTGTCAGGGCGGAAGACAGACACTGAAGAGACCAACAAACAGAAGAAGCTAAAACAGAGGGAACCACCTTGGAAGTGACAGGTGCAATAGATTAAAACCCTGTCGTTAGTACCAACTACATAGGAAAGGGCCTATAGATCTTGAGAAATACAAGCCAGACCAAGGAACTATCCAAAAATGACCTGACCCCACACTGCCCACAACACCACCAGAGAAAGTCCCAGATATAACTTTACTATTTTTACAATCATTCTTTTCTTTGTTTGTTTTTTCTTCTTTTTTTAACATTTTTAAAATTTTTAAATCCTCTATTTCTCCTTTAATTTTTATTTTTATAACCTACTATTACTTTTCAAAAAAAAAGACCCTATTTTTAAAGCAAACCCCATATATAGTTTTTTTTTTTTTAATAATTCTTGTGACTTTTTTTTTTCTTTCATCTACTTTTCTTTAATATTGTATTTTTGAAAAGCCAACCTCTACTCTAGATTTTTGATCTTTGCTTTTTGGTATTTGTTATAAATTTTGTACCTTTAAAAACACAATCTTTAGTACCCATTTTTACTTGAGAGCAAGTTTACTGGCTTGACCACTCTCTCCTCCTTTGGACCCTCCTTTTTCTCCACCAGTTTGCCTCTGTCTCCTCCCTCCCCCTTTTCTTCTCTACCCAACTCTGTGAATCTCTGTGTGTTCCAGATGGTGGAGAACACTTAGGGAACTGGTTACTGGCTGGATCTGTTTCTCTCCTTTTCACTTCCCTCTTTTATCCTCCTGGCCACCTCTGTCTCCTTCCTCCCTCTCCACTTCTCTGTATAATTCTGTGAACATCTCTGAGTGGCCCAGACAGTGGAGCACACATAAGGAAGTGATTACTGGCTAGCTTGCTCTTTCCTCTTTTGATCCCACCTCATCTCATTCCAGTCACCTCTAACTCCCCCCCCCCTTCTCTTCTCCATGTAAATCAGTGTACCTCTCTGGGTGTCCCTCAGTGTGGAGAAACTTTTCATCTTTAACCTAGATGTTTTATCATTGGTGCTGTACAGATGGAGAAGTCTTGAGGCTACTGTAAAAATAAAACTGAAAACCAGAAGCAGGAGGCTTAAGTCCAAATCCTGAGAACATCAGAGAACTCCTGACTCCAGGGAACATTAATTGATAGGAGCTCATAAAACACTCCATACCTACACTGAAACCAAGCACCACCCAAGGGTGAACAAGTTCCAGAGCAAGACATACCATGCAAATTATCCAGCAACACAGGAACACACCCCTGAGCTTCAATATACAGGCAGCTCAAAGTTACTCCAGAACCATTGACATCTCATAACTCATTACTGGAAACTTCATTGCACTCCAGAGAGAAGAAATCCAGGTCCACCCACCAGAACTCCGACACAAACTTCCTTAACCAAGAAACATTGACAAGCCACTGATACAGCCCCACCCACAGCGAGGAAACTCCATAATAAAGAGAACTCCACAAATTGCCAGAATACAGAAAGGCCACCTCAAATGCAGCAATATAACCAAGATGAAGAGACAGAGGAATACCCAGCAGGTAAAGGAACAGGATAAATGACCACAAAACAAAACAAAAGAGGAAGAGATAGGGAAACTACCTGATAAAGAATTCTGAATAATGATAGTGAAAAAGAACCAAAAATTTGAAATCAAAATGGAATCACAGATAAATAGCCTGGAGACAAGGATTGAGAACATGCAAGAAAGGTTTAATAAGGACTTAGAAGAAATTTTAAAAAGTCAATATATAATTAATAATGCAATAAATGAGAAAAGAAACACTCTGGAGGCAACAAATAGTAGAATAACGGAGGCAGAAGATAGGATTAGTGAAATAGAAGATAGAATGGTAGAAATAAAGGAATCAGAGAGGAAAAAAGAAAAATGAATTAAGAAAAATGAGGACAATCTCAGAGACCTCCAGGACAATATGAAATGCTCCAACATTCGAATTATAGGAGTCCCAGAAGAAGAACACAAAAAGAAAGACCATGAGAAAATACTTGAGGAGATAATAGTTGAAAACTTCCCTAAAATGGGGAAGGAAANGAGAAGAGCTAACACCTATCCTACTGAGACTCTTCCAGAAAATTGCAGAGGAAGGTAAACTTCCAAACTCATTCTATGAGGCCACCATCACCCTAATACCAAAACCTGACAAAGATGTCACCAAAAAAGAAAACTACAGGCCAATATCACTGATGAACATAGATGCAAAAATCCTTAACAAAATTCTAGCAATCAGAATCCAACAACACATTAAAAAGATCATACACCATGACCAACTGGGCTTTATCCTAGGGATGCAAGGATTCTTCAATATTCGCAAATCAATCAATGTAATTCATAACATTAACAAATTGAAAAATAAAAGCCATATGATTATCTCAACAGATGCAGAGAAAGCCTTTGACAAAATTCCACATCCATTTATGATAAAAACTCTACAGAAAGCAGGAATAGAAGGAACATACCTCAACATAATAAAAGCTATATATGACAAACCCACAGCAAACATTATCCTCAATGATGAAAAATTGAAAGCATTTCACCTAAAGTNATAGATGCAGAGAAGGCCTTTGACAAAATTCAACATCCATTTATGATAAAAACTCTCCAGAAAGCAGGAATAGAAGGAACATACCTCAACATAATAAAAGCTATATATGACAAACCCACAGCAAACATTATCCTCAATGATGAAAAATTGAAAGCATTTCACCTAAAGTCAGGAACAAGACAAGGATGCCCACTTTCACCGCTACTATTCAACATAGTTCTGGAAACTTTGGCTACAGCAATCGGAGCAGAAAAAGAAATAAAAGGAATCCAGATTGGCAAAGAAGAAGTGAAACCCTCACTGTTTGCAGATGACATGATCCTCTACATAGAAAACCCTATAGACTCCACCAGAAAAATACTGGAACTAATCAATGAATATAGTAAAATTACGGGATATAAATCAACACACAGAAATCCCTTGCATTCCTATACACTAATAATGAGAAAGTAGAAAAAGAAATTAAGTAAACAACTCCATTCACCATTGCAATGAAAAGAATAAAATACTTAGAAATATATCTACCTAAAGAAACTGAAGACCTATATATAGAAAACTATAAAACACTGGTGAAAGAAATCAAAGAGGGCACTAATAGATGGAGAAATATACCATGTTCATGTATAGGAAGAATTAATATAGTGAAAATGAGTATACTACCCAAAGCAATCTACAGATTCAATGCAATCCCTATCAAACTACCAGCGGTATTTTTCACAGAACTAGAACAAATAATTTCAAGATTTGTATGGAAATACAAAAAAAAAACTCAAATAGCCAAAGCAATCTTGAGAAAGAAGAATGGAACTGGAGGAATCAACCTGCCTGACTTCAGGCTCTACTACAAAGCCACAGTCATCAAGACAGTATGGTACTGGCACAAAGACAGAAATATAGATCAATGGAACAAAATAGAAAGCCCAGAGATAAATCCACACACCTATGGACACCTTATCTTCGACAAAGGAGGCAAGAATATACAATGGAGTAAAGACAATCTCTTTAACAAGTGGTGCTGG
>SJYT01082031.1:94406-117199 GCA_006410635.1 Cephalophus harveyi | reverse complement strand
TGTTGAGAGGATTAATTAGTGAGATTCTGGTAGATTGAATGTAGTCAACCAAATGGTACGTATATCTGATTCCATAACTTATACAAACACCCTCTAAATCATTTTATAACACATATATAATAACAAAATAGTACCCTAAGAGAATCTTGATTGGGAGTACTTAGAATGTCTCTCTTACACTTACTGAAAAATCAATGTCCCTCCAAAAGAGAACATATATAACCATTATGCCTTTAAAAATAGAATGATTCTAAATTAAATAGTAATTATAGAGTAGTAATATAAATGACAAGCAAAACAATTTAAATTCAAAGAGTCATTTCTGCTCAACAGATACCTTGTATGAGATATCTTATAGTAATCCTCAAAGTAACTCTGCAGTAGCTACTATTATGCCCCATTTGTCAATGAGAATTCTGAGGTTAAGTAAGGTTAAGTAACATGATCAAGGTCACAGAAGTAACAAGAGCTGAAATTAAAAATGAGGCAAGTTGAGTAGCAATAAGGTGTTGACCAAGATAATAGTATCAGTTCAGTTCAATTCTCTTCAGCCGCTTAGTCGTGTCCAACTCTTTGAGACCCCATGAATCGCAGCACGCCAGGCCTCCCTGTCCATCACCAACTCCCGGAGTTCACTCAGACTCGCGTCCATCGAGTCCGTGATGCCATCCAGCCATCTCATCCTTGGTCGTCCCCTTCTCCTCCTGCCCCCAATCCCTCCCAGCATCAGAGTCTTTTCCAATGAGTCAACTCTTCACATGAGGTGCCCAAAGTACTGGAGTTTCAGCTTTAGCATCATTCCTTCCAAAGAAAGCCCAGGGCTGATCTCCTTCAGAATGGACTGGTTGGATCTCCTTGCAGTCCAAGGGACTCTCAAGAGTCTTCACCAACACCACAGTTCAAAAGAATCAGTTCTTTGGCGCTCAGCCTTCTTCACAGTCCAACTCTCCCATCCATACATGACTACTGGAAAAATCATAGCCTTGATTAGACAGACCTTGCTCGGCAAAGTAATGTCTCTGCTTTTGAATATGCTATCTAGGTTGGTCATAACTTTTCTTCCAAGGAGCAAGCATCTTCTAATTTCATGGCTGCAGTCACCATCTGCAGTGATTTTGGAGCCCCCAAAAATAAAGTCTGACACTGTTTCCACTGTTTCCCCTGGAGATCCAACCACTCCATTCTAAAGGAGATCAGTCCTGGGATTTCTTTGGAAGGAATGATGCTAAAGCTGAAACTCCAATACGCTGGCCACCTCATGTGAAGAGTCGACTCATTGGAAAAGACCCTGATGCTGGAGGGATTGGGGGCAGGAGGAGAAGGGGATGACAGAGCATGAGACGGTTGGATGGCATCACCGACTTGATAGATATGAGTCTGAGTGAACTCTGGGAGTTGGTGATGGACAGGGAGGCCTGGTGTGCTGCAATTCATGGGGTCGCAAAGGGTCGGCCACGACTGAGCGACTGAACTGAACCGACCTGAATAGGAGACATTCTTTCATTTCGATTTATAAGTATAAATAAAGCCATAAAGAAGGCTGAACACTGAAGAATTGATGGTTTTTAGCTGTGGTGTTGTAGAAGACTCTTGAGAGTCCCTTGGACTGCAAGGAGACCAAGCCAGTCAATTCTAAGGGAAATCAATCCTGAATATTCAACAGAAGAACTGATGCTGAAACTGAAGCTCTAATATGGCTTCCTGAGAGAAGAGTCAATTCATTAGAAAAGACCCTGCTGCCGGGAAAGATTGAAGGCAGGAGGAAAAGGGAGTAACAGAGGTTGAGATCGTTGGATGGCATCAGTGGTTCAATGGATGTGAGTTTCAGCAAGCTTCAGGAGATGGTGATAGACAGGGAAGCCTGGTGTGCTGCAGTCCATAGGGTTTCAGAGTAGGATACAACTAAGCAACTGGACAACAACAATTTATGGTATACCCCAAATTTGCCAGGTATTCTAGAAATTATAAAAATAACATCAGATGAAATTCCTGCAAGTTACTTCATACCTATTGGAGTAAGAGAATAGTAAATAACAGTAGCCTTATTATGTCTTCAGATATAAGGTTAAATGATTTACCCCAGGCAGATCAAATACTATTCTGTAAATATGAATCTTTAATCCAGAAGATCATCATAGCATTTTAGATTTAAAGTTACGTCATTCAATATACATACCTAGAAATAGTTTCATAGTTATGTTGTAAGTCAATTTATTCTTAATAATTATAGCATTAATTATTATTATCTCAAGAATACTGAATGGATTTTAAAATATATTCAAAATAAAAGTTGAAATAAGAACATAAACTTATTAATTTTTTTCAAATTTTGACCCACCTGATACTCCAAACAGGTGATTCAAGTTAGAGAAACTCACAGGTGTATTAACGAGTCTGGCAATGATCAGCCACATATATTGAAGCACAGGAAATGATTAATATTAAAGTTACCAACAAAATATTGCCTTTTAAAATGGCACTCAATACTAATTTGATTCTACAATATTTAAGGAAATTTCCACTTTCCCTTTAGAAACAACAAAAATATATTACATGAATCATTATTTCATTCACTTTAATAAGGTCTATTTCATTACCACATCAATATGAGACTTTATATATTTAGTGAATCTACTCCCATACTCTCCATATCTTCTACAATGTATTGATACTTAGCATTGCTTTCTTAAAACACCTAAGTTATAGAGCAATAAAAGGAAATGGTGGTATTGATTACATATATAGACTTCAAAGTAGAATGAACTGAGCTCAAATCTCAGCTTTGAAAAGTGTTTATTTCTTTTCTTTGGTAAATTATCCAGTTGTCCTGAAACTTAATTTCTCTACCCATTATAGTGGGAAAATAACAACTTTGTCATAGACTTGACGTAAATTTAATAATTTTTTTTAAGTCTAATAAAAAGTGATACCTACTCAACATTGTTTATGTCATTGTTGAATATGATAACAATCATACTAATGTTACAAAGTAATGTACCTAAAAGAATTAACTTCTTAGGATTTGTATGTCACACAATTTCAGGTGGTTTCCACTTTCTGTCAAAATATCAATAGTAACCAAAAACACAAAGTATAGCTTATATCTGAGATTAAGCAATAATTTGCAACTTGACAATTATTTGCTTATTTTCTCCTATAGCATCTTGCTAACAGGTTAATAAGAAATACANGCTAGTGGAGGTGATGGAATTCCAGATAAACTATTTCAAATCCTAAACAATGATGCTGTGAAAGTGCTGTACTCAATATGCCAGCAAATTTGGAAAACTCAGCAGTGGCCACAGGACTGAAAAAGGTCAGCTTTCATTCCAATCCCAAAGAAAGGTAATACCAAAAATGTCCAAACAACCACTCAATTACATTCATCTCACACGATAGCAAAATAATGCTCCATGTTCTTCAATATAGGCACCAACCGTACATGAACTGAGAAATTCCAGATGTTCAAGGTGGATTTAACCAGGCTTCCCTGGTGGCTCAGAGGTTAAAGCGTCTGCCTCCAATGCGGGAGACCCGGGTTCGATCCCTGGGTCGGGAAGATCCCCTGGAGAAGGAAATGGCAATCCACTCCAGTATTCTTGCCTGGAGAATCCCATGGATGGAGAAGCCTAATAGGTTACAGTCCACGGGGTCGCAAAGAGTCGGACACGACTGAGCGACTTCACATCATCATCATCAAGGTGGATTTAGAAAAGGCAGAGGAACCAGAGATCAAATTGTCAACATCGTTTGGATCATAGAAAAAGCAAGAGAGTTCCAGAAAAATCATCTATATCTGCTTCACTGACTACGCTAAAGCCGTTAACTGTGTGGATCAAAACAAACTGTGGAAAAATTTTAAAGAGACAGGAATATCAGAAACCTTACCTGTTTCCTGAGAAATCTGTATGTAGGTCAAGAAGCAACAGTTAGAATCAGACCTGAAACATGGGCTGGTTCCAAACTGGGAAAGGAGCATGTCAAGGCTATATATTGTCACCCTGCTTATTTAACTTGTATGCAGAGTACATCATGCGAAATGCCAGATTGGATGAAGCGTAAGCTGGAATCAAGACTGCCTGGAAAAATATCAATAACCTCAGACATGCAGATGACAGCACTCTTATGGCAGAAAGCAAATAAGAATTAAAGAGCCTCTTGATGAAGGTGAAAGAAGAGAGTGAAAAAGCTGGATTAAAACTCAACATTTAAAAAACTAAGATCATGGGATCAGTCCCATCATTTCATGGCAAATAGAAGGGGAAAACCTGGAAACAGTGACAGATTTTATTTTCTTGGGCTCCAAAATCACTGCAGATGTTGACTGTGGCCATGAAATTAAAAGACACTTGCTCCTTGGAAGAAAAGCTGTGACTAACCTAGACAACATATTATAAAAAACAGAGACATTACTCTGCTGACAAAGGTATAGTCAAAGCTATGGTTCAAAATCACTGCAGATGTTGACTGTGGCCATGAAATTAAAAGACACTTGCTCCTTGGAAGAAAAGCTGTGACTAACCTAGACAACATATTATAAAAAACAGAGACATTACTCTGCTGACAAAGGTATAGTCAAAGCTATGGTTTTTCCAGTGGTCATGTATGGATGTGAGAGTTGGACCATAAAGAAAGCTGAGTGCAGAAGACATGATGCTTTTGAACTGTGGTGTTGGAGTATTATTTCTTGGAACCCTCTTTTTGTTAGTTCTTTTTAAAATTGCAGACCTTACAGTTCAGAAATATTTAACATGAAAAAACAGCATTTATGGAAATTCAACCTTATGAAGTAATAAATTAAATGAGAAAACATTTGTACTGTAAAATAATATTTTAATCATTTTTTAAGTAGGATGGTTGTTTCTATCAAAATTGAATTTAAAGTATCAAATTACCTATATAAATAAACATATAATTCATAAGAAGCATTTAGTATTGCAAAAATTTGTGCAGTTTTGCATATTGAAAGGAAAAGATGAACTAAAATACTCATATATACACAGCTGATTATAGCTGAAAGGAGAAAAGTAACAACAAATACACAAAATATTGCAGACAGTTAGCCATATTAGCCTTCCAATCTACTCTCAAATTAAAATATCACTAAAAACAAACCAAAAATTCCATATATCGAGATACTGAAACTTTAGCTGAAAATCAGCATTCTATTATTTTAGCAACTCTGTAAAAAAAACCTGAACCTCTTATATAAATAATCAAATAAATTAAATATATTATTGAATTTCTAAACAATATGCTGAATTCCTAGGATAAATGTATCTATTCTTGGTATTAAGGCCATTCAAGTATTTCTTACAAGTTTGCCAATTAAAAAAATGCATAAAAATAAGTAATTCTAACCTTCAGTTATATTTAAAATTGGGATTAAAAACTCCATCTATAGATTTTTTTAGAAGATTCAACACAGTGAGGCAAGTACTGAACACAATACTTGTTCATAATAAGAGCTCAAGAAAAAGAAGCTACAATATCATGGATCAGAATAAACACTCCACCATTTTCAATTGTTTTTACCTTATATTGTTATTTAAAATGATGGTAAAATTAAGACTTTCTTCTATGAATTAATGTTGACTGAATTCAATCCAAAAGTAAAGTCTCTGGCTTCAATTATTTTAGCAACTCTGTAAAAAAAACCTGAACCTCTTATATAAATAATCAAATAAATTAAATATATTATTGAATTTCTAAACAATATGCTGAATTCCTAGGATAAATGTATCTATTCTTGGTATTAAGGCCATTCAAGTATTTCTTACAAGTTTGCCAATTAAAAAAATGCATAAAAATAAGTAATTCTAACCTTCAGTTATATTTAAAATTGGGATTAAAAACTCCATCTATAGATTTTTTTAGAAGATTCAACACAGTGAGGCAAGTACTGAACACAATACTTGTTCATAATAAGAGCTCAAGAAAAAGAAGCTACAATATCATGGATCAGAATAAACACTCCACCATTTTCAATTGTTTTTACCTTATATTGTTATTTAAAATGATGGTAAAATTAAGACTTTCTTCTATGAATTAATGTTGACTGAATTCAATCCAAAAGTGAAGTTAAAGTCTCTCAATCATGTCCGACTCTTTGAAACCCCATGGACTATACAGTCCATGGAATTCTCCAGGCAAAAATACTGGAGTGGGTAGCCTTTCCATTCTCCAGGGGATCTTCCCAACCCAGAGATTAAACCTAGGTCTCCCACACTGCAGGTGAATTCTTTACCAGCTGAGCCACAAGGGAAGCTCAATCCAAAGGTTGAAAGCAATAAAAGACTGGACCTATAAAGGTGGTCCTCTTCATGACCCTTTCTTGATGAATTAATATGCTATAATCAATGCCAAAAACTTCTTTTAGCATTTCTATTGTATCTTCTGAAATGTAACATCCCTTTGCTAATTCCATCAATATTTTTATCTTAAAAATCAGTATTTCCAAGAAAAAAAAAAAAGGATCAGATATTACTTTTCCTTGGAAATAATTGTTTCTTTTTGTTCCTATTCAATGTCAACATGGCTCCACTTAGCGCTTAAGGATTGCTTTTCAAAACTAGTGGATAGTTCTTAAAGCTGTGAGTGAAGACTATGTTACTAGGTGCTGCAAGAAGTGAATTAAAATAGGTTTGCATGTGCCTTAAAAGATAGCATCTCTATTTTTCTTTTGTGTTGTTTACTGCTGATTCTCACTGTCAAATCACTGTTAGGTTCTGTCTTTCTCTTGCAAAAAAAAAAAAAAAAATGAAAAGCCAACTATAAAGAAATCTAAAACAACAAAAAAAAGAACCTTGCACATTATTATTTATCATGCAAATAAATGCTTATTGTATAAATCTTGAATTATTTAATTAATGTTGATTACAAGTTTCTCACTTGAATAAACAAGTCTTTGATAGCACCTAACAGTGGTGAGCTATTATTATATTCCAAGTCTCTGCAAGGTATACTTTTTTCTATCTTTTCAGGAGTTGTCAATGCATTTTTTTACTTCCTTTGTAATCTCAAATGTCAATGGTGAATACAGAAGTACCAAAATTCTGTCAACAATTATATTATTAGTATAATAACTGTGCAAAGTGCCCAGCTCTTTGGAGCTGTCAAGAAGAGTTAATCAATAAATGTATGAAAGAGGAAAGAACGAAAAGAATGTAAAAAAAAGAAGAGAAAGGAAGGAAAGAATATTTAAGCACTACAATATTGCGAAACAAAAGAAGCATAAATGATATGTTTGTTGCCACCAAAGAGATTAGACTACATCTCATATGTTTATGAATATATGTGAAGGACTAAGTACTAAAACAAGATAAGATGTCAATCATCATAGCTGAAAAGGCTATAAATGCTATTGGAGTTCAGAGAAAATAGCCAAGAATGCTGATTTTTTCATATACATTTGTTATTTTATTATGGAATTCAGTGACTCAAAATGCTATCATATTCTTCACTAATATCGTTTTCAAGAAATGGCTGATTATCCAGGCAACAAGTATTTGCTAAAGGATATCAATGTCCTCTTAAAATATATATAAGCTTCTTGAATCTGGTTAGCAAGTCAGATAGTATTCTAAAGACTACAGTTGCATCAAGGTGAAGCCTTCTCTATGATTGAAAACACAGATTTCATCGCAAAGAAGCAGCAGCTGTGTTCCTGAGGTTACAGCACTTTGTTGCAGAAAGAATATCAATAGAATGTTTATGAAATAACAAGGGAACATCACATCGCAAAGAGCAATGAAAGCCTCTTAAAAAAATCTGTATAATAAACATGTCTAGATGGTTATGGTTCTGGCAGATCGCTACAGAGGAAATATTAGGAAAAAATCTTATGCTCATACATTTTTCATGAAATGTTCTGTATTATACATCACAGCTGCAAATCTGCCCTCTGAAGTTTTCAGCCTCTTAATGACACCAGAGATTTAGAGCACAGGGTGGAGTTAGACTGACATGTGACTGATGAGGTGGAAGTGTGAGTCTGAGGGCCATTGAACACAGAGAATTTTCCCAATGTATCATAATTATAGAAACACCTGTGCTTAAGGGTTTGTGCTGATTCAGAGAAAATACTTGGAACTTAATGGTCTGCAAGATCCTTCATCTCAGACTCAGGGCAGTTGGGAGCAAAGGATACAGTTGCATTTAAGAATGACAGAGACTAGTTTTTATCCTTGTAGGAGATGCTGCTGCCATAACCTGAAAATGTTTGTTTTATTTTAGAATGGGTAACTGGGTCCTGAAACAGCATGGAAGTGTTGTAGGAGTGTTTTCTGGAAAATGAAGAAGAAATGTAGGTCATCAACTACTGAGTTTCATGGAGCAATCAAAGTTGGATTATTCTTTTTATCTTTATAAAGTCCATTATAGATTAAAAAAATAATGCAAGTGCATATTCTATGCCAAGTAACATGATTTAAAAATAGAGTCATTCTTTAGGTTGAAATTCTTACCCCTATGTACTCCGCATTCTTGGCCATTTGTAAAAAATCCTGGGGAGTGCTTAGAGGAAGTGTGTGTGTCAGAAGGCAGAGATAGGAATTATAATGTCTATATGTATTTGCCTTTTTTAAAAAAAGAGTGCAAAAGGGCCAAGTTTAAAATATATGTAGACTGTGATTTTGGGGGGTAATAAAAGAATAGTACATGACAAAATATATTCATTAGGAGGAAAACAAAATTTAGTATTTATAAGTAATTAATATTTCCTAAATAAGTGAAAGCAAGGTAAATTCAGTAGACAATAGGAAATATAAATATAAAATAATTCAATGTATTCTCTGAAGGTATTTTTCAGTTACATTGCTATGTTTCTCTCTAAATATTTAATATGTAATAAAAGACAGTATTCACTATGCCTGAAATTATTTATAAGATTTACAGCAGTATACACATATTTTCAGCAATGTCTTTATATGAATTCTTCAACATTTACTCTTTTATGGAATATTCTACTGTAAAAACAATGAAAAATTGCAAATACAAGGCAGTTTAATATTTTATATCATTACAAAAAGAGCATATTTATTTTTAAAGATCAATATGATAGAAAGGAAGATGTGTATAAGAGACAGCATAATAAGAGCTCAAGAAAAAGAAGCTACAATATCATGGATCAGAATAAACACTCCACCATTTTCAATTGTTTTTACCTTATATTGTTATTTAAAATGATGGTAAAATTAAGACTTTCTTCTATGAATTAATGTTGACTGAATTCAATCCAAAAGTGAAGTTAAAGTCTCTCAATCATGTCCGACTCTTTGAAACCCCATGGACTATACAGTCCATGGAATTCTCCAGGCAAAAATACTGGAGTGGGTAGCCTTTCCATTCTCCAGGGGATCTTCCCAACCCAGAGATTAAACCTAGGTCTCCCACACTGCAGGTGAATTCTTTACCAGCTGAGCCACAAGGGAAGCTCAATCCAAAGGTTGAAAGCAATAAAAGACTGGACCTATAAAGGTGGTCCTCTTCATGACCCTTTCTTGATGAATTAATATGCTATAATCAATGCCAAAAACTTCTTTTAGCATTTCTATTGTATCTTCTGAAATGTAACATCCCTTTGCTAATTCCATCAATATTTTTATCTTAAAAATCAGTATTTCCAAGAAAAAAAAAAAGGATCAGATATTACTTTTCCTTGGAAATAATTGTTTCTTTTTGTTCCTATTCAATGTCAACATGGCTCCACTTAGCGCTTAAGGATTGCTTTTCAAAACTAGTGGATAGTTCTTAAAGCTGTGAGTGAAGACTATGTTACTAGGTGCTGCAAGAAGTGAATTAAAATAGGTTTGCATGTGCCTTAAAAGATAGCATCTCTATTTTTCTTTTGTGTTGTTTACTGCTGATTCTCACTGTCAAATCACTGTTAGGTTCTGTCTTTCTCTTGCAAAAAAAAAAAAAAAATGAAAAGCCAACTATAAAGAAATCTAAAACAACAAAAAAAAGAACCTTGCACATTATTATTTATCATGCAAATAAATGCTTATTGTATAAATCTTGAATTATTTAATTAATGTTGATTACAAGTTTCTCACTTGAATAAACAAGTCTTTGATAGCACCTAACAGTGGTGAGCTATTATTATATTCCAAGTCTCTGCAAGGTATACTTTTTTCTATCTTTTCAGGAGTTGTCAATGCATTTTTTTACTTCCTTTGTAATCTCAAATGTCAATGGTGAATACAGAAGTACCAAAATTCTGTCAACAATTATATTATTAGTATAATAACTGTGCAAAGTGCCCAGCTCTTTGGAGCTGTCAAGAAGAGTTAATCAATAAATGTATGAAAGAGGAAAGAACGAAAAGAATGTAAAAAAAAGAAGAGAAAGGAAGGAAAGAATATTTAAGCACTACAATATTTGCGAAACAAAAGAAGCATAAATGATATGTTTGTTGCCACCAAAGAGATTAGACTACATCTCATATGTTTATGAATATATGTGAAGGACTAAGTACTAAAACAAGATAAGATGTCAATCATCATAGCTGAAAAGGCTATAAATGCTATTGGAGTTCAGAGAAAATAGCCAAGAATGCTGATTTTTTCATATACATTTGTTATTTTATTATGGAATTCAGTGACTCAAAATGCTATCATATTCTTCACTAATATCGTTTTCAAGAAATGGCTGATTATCCAGGCAACAAGTATTTGCTAAAGGATATCAATGTCCTCTTAAAATATATATAAGCTTCTTGAATCTGGTTAGCAAGTCAGATAGTATTCTAAAGACTACAGTTGCATCAAGGTGAAGCCTTCTCTATGATTGAAAACACAGATTTCATCGCAAAGAAGCAGCAGCTGTGTTCCTGAGGTTACAGCACTTTGTTGCAGAAAGAATATCAATAGAATGTTTATGAAATAACAAGGGAACATCACATCGCAAAGAGCAATGAAAGCCTCTTAAAAAAATCTGTATACTAAACATGTCTAGATGGTTATGGTTCTGGCAGATCGCTACAGAGGAAATATTAGGAAAAAATCTTATGCTCATACATTTTTCATGAAATGTTCTGTATTATACATCACAGCTGCAAATCTGCCCTCTGAAGTTTTCAGCCTCTTAATGACACCAGAGATTTAGAGCACAGGGTGGAGTTAGACTGACATGTGACTGATGAGGTGGAAGTGTGAGTCTGAGGGCCATTGAACACAGAGAATTTTCCCAATGTATCATAATTATAGAAACACCTGTGCTTAAGGGTTTGTGCTGATTCAGTCACAATTGCACTTATCTCACACGCTAGTAAAGTAAGGCTCAAAATACTCCAAGCCAGGCTTCAGCAATACATGAACCATGAACTTCCAGATGTTCATGCTGGTTTTAGAAAAGGCAGAGGAACCAGAGATCAAATGGCCAACATCCGCTGGATCATTGATAAAGCAAAAGAGTTCCAGAAAATCATCTATTTCTGCTTTATTGACTATGCCAAAGCCTTTGACTGTGGATCACAAGAAACTGGAAAATTCTGAAAGAGATGGGAATACCAAACCAACTGAGCTGCCTCTTGAGAAACCTATATGCAGGTCAGGAAGCAACAGTTAGAACTGGACATGGAACAATAGATAACAGTGTACCACCTATATATCTCATAAGACTGGTTTTCATTTCTTGTGGGCCATGAGGGCAAAAAGACCAGGTCTTATCTTTATCACCATAAGTGGTAAAGGTTTTGGTGAATTCTTTCAGACCTGTTTGAGATTAAAAGGAGCTATTTCAAAAAACTACAAAGTTTGCCACACTCCTAAGTCTTCCAGATATTTCCTTCTCTCGCTCCATTCAGGTGGTGATCAAATTCCTCTGAAAAAGTGACAAAACCAGCTCAGCACACCCCAGATCAAATGAAGTTAATTTAAATTGCAATATTTAGTTGATGATTTTAAAAGAAAGATAACTTTGCACAGAAGAAAAGCTCTCTAAGATCAATGCATCCATGTAACTTATGACATTTAATAATATTCATTTGTTTATATTAAATGCTATATTTTAAGGTAGCTTAAATAAATTTACAAAATATTGAGAAGCAAATGATAACCCACTCCAGTATTCTTGCCTGGAGAATCCCATGACAGAGGAGCCTGGTGAGCTACAGTCCATGGGGTTGCAAAGAGTCAGACATGACTGAGCGACTAACATATACAAATTAAAAATAATGGAGATAACTAAGTTTGGGAACTGGTTGAAATAAACACTGGGATGAAACTAAATATACATTCTGAAATATGCATATGTTTTACAGATAAGCAGCCTCTCTTAAGCTACAATATCATGGATCAAAATAAACACTCCACCATTTTTATTGTTTTTACCTTATATTGTTATTTAAAATGATGGTAAAATTAAGACTTTCTTCTATGAATTAATGTTGACTGAATTCAATCCAAAAGTAAAGTCTCTGGCTTCAATTATTTTAGCAACTCTGTATAAAAAACCTGAACCTCTTATATAAATAATCAAATAAATTAAATATATTATTGAATTTCTAAACAATATGCTGAATTCCTAGGATAAATGTATCTATTCTTGGTATTAAGGCCATTCAAGTATTTCTTACAAGTTTGCCAATTAAAAAAATGCATAAAAATAAGTAATTCTAACCTTCAGTTATATTTAAAATTGGGATTAAAAACTCCATCTATAGATTTTTTTAGAAGATTCAACACAGTGAGGCAAGTACTGAACACAATACTTGTTCATAATAAGAGCTCAAGAAAAAGAAGCTACAATATCATGGATCAGAATAAACACTCCACCATTTTCAATTGTTTTTACCTTATATTGTTATTTAAAATGATGGTAAAATTAAGACTTTCTTCTATGAATTAATGTTGACTGAATTCAATCCAAAAGTGAAGTTAAAGTCTCTCAATCATGTCCGACTCTTTGAAACCCCATGGACTATACAGTCCATGGAATTCTCCAGGCAAAAATACTGGAGTGGGTAGCCTTTCCATTCTCCAGGGGATCTTCCCAACCCAGAGATTAAACCTAGGTCTCCCACACTGCAGGTGAATTCTTTACCAGCTGAGCCACAAGGGAAGCTCAATCCAAAGGTTGAAAGCAATAAAAGACTGGACCTATAAAGGTGGTCCTCTTCATGACCCTTTCTTGATGAATTAATATGCTATAATCAATGCCAAAAACTTCTTTTAGCATTTCTATTGTATCTTCTGAAATGTAACATCCCTTTGCTAATTCCATCAATATTTTTATCTTAAAAATCAGTATTTCCAAGAAAAAAAAAAAGGATCAGATATTACTTTTCCTTGGAAATAATTGTTTCTTTTTGTTCCTATTCAATGTCAACATGGCTCCACTTAGCGCTTAAGGATTGCTTTTCAAAACTAGTGGATAGTTCTTAAAGCTGTGAGTGAAGACTATGTTACTAGGTGCTGCAAGAAGTGAATTAAAATAGGTTTGCATGTGCCTTAAAAGATAGCATCTNAACGTAAGACCAGAAACTATAAAACTCCTAGAGGAGAACATAGGCAAAACACTCTCCAACATCTGTCTCTTATACACATCTAGATGTGTATAAGAGACAGCAATATGATAGAAAGGAAAATGTAAAAAGCAGAAAAATGGTTCATGACCTCATAAGTCAGATACATCTACAGTTAGTTCCTTTGTGACTCTTGGTTACAATTTAATTTGAAATGGGCACTTCTATACAAATTTTATAACAGTTTATAATCTCTTAAAACACAGAATATTGGCCATGTCCCTTTTATTGTAACAATAGGTGATGTTTTTCTTATTCTGGTTTCATCAAGTAATGTATAAAGTTATACTATAGTTTTCTTCTCAAATGAAAATTATGGAAGAGCAAATAGGCCATTTAATGAGGAATATTTGGAAAATGGGATATTTTCTATTGCTATGGTATCTAGTTGTACTGAACTATTAAATAATATATCCTTAAGTTTAATATTTTATTAAATGAAGAAATTACATTTTGTATCACAAATACATTCTAAAGCACTAGAATTTTAAATTGGTGAACTTAAGGCTTGATGAACCAGGAAAACCAAAATTTATTGACTAAATCAACTAAGCAGTTCTTATATGTGACTTACTGTAAACTACTGAAAATAAGAAATAATATCTGGACCTATAAGCTGCATTGAGAGAAGATTTCTCTGGATAAATGTCTTAACACTACTCCAGCAGTATTTGTTGAAACCTATTCCTCAACTTTTGTTCCAGGTACAGCTGTGTACCTACACCTACCTGCACAGCAAGTGTGTTCACACATGTATGCCTGAGTGCTCATGAAGGGAGACAAGAGAGAAGAGGGCTGGGGGAAGGAAGAATACACTAGAAATCATCTGGCATTTTAAAAATTAAGGTTCTTGGTATACTTGCCAGAAACAAGTTAACGTTTTTTCTCAATTGGCCCTTTGACAATGTCACATTTATATGTCAGTCATTATCGTCTCTAATAACTGACATTTTAAACATCTATAGTAATTCATTGGGGGAAGGAAGAATACACTAGAAATCATCTGGCATTTTAAAAATTAAGGTTCTTGGTATACTTGCCAGAAACAAGTTAACGTTTTTTCTCAATTGGCCCTTTGACAATGTCACATTTATATGTCAGTCATTATCGTCTCTAATAACTGACATTTTAAACATCTATAGTAATTCAACCCTGGCATAGTATTTTAATCATTTATAGCCAGTACTTTTGCTACAACATAGGTATCAGAGATTGCAAGTTAAAAAAAAATTTATAATATTCTCTTCGTTCAGATGTATGGATTTGTTACCTTTAAATAAGTCCATGGAGGTAGGAACAGATTTTAATTGATGGGTATTAATAGTATAATTTTCTGTGTTAATAAATGCATACAAGTCCACGTAAGCTCTTCAATACTAGAAACTCAGTGTTTACTGTGTGAGAGTCAAATTATGGGACACTGTGGAAATGATGTGCATACCTAGATATGAATATCAAAACAAGTTTGTTAATATAAATTAAATGAATTGCATAACTTAACATGTAGCTACCTGAAAAATATAATAATTTTAAACCCTATTAGATTCTACTTCTGTACAATATGAAAAAGTTCATTAACCAAATTGTACTCTGGCTCAGATGTTTTAATTAGAGGTAATAAAGTTACTCTGAAAAAAGCTAAATGTTTATCTCTATATAATCAATCTTTTTTATACTACCACTAACACCTGTCTCTTATACACATCTTTTTAATTAGAGGTAATAAAGTTACTCTGAAAAAAGCTAAATGTTTATCTCTATATAATCAATCTTTTTTAAAAAAAAAACCGTTTTAAGGAACATTTCATAATCTTCTACCTATTCGATTTAAATCTATAATAAAAAGTATGTTTTCCTTTTTTTCTTGGAGTCTAACAGGTTTATATTTTCCAAATAAGAAAATGATGTACCTAAGCTCCATAAATGACATCTCCCATATCATCAATAAAATAATACATCTTGTTATAGAGATATTCAACAAACAATTTTCAGAAATCACCTCTATTATGGGGAATAAAACAGATGTACAACTCACTCTTTTGGATGTCAGATTTACACAGAGGAAGCAATGTAATCTCAAACAGAATATTAAAAGAGTATTAGATTTGGTGATGTTTTACTCAGTAGACATGATGTTTATTATAAACATAGTCTTAAATCCTTTGGAAAACTGACTCATCAAAATTAGGAAAGGGCCTTAGCAGAGATATATAGAAAAAATTCCCTACTTAGCTTGTTTCACATTTAAGAAGTTATAGCTAACATCCAACAAACAAGGAAACAAGGATAAAGAGAAAATTTAATCAATCTATCTTGTACTTACTTTTTGTAAACTATTCCATTGTCTGAGATTACCCAGGACATAAATGTTAAACCTGGAAACAAATTAGCCTGATGCTGTTTTTTTTTTTTTTTTTTTACTTCATATGAACACAATGTATTTCTTTTCGGAGCCATGTGAGGCTTAATCTATGATGAATCCCACAGTCCCATTCCTTCAACTTTCTCTTTTCAAGGTCAATGACCTTTAATCTGAGTATTCTATTTATTCATTTAGCTTTACTTCTACATATTAAAGTGATATATATATATACACATATCTTTAGTGCATTCTCAGAGGAAGCACAATGATAAGCATAAATATGTTTAATGTGTAATGAAAAAATATATATATGAGACTACATGTTTCCTACTGTTTAGCATTAAATCTGGAGAAGGCAATGGCACCCCACTCCAGTACTCTTGCCTGGAAAATCCCATGGACGGAGGAGCCTGGTGGGCTGCAGTCTATGGGGTCGCATAGAGTCGGACACGACTGAAGCGACTTAGCAACAGCAGCAGCAGCATTAAATCCCACTAATTCATATTTTTATTGCATATGTCTTACAACACATAATTTAAGAATTTGCAACTTGTGAAGCAATGGAGAAGGGTAGAAGTTACTAACAATATGGTAAAAAAAATCACAAAAATATTAGAGCAAAATACGAAAATAGAAAGGGACATCAGAGATAAATCCACACACCTATGGACACCTTATCTTTGACAAAGGAGGCAAGAATATACAATGGATTAAAGACAATCTCTTTAACAAGTGGTGCTGGGAAAACTGGTCAACCACTTGTAAAAGAATGAAACTAGATCACTTTCTAACACCATACACAAAAATACTCAAAATGGATTAAAGATCTAAACGTAAGACCAGAAACTATAAAACTCCTAGAGGAGAACATAGGCAAAACACTCTCCAACATACATCACAGCAGGATCCTCTATGACCCACCTCCCAGAATATTGGAAATAAAAGCAAAAATAAATAAATGGGACCTAATTAAAAGCTTCTGCACAACAAAGGAAACTATAAGCAAGGTGAAAAGACAGCCTTCTGAATGGGAGAAAATAATGGCAAATGAAGCAACTGACAAACAGCTAATCTTAAAAATATACAAGCAACTTATGCAGCTCAATTCCAGAAAAATAAACGACCCAATCAAAAAATGGGCCAAAGAACTAAATAGACATTTCTCCAAAGAAGACATATGGATGGCTAACAAACACATGAAAAGATGCTCAACATCACTCATTATCAGAGAAATGCAAATCAAAACCACAATGAGGTACCATTTCACACCAGTCAGAATGGCAGCGATCCAAAAGTCTACAAGCAATAAATGCTGGAGAGGGTGTGGAGAAAAGGGAACCCTCTTACACTCTTGGTGGGAATGCAAACTAGTACAGACACTATGGAGAACAGTGTAGAGATTCCTTAAAAAATTGCAAATAGAACTGCCTTATGACCCAGCAATCCCACTGCTGGGCATACACGCCGAGGAAATCAGAATTGAAAGAGACAAATGTACCCCATTGTTCACTGCAGCACTGTTTATAATAGCCAGGACATGGAAACAACCTAGATGTCCATCAGCAGATGAATGGATAAGAAAGCTGTGGTACATATACACAATGGAGTATTACTCAGCCATTAAAAAGAATTCATTTGAATCAGTTCTAATGAGGTGGATGAAACTGGAGCCTATTATACAGAGTGAAGTAAGCCAGAAAATAAAACACCAATACAGTATACTAACACATATATGTGGAATTTAGAAAGATGATAATGATAACCCTGTGTGCAAGACAGCAAAAGAGACACAGATGTATAGAATGGACTTTTGGACTCTGTGGGAGAGGGAGAGGGTGGGATGATTTGGGAGAATGGCATTGAAACATGTATACTATCATGTAAGAAATGAATTGCCAGTCCATGATTGATGCAGGATACAGGGGCTTGATGCAGCTTGGGGCTGGTGCATGGGGAAGATCCAGAGAGATGATATGGGGTGGGAGGTGGGAGGGGGGTTCAGGATTGGGAACTCATGTACACCCGTGGCGGATTCATGTCAATGTATGGCAAAACCAATACAGAATTGTAAAGCAAAATAAAGTAAAAAAAAAAAAAAGAAAATAGAAAGGGACAGTATTCTCTCATTTTGTACATTTCATAAAAAAGATAAAACATATATATATGTGTGTGTATAAATATATAGAGAGAATTTGGAAGGGATAAAAGTTATTTATTCCTAGTTATTATGTAACAAATCTAGATAGGTAGATATATATAGATAAATGATAGAGGTAGATACATACATATATCATATAGAAATATACACATATATGTACAGTCAAACCTTTCTAAAAGTACTTTCTGGGATCATTTCATAATCTATTACTAATTCTATTTAAATTTCTGATAAATGCTGTGTGGGTTGTTCATTTTTTCCCATGAGTCAAACAGGTGTCTGTTTTCCAAATAAGAAAATAATATACCTAAACTTTAAAAACAACATCTCCCATAGCATCAATAAAAGTGATGTACATCTTCTTGTGAAGATACTCAGGAAACAATTCTCAGAAATTGCCTTTGTTACAGAGAATTATATATATATATATATATACATACTATAGACATACGTATACATATACCCACACACAAAGACACATGCTGATACACACACATATATATAATCATATCTTCTTTTTAAAATAAGTTCAAATGTTGATTAAATTATTATAGCAACTTAAAATTTATTTGCTAAATGTGTTACATTGTAATGTTCAGAATGAAAATTAATTGTAGGTTTTATCTTCCTGAAACTTTCCAGGATGGACAGATTACCGTTATCTACACAGTCAACAAAATATGGCACTCACCTCGTCTAATAGAATATTAGAACAGTAGACATTTTCCTATTGAGGAAATTCACACTATAGTAAAATAATTCAAAATAGAATTTAATTTTAAAAAATAATTTAAGAAAAGAAAAAGCATGAAAATTTGACAAGGCATTTCTGGTCCTCGCTTCAGTTATTTTCACATTAAATACATCTCTGAACAAGAGCTGGAAGTTTATACATCAGAAGAGAGGAGTATTATCAACTTCAGTTACTGGGACCCATCCTCTACAGGACTTCATACCCATTCAGATAGAACCAGGATGTGTTTAGCCCAAACACATGCCCATTGTTTCCAGATGCTGCAGAGTTACGTGAGGAACAGTTCACATAGACTCGGGCCTCATTCTCCAGGAACACCAAAGCAAAAGAAACTAGGAATGCTGTGCCTCATTTCCCCCTCTCTCTTCGTGATTTACACCTGCTCTCTCCTGTGAAGACAATGTTCTGTTTTTCCACTAATGCAAGCTTCCTTCATGCGTTGCCTGTCCTCCAGCACACCTTTCCTGTACCCACCAAGATCCTTTAAACACACTCTCCCCCATCTTCACAGAGGGGGAAACTGAAAATAAATACCTTGGAAGTAAGCTTGTTATTGAACACACCTTACCATTGTCATCTGTTCTCCGTGTCCTATTACACTACCACTAACACTGTCACTTTTGTCTCCTCACATCCAGCACACTCTGACACTGATACAGTAAAGGCACCAATGCATCGTTTGAGCTTTCAAAAATTAGTGAAGTACAAACAGAAAGACAGCAGAGCTTCACAGGGGGAGACCTAACATAACATTGGGTGGCTTTCTTGCAATGAGTTGAAGACATTCATTAGTAACAAGTCAATGAAGACATCAGAGCAGCCAGCCTCCAAAGTGTTCTTCCTTAGTGCAAGAGCATCCAGGTCTGGGGTGCATCCAGGTCTTGAGACCCCTGAAATTTATAAAATTGGGGAGTGGTTTCTTTAAGAATCATACTAAAAAAGTTTGAATAGAGGAAGTTCATGGCCATCCCAGGAAGGGCTCTTGCAAGACACTTTGAAGCTTAAGCTTTTAGGATCAAGAAATCTGCTACAGCTACCATCAGGTCAGACCTGGAATGAGCAGGAGTTCAGCTATAGTATTACTAGAAACAGTTTCCTTCCAGTGGAAAGTGTGATACAAAGGCAAGAGATTTGAAGGCAGATTTGAAGAAGCAAGACAAAAAGAAAGAAAATCTGCAGAAACTTCAACAAATAAACACAGCAGAAAATGAAAAGGGAACAGTCTCGAAGGAAGCAAGACATCATTTGGGAGAAAACTGTGTTACTATCTGTATAATTGGAGGCACTTTGCTTTATTCCTCTGAACCTTCACTATTATAATCCTAATGTTAAGCAATCCATAGCACTTTCTGTGTTCCAGGTACTATTTTAAGAATATACCAACATGAGTTAATACCTGTAATTATTTGNATCATTTGGGAGAAAACTGTGCTACTATCTGTATAATTGGAGGCACTTTGCTTTATTCCTCTGAACCTTCACTATTATAATCCTAATGTTAAGCAATCCATAGCACTTTCTGTGTTCCAGGTACTATTTTAAGAATATACCAACACGAGTTAATACCTGTAATTATTTATATCTCCATTCTCTAATTGAGGAGACTGAGGCTTATGGAGTTAAGTTGCTTGTGGAGGTCACACACCTACTAAGTGGCAGAGTCCAGAATCAAGCATAGTCTCTGTCCCCTGACTTGGCTTCAGTATGCATACAACCACCTTCTTCTATAAAAGGAGGTTACAGTTACCCTGCATAACTACCAGGGACACAGTCCTGTCTTCCTTAGGTGAGGTATCCAGGAGCAGAGTCGGAGACAATGATTCAGGAGCACGAGGTTTATTGATGGAGCACCCCAGGAAACACCTGTGAGCTAGAAAGGAAAGTTGGGTGGATGAGGACACAGATCTAAGTGTGGGCTCAGGTAAGATGTAGCTTTAACCTGAACTGGAGGCAGATCAGGAGCAGAAGTCATCCCTACAGATTTGATGTGCTTGCTCCTAGCTCCACCTCTGCACCTAGGGCAAGGAAATGCAGGATTTTGGTTTTTTAAAACCTCCATGTCAGTACATCACAGGCCGCTGCCCCTCAGTGGAGAAAAGGGGGAGAGAACAGGGTCTGTGAAGGTGGGCAGTGCCTTAGCTAGTCAATGCCCACAGCACCTGGGGAAAGAGGATCTGGGCAAACCCCAACTGTACCTAAAACCATTCTCAACACGTTATAGCTACTCAATAAATATCTGGCATCAATTATCAGTAGGGTTGACCTGTGGAGTGGAAGGAGAAGCAAAGTCCCATGGTTTCAACTTTGGCAGAATGTGATAAATGTAGAAAAAAAACACAAAAAGTGGTTAACTGAGTAAAGATACTACCAAATATGGAGTGTAATATGTACTATATGGCTCCAAACAAATTAATATATACATGATCACTCTGGCAGTTGCTGCTGCCTAAGCATAGAATTATAACGATCTCAATTGATTTTGGAACTTATTTGTATATAGTTTATTTTCTGTCAGAGATTACTCCATTTGAGTAGAGTGATCAAAAAATCATTGCTTTTGTAGAAAACATCCTAAAATGCTTTACTTACAATAAAAAGTAGTAGATGATCTAGTTTTAAAAACTATGAAAGAAGGAAGAGATAATTCTTGGCCTACATATATTTTACAAATTAGTCTGAAAGATAAGTTGGAGGGACATTTGAATCTCCTGAAGTATACATTTTCATTGAAATTTTTTTAAAAGAGTGATGTATTAGTGATGTGTTTAGTTCTTACTAAAAAGTAAAACTCCTTCAAACTCTATTGAAGAGTTTAAAGAGAATATAGCTTCAGGTACATTCTCTAGGGCATCCAGGAGATATAACTATCCTACATGGAAGAGCAGGTATAGGCATAAGGAAATAATTTTTATTTCTTTATGTAGGACAAAAAGATAAGTAAAAATGAAGCTGAAGAGTAGTGCAACCATCAATTAAGAGTGTTAGAAGGAATTCATGGCAATGTAAATGCTATAGCCCCATCTTCACGCAAGTCTCTGCTTGTCACTTTAGAAGTAAATGGATGCTTTCCACAGCAGTTAAATTAGGGAGGCAGAGAAAGCAACATCCACTGCTCTAACTATAGCAGCCCCACCATGACAGGCAAGCTCATAATCCATCCAGTAACCGAAGCACTGGAAACCACAAGACAATTGCAAACAATCAGTTTTAATGGCCAAAAGAGTGTGGAAGCAAAACGTATTAATCAAATGTTTACTACTAAAATTCAGGTCAGGGATGAATTTATTTTTAAGCACTGAACTCATAAAATATCTGTATTTGTGTTATTTCACTTCCTAAAAGCATACTAATTGATAACTCACTCATCACAATTTTTATAACTTAAACATCTCATGCATTCAAATGGGCATAGTGTTTTCAGGAAATTACTCGCTCTCATCCAATAAAAAACACTGTGGCAAAGTTCTGGGAATATTTTGTGACAGAGTTGAAATAAAAACCTCCATCCACTTTCACAAAGTTAACCTAATCAGTATCAGAGGGAAAATTCTCAAAGTCAAATCACTTTCAATATTTTGCTTTTAGAAACTGGCTTGAGTCTGTATAATATGGGATAAAAATGTCAGTCAACCAAAATGTATAAACACATTATATTTAACAGGAGAACCTGCAATAATAAAACTATTATTCTTATTCATATATCAAAAATACATATATCTTCTTAAATATTATCAATAATGAAATATTTGAATTCTGATAACTTAACAACAAGTGCCTAGATATACATATTAACTATTCAGTTCAGTTCAGTCACTCAGTCGTGTCCAACTCTTTGCGACCCCATGAATGGCAGCACGCCAGGCCTCCCAGTTCACCACCAACTCCCAGAATTCACTCAGACTCACGTCCATCGAATCAGTGATGCCATCGAGCCATCTCATCCTCGGTCGTCCCCTTCTCCTCCTGCCCCCAATCCCTCCCAGCATCAGAGTCT
>SJYT01082031.1:83291-93815 GCA_006410635.1 Cephalophus harveyi | reverse complement strand
ATCGTGATTATCTTGGTCGTGAAGATATTTTTTGTACAGTTCTTCAGTGTATTCTTGCCACCTCTTCTTAATATCTTCTGCTTCTGTTAGGTCACGTGAATGCAATTCAGTAAACATATGGTTTTCTAAACCTCTCATGAGTGCTCTCATTTTCTCATTGCCACTCAAGAAAATATGTACTTTTAAATGTTGATGATATTCCTCAAAGTTGGCCAAGAGGATCTTACTGCTGTGCATTCAGAAACTAGTCTCTGAGCATTTACTACTTTTATATCTTCTAGCAACCATGGGATATAAGATAATATAAAATCTAGACCCTTGATACAAGAAATACATAAACTAGTTGGAGAGAAAAGGATATGTAATTAAACAAAAGGTTAAGTTATATGATAAAGTGTGTCACAAAAAGAAATGCCTTAGAATTTAAGATTATGTGGGGAAAAAACGTTATCCATGGTCATGATAATTTTTTGAAATGACCAAGTTTTAAGGTAGGCCTGGAGGATTAATCAGCAGTATTCCTCTGTTTTCTCAAACAATTTTACTTAAAATTACTCACCTGTAATTGTTGAGTGGTGGTGCTATCATTTAAGGAAGGTGGGATCAAAGACAGGATTATAAATTCCCACTCAAGTATTTAATTAATTCATTCCAGTGTTTAAAATATTTGTCATAATAAAAAATTCAAATAAACAAAATAATGGAAAAAGCAATCATATTTCCAATGAAGTATTTTTCATATATACTTTATGAATTTTAAGTCATTGACTTAATTCCTCTTAAGCAAAACAAACATTTAAAGTATTAATAAAACTGTTACTCTCAACTCCTTTTTAAAAAAATTATTTTATATTTATATCTGTCTGCTCATTATTGGTTACTTTTTGTTACTTGATTATTACACATATACAGAGAATCTCGAATTCAGTCTGTCACTATTTTTAATAAAATAAGCATATCATTTAACCACTGTTCAAGACAAATATTTTTAAAAAATTAATAATTTCCACCCTGCTCTTTTCATTATAGAATCTAAGTTAATTAACGTTCTAACATCTATCTCCTTGGTTTAGTTCTACTTTTTCTGAAGTTTACATAAGTTGAGTCACATAGTAGGTATACTTTCGTGTTTGGTTTCTTCCCTTTTTTAAAAAATTTCTTTTTAATTTAATTCCTCTTAAGCAAAACAAACATTTAAAGTATTAATAAAACTGTTACTCTCAACTCCTTTTTAAAAAAATTATTTTATATTTATATCTGTCTGCTCATTATTGGTTACTTTTTGTTACTTGATTATTACACATATACAGAGAATCTCGAATTCAGTCTGTCACTATTTTTAATAAAATAAGCATATCATTTAACCACTGTTCAAGACAAATATTTTTAAAAAATTAATAATTTCCACCCTGCTCTTTTCATTATAGAATCTAAGTTAATTAACGTTCTAACATCTATCTCCTTGGTTTAGTTCTACTTTTTCTGAAGTTTACATAAGTTGAGTCACATAGTAGGTATACTTTCGTGTTTGGTTTCTTCCCTTTTTTAAAAAATTTCTTTTTAAATTAAAAAAAAAAATGTTTTCTATGTCACACATTCTAAGGATCTAAGATCATGCCTCACCTCCTCCAGGTCTGTGAACAAATTCTAGGGTGTCCTGGAGACCATTCTATTCCACACTGAACAACTACATCCGTTAAGTAGTTGACTGAATGAACAAGATAGTAAACATCATATTTTCTTTTACAAACAGAAGTCTACTTTGCATGAAACTACTCTTCAAATGACTGCTTCCTTGATATTCTATGCCTTCGATTTTATGGAAACCATATGCAAAATATAGTTAACTTTTCTTCTTGACTTTCTAATTAGCACAATAAATTCTTTTTCAAATATGAATAAAAATAAGTAAATATGCATTGTCAAGCCCCTGGAAAGGACCAGAAAGAAATATCATCTCTATAAATCAAAGATACAGAGGGAAGTCAGTATTTCATCAAGGAGAATACCATATTTTCTGGGAGATACGATGGCACACCAGAATGAACAGGTTCATATGATAAAGTCTGAATGGGTAAGAGCCACATCAGATCTTCGAAAAGCTCCACTGCCCTCCTACAATCCACCCTGTCTTACATTTGGCTAGAAAAGTTATACACTTAGTCTAATTCAGATATGGATTGCTACTGATAGTTCTCATTTGAACCAGGAAGAATTTTATGAAGTTAGTTCTACAAATTTAGAACATGACTATAGAGGGACAAATGGCACCGAACATTCAGACATGAATCACGCCTCCCCTATCAACTGCCCCAGATTAACACAGCCAGGTTCAAGTGCTATCCTGAACTTGGAGCTGCTGAGCTAAAACAAAGGTCATCTACTGAGAAGTCTCAGGGGCATCATCTGAACTGATCCTTAAATTAACTGCAAAATTTAACCTGAAAGATCAAAACAAAAAAGACACATGGGGGACCATTTCAGACTATTGTTGGAATAACACTTATGGTATTAACATTTTGAAACTAACTGTTTTGGAGACAGGAACTATAAATTAGGGCTACTCCCAAGAACTGTGACATTATTTCACACTGGAAGTTAGAGTAAATGAGGTACATCTTTCTTCTAGTAAATGTTTCTGAGAAAAATAAATATTGATACAACTGCATATATGAACCACAAAAAGACGACACGTGTTTATATCACCATTAGTTGTTGAAGGGTTTAAAAAAATAAAATATCTAGATTTCTCATGTAGTCTTGTTTACATCCAAAACTCATGTTTCTAAAGAAAATGATTGGGCAAGTAAAAAACTAAATCCAAAAGCTCAGGAAGAAATTCTAAAAGAGTTTAAATCCCAAGCATACTATAACTGCTTTGAAATGGGACTCTCACTAGATCAATTCCTCTCAGAGTGTAGTCCGCAAACTATCACTGGTCTACTACAAATTATGGACAGAAATTGAGAGTAATCACTTAAAATATTTTAAAGGAATCTGACCTTATGGTGACATCCAAACATATGATTTCTTATATCACCAAAATTATAGGTTGTAGAGAATTGGGAAAAATCTCAAACTGGTTCTCAAAGATATTTTAAGAAATACTGCTGTAGGTTATTTCTTCCCAAGAACTATTTCCTCTATTGAAAGGAACCTAGCCCTCCTCTTGTTTGAGAAATACACACACTAAATGACCATATCTATGTCATAAGATCTGTGAAGGTATGCATCTGATGATATTAACATGGAATCTTGGGTTCTAAGACAGTTTTTGTCCTGGTACAATCCTTCTGAGTACGTTACAATTTTCTTTTTTTAATTTATTTATATTTTAATTGAAGGATAATTGCTTTACAGAATTCTGTTGTTTTCTGTCAAACCTCAACATGAATCAGCCATAGCCTTTTGAATCTCCCTCCCATCTCCCCCCACATCCCACCCCTCTAGGTTGATACAGAGCCCCTGTTTGAGTTTCCTGAGACATACAGCAAATTCCTGTTAGCTATCTAGCTTACATATGGCAATGTAGGTTTCCGTGTTACTCTCTCCATACATCTCACCTTCTCCTCACCTCTCCCCTTGTCCATAAGTCTATTCTCTCTGTCTATTTCTCCATTGCTGCCCTGTAAATAAATTCTTCAGTACCATTTTTCTAGATTCCGTATACATGCATTAGAATATGATAGCTATCTTTCTCTTTCTTACTTACTTACTTCCCTGGTGGTGCAGAGGTTAAAGCGTCCACCTGCAATGTGGGAGACCTAGGTTCAATCCCTGGGTCGGGAAGATCCCCTGGAGAAGGAAATGGCAATTCACTCAAGTATTCTTGCCTGGAGAATCCCATGGACAGAGAAGCTTGGTGGGCTACAGTCCACGGGTCGCAAAGAGTCGGACACGACTGAGCGACTTCACTTTCACTTTCACTTTCACTCTGTATATGTTCTAGGTTCATCCACCTCATCAGAACTGACTCAAATGCATTCCTTTTTATGACTGAGTAATATTTCATTGTGTATATGAACCACATTTCTTTATCCATTCATTGTCAATGGACATCTAGGTTCCTTCCATGTGGGCGGGAGGAGAAGGGGACGACCGAGGATGAGATGGCTAGATGGCATCACTGACTCGATGGATGTGAGTCTGAGTGATCTCCGAGAGATGGTGATGAACAGGGAGGCCTGGCGTGCTGCAATTCATGGGGTCGCAAAGAGTTGGACACGACTGAGCGACTGAACTGAACTGATATGCCTAGGAGTGGATTGCTGGGTCATATGGTGGTTTTATTCCTAGTTTTTTAAGGAATTTCCATACCATTTTCCATAGTGGCTGTATGAGTTTACATTCCCACCAACAGTATGAGTGTTCCCTTTTCTCCACACCCCCTCCAGCATTTATTGTTTGTAGACTTTTTGATGATGGCCATTCTGCCTGGTGTGAGGTGCTATCTCACTGTAGTTTTGATTTGCATTTCTTTGATAATGAGTGATGTTGAACAACTTTTCATGTGTTTGTTATCTATCTGAATGTCTTCCTTGGAGAAAAGTCTGTTTAGGTCTTTTTCCCACTTTTTGATTAGGTTGTTTTTCCAATATGAAGTTGTATGAACTGCTTGTATATTTTGGAAATTTATCTTTTGTCAGTTGTTTCATTTGCTATTATTTTCTCTCATTCTGAGGGCTGTCTCTTCACCTTGCTTATACTTTCCTTTGCTATGCAAAAGATTTTAAGCTTAATCAGGTCCCACTTGTTTACTTTTGCTTTTAATTCTGTTAATCTAGGAGGTGGGTCATAGAGGATCTTGCTTTGATTTATGTCATCAAGTGTTCTGCCTATGTTTTCCTCTAAGAGTTTTATAGTTTCTGGTATTACATTTAGGTCTTTAGTGCATTTTGAATTTATCTTTGTGTATGGTGTTAGGAAGTGTTCTAATTTCATTCTTTTACAGGTAGCTGCCCAGTTTCCCCAGCACAATTTATTGAAGAGGCTGTCTTTGCCCCACTGTATATTCTTGCCTCCTTTGTTAAAAATAAGGTACCCATAGGTGCATGAGTTTATTTCTGGGCATTCTATCTAGTTACATTGTTCTATATTTCTGTTTTTGTGCCAGTATCATACTGTCTTGATGACTGTAGCTTTGAAGTATAATCTGAAGTCAGGAAGGCTGATTCCTCTAGTTCCATTCTTTTCTAAGACTGCTTTGGCTATTCGGGGTCTTTTGTGTTTCCATATGAATTGTGAAAAATTTTTGTTATATTTTTGTGAAAAATGCTATTGGTAATTTGATAGGGATCAGATTGAATCTGTAGATTGAGTTTGGTAGTATAGTCATTTTCACAATATTGATTCTTCCTACCCAGGAACGTGGAATATCTCTCCATCTGTTTATGTCATCTTTGATTTCTTTCATTAGTGTCTTACAGTTTCCTTGGTACATTCTTTTGTCTCCTTAGTTTATTCCTAGATATTTAATTCTTTTTGTTGCACTGGTGAATGGGATTGATTCCTTAATTTCACTTTCTGAATTTTTATTGTCAGTATATAGAAATGCAAGTGATTTCTGTGTATTGATTTTCATTGTCAGTATATAGAAATGCAAGTGATTTCTGTGTATTGATTTTGTATCCTGCACCTTTGCTAAATTCACTGATTAGCTCTAGTAATTTTCTGATACTATCTTTAGGGTTTGCTACATATAGTATCATGTCATCTGCAAACGGTGAGAGCTTTACTTCTTCTTTTCTGATCTGGATTCCTTTTATTTCTTTTTCTTCTCTGATTGCTGTAGCTAGGACTTCCAGAACTATGACAAATAACACTGGTGAAAGTGGACACCCTCGTTTTGTTCCTGATCTTAAGGGGAATGCTTTTAGTTTTTCACCATTGAGAATAATGTTTGCTGTAGGCTTATCATATTTGGCTGTTACTATGTTGAGGGAGGTTCCTTCTATGCTCATTTTTTGAACAGTTTTAATTATAAATGCGTGCTGAATTTTCTCAAAGGCGTTTTCTGCATCTATTGAGATTATAATATGGTTTTTATCTTTCAATTTGTTGATGTGGTATATCATACTGATTGATTTCTGTATATTGAAAAATCCTTGCATCCCTGGAAGAAACCCAGCTTGATCACGGTGTATGAGCTTTTTGATGTGTTGCTGAATTCTGTTAGCTAAAATTTTGTTGAGGATTTTTGCACCTATGTTCATCAGTGATACTGGCCAGTAGTTTTCTTTTTGTGTGTTGTCTTTGGTTTTGGTATCAGGGTGATGGTGGCCTTTTAGAATGAGTTTGGAAGTGTTCCTTTCTCTGAGATTTTTTGAAAGAGTTTTAGGAGGATAGGAATTAGCTCTTCTCTAAATGTTTGATAGAATTCTCCTATGAAGCCATCTAGTCTTGGACTTTTGTTTATTGGGAGATTTTTTTACCACCGCTTTAATTTCAGTTCTTCTAGTTGGGTTGCTCATAATTTCTATTTCTTTCTGGTTCAGTCTTGGAAGATTGAACTTTTCTAAGACTCTGTCCATTTCTTCCAGGTTATCCATTTTATTGTCATATAGTTGCGCATAATAGTCTCATAATCTTTTGTATTTCTGCATTGTCTGTTGTAACCTTTTATTTTTCATTTCTAATTTTGTTGATTTGATTCTTCTCTCTTTTTTTTCTTGCTGAGTCTGGCTAAAGGTTTGTCAATTTCATTTATCTTTTTAAAGAATCAGCTTTTAGTTTTATTAATCTTTACTAGTATTTCTTTCATCTTCTCAGATCTATATAATTTTTTTCTTTCTACTAATTTTGGGGTTTTTTTTTGTTTTTCTTTTTCCAGTTGTTTTAAGCATAAAATTAGGTTGTCTATTTGATGTTTTTCTTGTTTCTTGAGGTAGGACTATATTGCTATAAACTTCCCTCTTAGAACTGCTTTTGCTGCATCTCATAGGTTTTGAGTTGTCGTGTTTTCATTGTCATTTGTTTCTAGAAATTTTTTGATTTTCCTTTTGATTTCTTCAGTAACCTGTTGGTTATTTAGAAACATTTTGTTTAATCTTCATGTGTTTGTGTGTGTGTTTTTTTTTTTTCCTTTTAATTAATATCTAGTCTCATAGCGTTGTGGTTGGAGAAAATACTTGATGCAATTTCAATTTTCTTAAATTTATTGAGGCTTGAATTGTGACCCAAGATGTGGTCTATCTTGGAGAATGTTCCATGTGCACTTGAGAAGAAGGCATATTCTTTTGCATCTGGATGGAATGTCCTGAAGATATCAATGAGATCCAGCTCATCTAATGTATCATTTAAGACATGTTTCCTTATTAATTTTCTATTTTGATGATCTGTTCATTGGTGTGAGTGTGGTTTTTAAAATCCCCTTATTTTATTGGGTTACTATCAATTTCTTCTTTTTTGTCTGTTAGTGTTTGTCTTATGTATTGAGGTGCTCCTTATGTTGGGTGCATAGATATTTACAATTGTTATGTCTTCCTCTAGGATTGAGCCCTTGATCATTATGCAGTGTCCTTCCTTATCTCATGGAATCTTCTTTATTTTAAGGTCTATTTTGTCTGTTATGAGGATTGCCACTCCAGCTTCCTTTTGCTTCCCATTTGCATGGAATATGTCTTTCCATCCTCTCACTTTCAGTCTATATGTGTCTTTAGGTCTGAAGTGGGTTTCTTGTAGACAGCATATATATGAAAAAAAAAAAAGCTCAAAAGTTTAATTAGTGCCAATAAAATGGACAACTACAACAGAGGCAGGAAAAAGCAAAAAAAGAAATCCAAAAGAATCTGCAGAACAAGTCAAAACATAGAAATAATCAATGTTTTTCTTGAGTCACTGCTGTCAGAGTCCCTTCCCTTGCTGGGAGTCACAGTCCACCTTACCTCCCTGGATGCCCTCCAACACTGTGTTGCTCTCTGGACATGCTGTGGGGGCAGCTCAGATTCTAATCTGGCCCTACTCCTGTGTGTTCTTGCCTCCAATGTCCACAGGTATTAGAACTAGTGTGTTTTCTTTTGTGAGAGCTATCAGTGTTCTTTTATATATTCCACAGACACAGAGACTGCCTAGTTGATCATGTGGATTTAATCTGCAGCCTGTTCAGCTTCTGGGAAGGTTTGGGGTCTTATTCCTGAGCCACACTGCCCCTGGGTTTCAATTATGGTTTTATTTCTACCTCTGCATGGGGTCATCCACTGGGGTTTGCTCCTGAGGCTGCCCTGAAGGACTTGGGTCTCCTTTGGTGAGGGCCAGGTGTGGATGAGGTACAGATGCTTGGGTCACAGGGGTTCTGGCAGCACCAGGTAGTCAGGAGAGTGTTTTGGCTAGGGCAGTAGGAAATATAGTCCTCTATAAAGGTATGGCAACCAGTATTAGCCAGTACACTCAAGTATTGCCTGAAAACCCCCCCTTGACAAAGAAGCCTGACAGACCACAGGCCACAGGGTCTCAAAGAGTTGGACATGACTGAAGTGACACTGCGTGCATAGATGCAAGAATTTTTTGTCTGTGGCATCTCTGCCCCAGTGAGGGTTAGGTGTGAAGGTGGTGCAGCTGTTCGGATTGCAAGGACCCTGGTGGTGCCAAGTATGCGGGAACACAGACTGCCTCCACCACAGGAGTTATGGCCCTATCAGAGTCTTGCATCGAAAAAGCAAGAGAGTTCCAGAAAAACATCTATTTCTCCTTTATTGACTATGCCAAAGCCTTTCACTGTGTGGATCACAATAAACTGTGGAAAATTCTCAAAGAGATGGAAATACTAGACCACCTGACCTGCTCTTGAGAAACCTGTATGCAAGTCAGGAAGCAACAGTTAGAACTGGACATGGAACAGCAGACTGGTTCCAAATAGGAAAAGGAATACGTCAAGGCTGCATATTGTCACCCTGCTTATTCAACTTATATGTAGAGTACATCATGAGAAATGCTGGTCTGGAAGAAGCACAAGCTGGAATCAAGATTGCCTGGAGAAATATCAATAACCTCAGATATGCAGATGACACCACACTTATGACAGAAAGTGAAGAGGAGCGAAAAAGCCTCTTGATGAAAGTGAAAGAGGAGGGTGAACAAGTTGGCTTAAAGCTCAACATTCAGAAAAATAAGATCATGGCATCTAATCCCATCACTTCATGTGAAATAGATGGGGAAACAGTGGAAACAGTGCCAGACTTCATTTTGGGGGGGTCCAAAATTACTGCAGATAGTGATTGCAGCCATGAAATTAAAAGCCGCTTGCTCCTTGGAAGGAAAGTTATGACCAACCTAAACAGCATATTAAAGAGCAGAGACATTATTTTACCAACAAAGGTCTGTCTAGTCAAAGCTATGGTTTTTCCAGTAGTCATGTATGGATGTGAGAGTTGGACTATAAAGAAACCTGAGCCCTGAAGAATTGATGCTTTTGAATTGTGGTGTTGGAGAAGACTCTTGAGAGTCCCTTGGACTGCAAGGAGATCCAGCCAGTCCATCCTAAAGGAGATCAGTCCTGGCTGTTCATTGGAAGGACTGATGTAGAAGCTGAAACTCCAATACTTTGGCCACCTGATGCAAAGAGCTGGCTCATTGGAAAAGACCCTGATACTGGGAAGGATTGAGGGCAGGAGGAGAACAGGACGACAGAGGATGAGATAGTTGGATGGCATCACCAACACAATGGACATGCGTTTGGGTAGGCTCCGGGAGTTGGTAATGGACAGGGAGGCCTGGTGTGCTGCGATTCATGGGGTCGCAAAGAGTCAGACACGACTGAGTGACTGAACTGAACAGAGTCATTTTCAAGCCTCTTGTAGCTGATGATCAGGAGGCCTCTTTGGCCAGTCTTTCTCCATAGCTCTCCCTGTTTAGGCACTTAGGGGGCTCCCTTGCCTGGGGTCTTTCTCTGTTGCTCTATGCATCAGGCACATAATGGGGCCTCCCAGGCTGGGTCCTTACTCTGTAGATCGGCATGTCAGGCAATTAAAGGTTATGCTGGATGGAGTCCTACTCTGTAGTCTGTGTGTCAGGCATTTGTTGGGCCAGCCTCTCTATTGTTCAGCTGCCCATGCTGGCATGTGGGGAGTGAGAGGCTATAGTGATGGATCCACCCACTATGCATGACTCAGCAGTATCACCTTGCTTCCACAGCTGATTGGCTTTCCTCCACAGGCATTTCCCACCACAACCTCCTCCCTCACATCCCCTCAATCTGTCTCCAGTCAACAGCAGCCCTCAACCTGGGAATGCTCCACAGTCCTTAAAGTCCAGCTCCCAGCTGCTGTGTCTTCTAGAGGACCTGCATCCCTGTCTGGGGTATGTATGGCTGCAGCAAGGACTGTCTGATTCTCATTCCATTTAGGCTGCTAAAGATCAGCTGTTTCACTCTCAGCCTTAAATGTTACTCCTCTGACTCAAAACAATTACTCCGATGTGGGATCAGATCCCTGCCTCAGTTCCCTCACCTTCTGAGGGCAGGTCCAGTCCTACTAACACTCCTGTCCCCCCCCCCCCCCCCCCCCCCCCCCCCCCCCCCCCCCCCCCCCC
>SJYT01082031.1:29098-80370 GCA_006410635.1 Cephalophus harveyi | reverse complement strand
CATATAAGTCACTTATATAGTCTCAGTAAAACTCAATTATGTCTGTGTAGGTATAACTGAATAATTAAAGTTCATTTCTAATGTGTTAAATTAATTATGCAATTATATTCTGATTTTTGAGATCTATAATAATTTTTGCCAAGTGTATTATATTACTAGCAACATTGAAATTTTGATTGTTCTTAGTCAAGCCTTCTTCCTTTACACATTTATTTTAGCTCTCATAAATCTACTAATTTTTTGTTGTATTGGTTAAGGTAAGTGACAGATTTTTCTTCTTAATAAGATTAAGATATCCTTCTCTTTCATATTTAGTCCAAAATGATGCCCCTGCATGACTGTCATTTAGCTCTGGCCTCTCTACCTTGGGGCTCTTCTCTCTCCAAGGCAAGAAAACAAATCCAATGTCTTTAGTAAGGAACTAATTGAGACAAAAACTGAAACATGGATAAAAATAAAAATCACCAATTCGTTGATATTTGTTTATCCACTCAAACTCAAAGAATTTAAAAGTCAGGAAACTTTATACACATAGATAGGGCTGAGTATGGATGAGTCAAATGCACACTCCAAGTGCTATCTTGCATTACAGTTTGTTAAGGAGTGAAAGTAAAAGCAGTGAGCTTTCAGTAGTGACAAACTAGCACAGTACTTTTTATCATTTTATTGAATTGACATGTGTTTTATTACAATGACTAAATCAATCAGTCTGTCATTTTGGCATTAGTTGTAAACAGACTGGAAAGACTTATATTCAAAAGAAATTTTCAGTACAATTCAGTGAGGTAAAAGTTATTAAAATTTTATTAAAGATGACATTATGATAAAACAAAGTCTAGGCAATTTATCCAAGGTCAAGGTGTGAAATATGAAATATATATATATACATGATAAGTAACTTTGGAATCCACAGACTGTTATTATTAAAGTAATACTATTCATTTTTCCAAATACAGTCAGTTGATCTATCTTTTTATGCTTTTTTCTTAATTGAGAGATTAAGGAAATATAATCACTCTCTTTTTCCCCCTCACTGTCACTCTTTCCATGGATGTAGCCATACTCTTATTTATATCCCACAAACTATGCCAATACCACTATCGCCACAATTATTTTTACACAAAGATCTTTTTCCCACTAAGGTCTTAATGTGCTGTCATTTCAAAATTCCCTCAAAAGTGAACATTTTCAATATGGTGTCAGTGATAACACAAGATGTTAATGATGAACTGAAAGTAACAAGATTCACAAAATGCTCCCATTTTCTGTATTTTCTAATTCTTCTTAAATTGGAAGTGAAATTGTAAGGGAACCTATTTCTTCTGTGTTGTCAGATGTTTATATCTTATTTCTAAATACCATCACAGAGGTACCTTAGCATGTTTAATGCTGAACAGAGTATAGTCCACTCTCTGCATCTGTGGGGGCTTGGTTCCAAGACCACCATGAATACAAAAATCCACGAATGCTCAAGTCCCTCACAGAGACATCTGGTATCTGCAAATGTGGAAACCAGGGATGCGAAGAGCTGACTGCCCTGCAGCATTGTTTCAGCTTTTATTCATGTCAAGGTATTAAGCCTGACCCCGGGCTCCTATTTCAGTTGAGGTGTCCGTAAATCTTATTGACTCAACTGTTTTCAACAATGCCTTGTGGTATAAATGACTCCACAGTCTGACTGATTAAACTTGACTAAATCTGCCCCTCTCTGCAAACACTACTGGGTATGTGCCCCTAAGGGAAGTGTACTATAGCTGTTGACTGTGAGGTGAGGAGAGAGGGAGCCTCATCTTCTTGGGCACGTGTGTCCAGAGTGGAGTTCCCATCAGTCTAAACTGGGGATTGGTGGGGAAGACATACATGTTGTGTCTCAAATGCCACAATCTCACTGCTATTACTGCAATTTATTACATTCTCTTGAGAAAATGCCTCTCTCTGCACTGGTTGGATACCTTTAGGACAATTTCCAGAAACTTTAAATGGTTGTTGTTTTTATAATTTCCACTGGTATGGTTGTTTCACTGAAGATTGATTCTGCAGAGCTCCGCAGACTGCCACCACAAATGCATATCGCTTATGTTTCTTTCTTATATTACATTATATATATTTCTTATATTTCATATATCTGTACAGCCCATGGAATTCTCCAGACCAGAATACTGGAGTGGGTAGCCTTTCCCTTCTCCAGGGGATCTTTCTGACCTAGGAATTGAACCAGGGTCTCCTGCATTGAAGGCAGATTCTTTACCAACTGAGCTATCAGACAAGCCCTATATTAAATTTTATATAATTTATTTTCAGATAAATTTACAAGTGTTGCTCTATCATGTCCTGAAATACAGCAAAGTCACTCTTCCCTTGGGGGTAGATGAGGTGGTGAGAACAGAGTTAGTGTCTGGGTTTCCTCAAACAACCCACATGAATCTAGGGTACCAGCCTGAGTAGGATGCCATTCCCCTAAAACAGCGTACACTTCAGTTGTAAGAAGCTGGATGAGACTGTGCTTCATGAGGCCCTGCACTGGAAGAGTTATCCCATCCAACAGGTTTCTTTCGGTATATAAAGGGAACTAACGGAGAAGGCAATGGCACCCCACTCCAGTACTCTCACCTGGAAAATCCCATGGATATCCGGAGGAGCCTGATAGGCTGCAGCCCATGGGGTCATGAAGAGTTGGACACGACTGAGCGACTTCTGTTTTACTTTTCACNTTTCGGTATATAAAGGGAACTAACGGAGAAGGCAATGGCACCCCACTCCAGTACTCTCACCTGGAAAATCCCATGGATATCCGGAGGAGCCTGATAGGCTGCAGCCCATGGGGTCATGAAGAGTTGGACACGACTGAGCAACTTCTGTTTTACTTTTCACTTTCACTCATTGGAGAAGGAAATGGTAACCCACTCCAGTGTTCTTGCCTGGAGAATCCCAGGGACGGGGGAGCCTGGTGGGCTGCCATCTAGTGGGTCACATGGAGTCGGACACGACTGAAGTGACAGCAGCAGCAGCAGCAGCAGCAACATGTACTTATGGTGATAGTGTGTGTGATTTAAGACCAGCAAACAACCCCTCATCTCAAACATAGCACACGACTTCTCAAACATTCACTAAATGTCCATTTTAAATCATTTATTATTATTGTTTTGATTTTCTTATCTTGACTCTATCCAGTATTCAGCTTGGATTATTAATCAACAAAATACCTTAAACTGCTAAATAATAATAGCAACAACAGCAACTAAACTCCTCCCCTCAACAATTGGCCCTCAGGCACTTCTCAAACATAGCACACGACTTCTCAAACATTCACTAAATGTCCATTTTAAATCATTTATTATTATTGTTTTGATTTTTTTATCTTGACTCTATCCAGTATTCAGCTTGGATTATTAATCAACAAAATACCTTAAACTGCTAAATAATAATAGCGACAACAGCAACTAAACTCCTCCCCTCAACACTTAAGCTATGATTATACAGAGAAAGAGATTATCACAGAGAAAGATCACGGTCACAGAGAAAAAAGTACTTTCAGTACCTCCTTCTCTCCCTTATTTTTTCCCAAGACAGATGATGATAGCAAAGTCCTATTTCTCCTAAAAGGATCCCAATTATATGGCTCATTAAAGGGGGCATATTGTCGATGTAAAGATCTGCTTCACAGCAAGTTCCCTAGTGCTTAATAGTGCCCCACACATAATAGTCTCCTTATATGTTTGCTTTTTAGATTAATAAATGAACGTATGGTTGTTCAGTAAAATCTGCTTCAACACCAGAAAAGTTGAAAAGGATGGCACCCACATTTTAAAGACTTAGAGGAATTTCTTCTTGCTATTTAACCCAGAACAAACAAATGAATAAATAGCAGGCTTGAATGATGCTCTCCTTTTGTGAAGCAAGAGCCTACCTGGGTGATAAACAAAAGACACCTGTACAGACTCCACTCATGCTCCAAACTGACTGAGGCAAGAAGTAGGATAGATGTAGAGTGCCTGCGTGAATGTGTGTTCAGTCGTGTCCAACTCTTTGCAACCCCATGAACTATAGCCCACCTGGCTTCTCTGTGCATGGGATTAACCAGGCAAGAATACAGAAGTGGGTTTCTATTTCCTCTTCCACAGGATATTCCTGACTGAGAAACTGAACCCGTGTTTCCCATGTCTCTGGCATTGCAGGGGGATTCTTTACCACTCAACCACCTGGGAAGCCAAGATATAGGGTAGATGGGGGTAATATCTAGATTTCACCAGTGTTTCTGAAACCAATTGCAATACAAGTAGAAGTGCGGGTAGAAATGGTACCGTGCATTTCTGCTATTTCTTAACAACTGGGCCCTCAGGCACTACTCACCATTGCGTTGACTGCTCTCCATCACTGGGACCATGATAGGGGAGGTTCGTAGGCATGACATCAGTTACCTGAAAAAAGCTCTGAGATGACATCAGAACTTATTTCTGCAAGTATCTGGAAAAATTCAGTCCTGACTGTTTCCCATCTTCTCCAGCCATAGAATATCTGCCTTGGTAAAATAAAAGCAGAATAAAAATGAATATTCTCTTTTTTTCATATTAAACTATTTAGCTATTTAAGTACATTTGCAAAATAATTTTTTAAATATATCATTATAGTTTCCTATGTCATGTTGCTCTATACAGACAACAAAAACAAGACCAGGAGCTGACTGTGACTCAGATCATGAACTGCTTATTGCCAAATTCAGACTTAAATTGAAGAAAGTAGGGAAAACCGCTAGACCATTCAGGTATGATCTAAATCAAATCCCTTATGATTATACAGTGGAAGTGAGAAATAGTTTTAAGGGACTCAATCTGATAGATCGAGTGCCTGATGAACTACGGACAGAGGTTCGTGACATTGTACAGGAGACAGGGATCAAGATCATCCTCATGAAAAAGAAATGCAAAAAAGCAAAATGGCTGTCTGGGGAGGCCTTACAAATAGCTGTGAAAAGAAGAGAGGCAAAAAGCAAAGGAGAAAAGGAAAGATATAAGCATCTGAATGCAGAGTTCCAAAGAATAGCAAGAAGAGATGAGAAAGCCTTTGTGTCAGACTTCATTTTGGGGGGCTCCAAAATCACTGCAGATGGTGACTGCAGCCGTGAAATGAGAAGACGCTTACTCCTTGGAAGAAAAGTTATGACCAACCTAGATAGCATGTTGAAAAGCAGAGACATTATTTTGCCAACAAAGGTCTGTCTAGTCAAGGCTATGGTTTTTCCAGTGGTCATGTATGGAATGTGAGAGTAGGACTATGAAGAAAGCTGAGCACCGAAGAATGATGTCTTTGAACTGTGGTGTTGGAGAAGACTCTTGAGATTCCCTTAGACTGCAAGGAGATCCAACCAGTCCATTCTGAAGGAGATCAACCCTGGGATTTCTTTGGAAGGAATGATGCTAAAGCTGAAACTCCAGTACTTTAGCCACCTCATGCTAAGAGTTGACTCATTGGAAAAGACTCTGATGCTGGGAGGGATTGGGGGCAGGAGGAGAAGGGGACGACCGAGGATGAGATGGCTGGATGGCATCACGGAGTCGATGGACGTGGATCTGATTGAACTCCGGGAGTTGGTGATGGACACGGAGGCCTGACATGCTGCGATTCATGGGGTCGCAAAGAGTCGGACACGACTGAGCGACTGAGCTGTACTGAACTGAACTGATGTAATGCTGAGCACACAAAAAATTATTCCCAGAAAAATCAGAGAACATTGGAGAGAAAATGAAGACAATCAGTAAGGAATTCCTGTCTGTTATACTGTATCTCACAAAATTCATATGTTGAAGTTTTGATTGCCAGTACCTTAAAATGGAAACATATTTGGAGATATAGCCTTTCAAGACATGATTATGTTAAAATGGGATCACTGAGGTGGGCTCCCATCAGTATGACTAGTATCCTTATAAGAAGAAGAGATTAGGATATGCACAGAGAGAGAGAGAGGAGGGGGTTGGGAAGATAACAGAAAGGCACAATCAGAAGGCAGCCATCTGGAAGCAAAGGAAGGAGCTAAGTATGCTCATACCTTGAACTCAGAATTCTAGCTTCCAGCATTGTAAAAGAATCCCTCGGGCTGCCAGGAGGTTAAACTAGTCAATTCTAAAGGAAATCCACCCTGAATATTCATTGGAAGGTCTGATGTTGAAGCTGAAGCTCAAAATACTTTGGCCACCTGATGTGAACAGCTGAGTCTTTAGAAAAGACCCTGATGTGGGAAAAGATGGGAGGCAAGAGGAGAAGGGAGAAGCAGAGAATGAGATGGTTAGAGAGTATCACCAACTCAATGGACATGAATTTGAGCAAACTCAAGGAGATAGTGGAGGACAGAGGAGCCTGGCATGCCGCAGTTCTTAAGGTTGAAGAGTTGAACATGACTTAGCAACTGAAGAACAACAAAGGGATCTAATACAACCATAAGTGACTGAAAGTCACTCAGTCGTGTCTGACTCTGCAACCCCATGAACTGTACATTCCATGGAATTCTCCAGGCCAGAATACTGGATTGGGTAGCTGTTCCCTTCTCCAGGGGATCTTCCCAACCCAGGAATTTTACCAGCTGAAACCACCAAGGAAGCCCAATACAACCATAAATAATCTCATCAGAGGAGATATTCCTGGAAGAGAGGACTAATCAATGTTGGACTGAAATTTAGTGAAAAACCCTTGGTTTTTATAGAATTTCCAACATCAGTATATCAACAATTGTAGGACAATGAGAAAATCCTGGTCAATAAAGCATTAGCCCCCAGTTTTTAGAAAAAGCAGTATCTAGCTATAGAAGGAGATTCTTACTGTATCTCCAAATATGCAAAGTCTCTACCCAGCTGTTCTGTCATACATTCTGTTTATTCCCTGGTTCTCAACTGGAGCCACTAATTCTGTCCTGATTACTTTGGGGGAGTTTTATTTGCCTGGTTACATATCTATTATTAAAACCAATCCCAAAGGTTTAGAATAAGAAAATAAACTAGGTATTTTGCTCTTTGCATATAAATGAAAGAGGATGGTGTGAAGTAGGTATAACTAATACAGTTTTCTACTGTGTTACTCAATTGAGTAATATGAGAATTTTTATGAAAATAATATTTTTATTCTTTTTGAAACAATTTATTTCAATAAATTGAAATACAAATGACACTAAAATATAATGCCTTCTCAATTTTAAAGATATTTGCATCTTATTAGCCAAATATAAAATCTGAAATTGCAGCAAAAATATCTACTTTCTCTAAATATTTAGAGTTTCTGCTGTAAGAACTCATTTCACATAACTCCTAAAAAGTTCTGAGAACACGAAAGCATTTTCCATCAAGAAATACTCAGCACAAATCATGTCTGACTCTCAACTCTAACTTTGTCCATCAGTACAAGCAACAGAAACATAGGTGACTATTAGTAAATCACAATCCAGTGCCTTTTCAATGGATTTGTTTTCAATAGTCCTATTAAAATTTTAGAGAACATTTTTTTCAACTTAAAAGTTATTTAGCAGCTTGCCACTTTAATTCTAAAGTGATTATGACTCTGCCTATGCCATGTTGCTAATGATCATTCAAAGCAATATTTGAAACACATGGCGTTATCTTTTGAAGGATAATGTTACTATTAGGATTGTTACACATACATGCCAGTTTTTCATTCTTGAAGATATACCCTTTGACAAAGTACACAGGATATTAAGAAGGAATAAGGGCACAAAGATGGAGTTTTATTTTTGGTTTTGATTTTTCTAAAGAGGAAATGCAGTGGCTCTCTCTCCCAAAGAAAATACAACTTTTATATGATGAGATTGAGCTTTCAAGGAGCCAAATTTCAGATGAGGATGTTGCTATGATCAATAAAACTTTACTAATGGTTCCTGAATCAAAACCTCATTAAAGACAGGAGCCCTCTTGTGGGTTCTGTCGATGGCATTGTCCTTTTGAGAGTCATGAGGCATTGGCAGCTTTATGTCTCTAGAGCCTTCCTTGGCATTCCGTCCCCTGAATGCATGAACGAAACACAATAGGCATTTGCTGTAACAGTCTTCTTAGGTAAAGTCCGCTGGCATTTCCAGTCAATCAAACCACAAACAAATTGCCTTGGAATATTTGTGACCCTTCCGCTGAATACACATTTTCATTTAAAGTAGAAAAGCAATAAGTTTGTGTCATGCAGCTGACTCATTCTATGTTGGCTTTGGCAGTATCTGTTAGGAATGCACTTTAATTCTATATGAACAATATTTTGCCATGTTATATATTGCCAATAACCCCAAACTGCAGTGTTGGCATATAAAAGGAAATATCCTGAAAAAGATCAAGTTAACAACATCTTCTATTTATTCCTGGCTTAAAGGTGAAGTTTAGAGCAGTCCCAATTTTCATTACCAGGAATATATGCAGAATAAGTAAAAATAAAGGGAAAATAGACATAAATTACACCAAGTACTAAGTCAGAAACCTTTCACTCCTTCAGGGGTGTCTGGACTGAGGCAGCAGAGCCAGTCAAGGGTTTTGGTAGCTGATCCTGGAGCCCAGATTTAGCCTTTGGCTTCGCTTCTAGAAAAATATTTTAGCAATGAAATCTATAAAAATTCCTTCCTTTCAATTATTCCTGCCTGAGAATGGCTTTGCAGTGATGTGTCTAAGATCAGAACAAGGTTAATGCATTTAACATTTTTCTAAAAAATGGTTTTCAAAGAAAGCTATGAGGGGGATCATGAGTTGCCTTCTTTTGCTAGGCAAATCTCCCAGAAACTTTCATATCTCAAATGCCTACAACAAAGTGGATGTAGCTTAGATGAGAACATGTGAGTATATTGTTACAAGGTGAGGAGTCATGTCTTTTCTTCAGGGATTTGGAAATAAATTGGAGTATCTATTTTGTTGCTTTATATATTTACAGATTTCCAAAACTGAATTTCAATCATGAAGGTATGTTATAGTAATGACTAAACTTCTTCCTTGGAGCTAGGAGATTAAGAAAGTATTAGAGAGAGAACAGTAATATATCAAATAATCACATGTTAACATAGCTTTAAATAAACGTTTTTCTTTGGCAATAGCCTTTGGCAACATACATAAAACATGTATTGCTCAAAACATACATCTTTTACATATAAATAATGTATAATACATGTTTCTGATTCTGAAGCAAAGGCTTACAAGAGGAAAATAGAGTGAAAGACTCCTGAGCATAACTTTAAACTTGCTCCTGGTGATAGTTAGAAGTCATTGAACCTCTAGGGTAAGACACAAACATCACTGCATATAATGGAGAGATACAGTGAATGGTTGTTGTATGCTACCAAGTAGAAATACTAAGAGAAAAACAAAATTAAACTTGGAAACTTTGTTTCAATAGTGGGATGATCTTTGTGCCTTAGGAACAAATGTTTTCTACCCTAGCACTAGAAAAATATCTAAACACCGACTATTTAAAGGTTGATTTTGAGACAGTATGAAAGTGAAAGTGAAGTCGCTCAGTCATGTCCAACTCTTTGCGACCCGTGGACTATAGCCCACCAAGCTCCTCCATCCATGGAATTCTCCAGGCAAGAATACTGGAGTGGGTTGCCATTTCCTTCTCCAGGGGATCTTCCCCACCCAGGGATCAAACCCAGGTCTCCCACATTGCAGGCAGACACTTTTAACCTCTGCACCACTGGGGAAGCCCTTGGACAGTATGAATACAGTCTCAACTAATAAAATTGATAACAATACTGACAACAGCAACAACAAAAAGCCTATAAATGAGGAATCTAGAAAAATAGTAAAGATGAATGAATTTGCAGGGCAGGAGTAGAGATGCATGCATAGAGGATGGACATGCAGAGTTGGGTTGGGGAGAAAGGGTGGGATGAATTGGGAGATTGGGATTGACATATACGCACTACTCTTTAACCGCATCATCTAACATCCATAATTTATAGCAATTCAGAAATGTAAAATATTTACTTCATTAGAGCATTTTATCAGGAAATATTCTGTATTTTCACACACTTAACAAAGTAAAGGCTTTGAAAATTAGGCATTGTCATACAATTTTTTTTTAAACTGGTAAATTAATTTAAAAGACTAATTCAACAAGATGTGTGTTTAGCACCAAATAGGTAAGTCAATGATCTGATTGAATTTTCCAATATGGAAAGGGTTGTATGGAGTTACTTAAAGGATAAAACTGAGTGAGTGTGTATAAGGTAGATATGTGAGTGTTTGTGTGTGTGTTGGATTAAAAATCAGATGACCCATGTTCTGCTTCTAGTTAAATGGTTTTGTATAAGTCATTTACCTTCCACCTGGGGTCAAAATTTTTAATCTGAGAAATGGGGACACCAAGATTCTGACTTGCCACACAAAGTTATCATGATAAGATATATGTGAAGGTGAAATGAAATCACACAGTATTTTGTTATTAATTAGCTACTTTAGAAGCAAATGTGAATAAGACAGATGAAGAATAGTCATGGTAAGAAAGGAAGACAGTTAACTGATATAATCCACTTAATGTGGTTCTGTTTTTCACAATATTCAACCAGTCAGAGGTGGAAACTTTTGTCAGTTGGCTGCTACCTGACAATAAATACATTGTCTAGCTGATTTTTCCCCATAAATAACTAAAAAGATGAGCTGTTTTTGGCAACATGTAAACACAGCCTGAGAAAAATTTAACCTTGGCATCTGGTCCCATCACTTCATGGGAAATAGATGGGGAAACAGTGGAAACAGTGTCAGACTTCATTTTGGGGGGCTCCACAATCACTATGGATGGTGACTGCAGCCATGAAATTAAAAGACGCTTACTCTTTGGAGGGAAAGTTATGACCAACTTAGATAGCATATTCAAAAGCAGAGACGTTACTTTGCCAACAAAGGTCCATGTAGTCAAGGCTGTGGTTTTTCCAGTGGTCATGTATGGATGGGAGAGTTGGACTGTGAAGAAAGCTGAGCACTGAAGAATTGATGCTTTTGAACTGTGGTGTTGGAGAAGACTCTTGAGAGTCCCTTGGACTGCAAGGAGATCCAACCAGTCCATTCTAAAGGAGATTAGTCCTGGGTGTTCATTGGAAGGACTGATGCTAAAGCTGAAACTCCAATAATTTGGCCACCTCACGTGAAGAGTTGACTCATTGGAAAAGACTCTGATGCTGGGAGGGATTGGGGGCAGGAGGAGAAGGGAACAACAGAGGATGAGATGGCTGGATGGCATCACTGACTCGATGGACATGAGTCTGAGTGAACTCTGGGAGATGGTGATGGACAGGGAGGCCTGGCGTGCTGCGATTCATGGGGTCGCAAAGAGTCGGACATGACTGAGCGACTGAACTGAACTGAACTGAACTGAACCTCCATCATCTATCTGAATTTGAAACCAAATGTAGATGAACTCATTATTATAGTGACAACCTCTGTTGTAATTAAAAAAAACATGGTATCTTTTTCTAAAGTAGTGGTAAGGCAAAGGGCAAAGAAATGGCTCACCCTCTCCATGCATTATCCCAAGATTTCCTAACATGAAAATGTTCCAGCTGTTTCCAGAAGATACACTGAAATATGACTGACTAGCTAATACAACTATGACAGAAAATTCTAAGTGCTATTAATTAGCCACTAGAGTACAATAGTCAAAAGGTGAAAATTAGAATAAATTCTAGGATATCTGCTGATTCCTTTCACAAAATTGCATAAATTTAAACTTTGTCTTTCTAAAAGATCCACTTATACCAATGTAATGTGACTGAATTAAATACACAGTACAATTTGTTTTGTTTCTTGGCTGCCAGCTTGAATGTGTCTGTTGATCTCACATTTAAATACTTATGGAGTCTTTACAAGTCATTTTGCTGCCCAATGTGCTTGTCCAAATCTATTCCTTTTTATTCACTTTTACTTGAATGCCATTTTAAAAGGGGTACCAGAGTTTGTTAGTACAGTTACCTCGTAGGTCATATTTCATATCAAATAACCTGGATACAAAAACAAGTGAAAATTAGTTTTTTTATTAGTTTTTTTTAATATTAAAATAATAGGATGGAATACAGAAATAATTAAAGGAAAGCAGTAAGGTCAATCAAAAATCCTGTATTTTACTAACTTTTTTGCCTTATAGTACTTGGTCTCTCAGATTCAAAAATCTCCTAAATAAAAAAGTTTATTAATAACATGAATACCTCTAATCTACTTTATTTCCACAGGGCAGACTATTTGTAGCCACTTAAAAGTTGTAAGGAATAGTCATAGAAATTAAACTTCCTCTCCATTAAAATGACATTTGAGATTCACCTTTTCACAACTTGGATTTTCCTGCAGTGAGGACACTATCTCATTCTTCCTCTTTATATGCTTCTCATTTTCCCCATTGAATGGTAATTCCACAATCCAGATGCCAAACTGCAAAAATATTCTTCCTGCGGCAGCATATGGTTCCTTGGCACGCTTATGTAGCATCTGTACAAAAAGCTTATAGTTTCCTCTGGGTATGTAATACTTCTGGCTGCTAAGAGGCTATTTGTGCAGTCTTTCCCTCAAAGACACCATTTCTCTTGACAAACCTTTGGTTCTAAGCAAATTTTGCACATTTTCTGTCCATTTGAGAATCAATGATATACATAAGCTTGCTTTACAGCCAGGCAGCTCTCCAAATATTCTCATTCTGTGACCAGGGGGTGGATCTGGCACAGATACAAATTGGTTTAACTACAATAAGAGTTTATTTAGCTACCTTAATAAGCAACATTTTGTTGCTGATAACATATGAGGATTGTCGACATTGGGGTAGCTATCCGTAAGGATGATCAAGGTCAAGAAAAATAGCATTTGAAAGGAAAGCTGCATAAGGTAGCAATATGGGAAAGCTTGCCGTGTTCTGCACTCATGCTGTTGTAAATGGTGTGTGTGATGTGTAGTTACTCATATGTGACTTTTCCCTAACTGAAAATTCAGCTTCTGCACAGCTGTTGGACCAAAGCCCCCAGGTGGCACATATCACCACTACCTCCAGCATTACTTCTGTGGGGAACTGCTTCATCGGTCACCATTTTATCTAAGCACTAAAAGCAATTATGCAGCCAGAATTAGAGATTATTTCATACTGAAGAATTTAAGAGTTGACTTAAGAAAGAGTGAGAAAAAATCTTTTCAGACTTCTCATAGTCTTTATACCATATTTTTCTAAGCTTGAGGGTTATTTTCTCAGAAGAAATTTGTAAAAAGGAAATATTTTTCCAACAAGACTCATTATTCCTGTTGACAAGGCAAGGCATAACAAAACGTATCAAAATTATCAATAACCGTCTTGTCCTATGTATGTAATACTCTTGGAAACTAACATGTGTAATATTTCCTGTCTTGATTGCATGGTATTGTTAAGAATATCTTTTAAAATAGGCCCTTAGGAACACAGAAGTGATATATATTTTCCCTTTATGTAATTTCCTCATGGATCATCATATAATCTGGGATTTCTGAATAAATAATATTTTAAAGAACCTTTGAAAAGAACAGAAGGAAATTTATTCATAGATAAGGCTACATTATAAGAAGCTAGTCTCATGTATGTTGAGTATATTTTAAAGATAACAGTATTTCCCACATAATATTTTAAAACAGCTATTCAAAATAAATAGAGAATTCCATGGCCAGATAACCAGTAAGTAATTAAGCAAATTTAAACAGATTTCTTCACCAGGAGGCATTTTCCAGCCTTAATATTCTGGTGTATGTTGTGAACCTCTAAAGGAAGATATATTATACACACACTTGATGGTGAACTCATCTCCCTGCAGTAAATTCTACAGGACTGCTGTTGTGCAAAATTTTGGGAAATTCATATATAGAGAAAAGATTTGCATCAACATTCCTTAGATAAATATATAAATATTACTTTGGGAGCTGTGAAAAGCTTGAAGATCTGTGATGAAATGCACTTAATGCAAACTATATTGGAGAGCCTTTATCAAGATTCAGCAAAACCTGAGAGTTAAAACTGTATCTAAAGATTTGACATCCCTACAGTGCACTGGACTAACTTAAAAATGTTACATTCCCTGCTCCAAAGATAGATAAATACCAAATAATATGGTATAAAGACGCTGTTCAACCCATAAAATAACTGAAAGAGAAGAGACAGAAATTCGGATATGCAGATATGTACATCCTGCCCTTGAAGGAAACGCAAAGGAAAAATAGCTCATTGTGTTATGAAAACTGGGTATGCAGAGAAGTGGATGTTTTGTTAATTTTTTTATTATTTATTTATTCAGTTTTTTAAAATTTATCTTGAGTAAAACTTGCTAGTTTATAATTTTCTTTTAAATATTGTCCATTTCCTTTCAACTTTGAAAGTTCGTTGGTACAAGTGATTCAAATCCTTGATTTTGATTTTTTACAATCTCTACTGGGATGAATAAATTGAGAAGAGCAGAAATTCATTAAGTAACAAAATAAAGATGGCATCTCTATATTTTGGTTCCGTAAGTTCCATTTGACTGAGAAAACCAATGGAAAAATGTCTTCAAATAGTAGCAACAATTTGAGATAATATTTCAGAAGGCTTGGTCTGGATAAGAAGTAGTCAGTTCAGTTCAGTCGCTTAGTCGTGTCCGACTCTTTGCGACCCCATGAATCGCAGCACGCCAGGCCTCCCTGTTCATCACCATCTCTCGGAGTTCGCTCAGACTCACATCCATCGAGTCAGTGATGCCATCCAGCCATCTCATCCTCGGTCGTCCCCTTCTCCTCCTGCCCCCAATCCCTCCCAACATCAGAGTCTTTTCCAATGAGTCAACTCTTCGCATGAGGTGGCCAAAGTACTGGTGTTTCAGCTTTAGCATCATTCCTTCCAAAGAAATCCCAGGGCTGAACTCCTTCAGAATGGACTGGTTGGATCTCCTTGCAGTCCAAGGGACTCTCAAGAGTCTTCTCCAACACCACAGTTCAGAAGCATCAATTCTTCGGCGATCAGCCTTCTTCACAGTCCAACTCTCACATCCATACATGACCACAGGAAAAACCATAGCCTTGACTAAACGGACCTTAGTCGGCAAAGTAATGTCTCTGCTTTTGAAAATGCTATCTAGGTTGGACATAACTTTTCTTCCAAGGAGTAAGCGTCTTCTAATTTCATGGCTGCAGTCACCATCAGCAGTGATTTTGGAGCCTAAAAAAATAAAGTCTGACACTGTTTCCACTGTTTCCCCATAGAAGTAGTAGTGATATCATATTTCATTACATAGCTTAGAGATCAAAGGCAGAGAAACTGAAACTATACTTAGGGAATTTGCTAGGACTAAGTAGACAGCATATTAAAGAACAGAAACATCACTTCACTGACAAAGGTCTGTATAGTTAAAGCTGTGGTTTTTCCAGTAGTCATGTATGGATATGACAGTTGGACCATATAGAAAGCCGAGTGCCAAAGAACTGATGCTTCAAACTGTGACGCTGAAGAAGACTCTTGAAAGTCCCTTCGACAGCAAGGAAATCAAATTCAGCCAATCTTAAAGGAAATCAGCCCTGAATATTCATTGAAAAGACCGATGCTAAAGCTGAAGCTCCAATACTTCGGCCACCTAATGCAAAGAGCCAGGTCACTGGAAAAGACTCTGATGCTGGGAAAGATTGAGGGCAAAAGGAGAAGGGAGTAGCAGAGGATGAGACGGTTGGATAGTATCGCTGACTTAATGGACATGAGTTTGAGCAAATTCTCGGAGATGGTAAAGGACAGGAAAGCCTGGCATGATGCAGATCATGGTGTCATAAAGAGTCAGACATGAGTTAATGACTGAACTACAGCAGCAAAGGAGAAGAAATTACTCAAACATTCTAGTCCTTGTAACTGGGCCTTCTGAAGCTGAAGGGCTATAATTTAGACCTGCCTGTGTATTCCATGGAGATCAAAACATAAAGTATATCCAGGCTAATAGGGCGAAAGATTGATAGGTGGAAAAAGAATGCCTCAGACAAAGATTTGGTCACCAATTGCAGCAATTATGTTTAAGAGTCATGAACTGGAATTAGCATTTTGATTTCAAATCTCAGCATCCATACACACTATCTGGGTTGTCCTTAACCAAGTTTCTATACTTTCTAAATTTCAGTTTCCTCCTTAAAACAGAGACGTTAGTTCTCACCTAGTATGGTTGTTAAGATTAAATGAGATGATCTTTGTGAAGTCCTAGTTAAGGATATGGGAAATATTAAGTAAAAATCAATATTATTTTACCAGCAATATTAATAGCCTGGAATCCATCTAATGCCAGCTTAGAGCAGCTGATGGCAAGATAGAGAAGGGAAGGGAAAATTATTCTATTGTTATACAGTCTGCATTTCTATACATTTATAAAAACAATTGTATTTCCATAAGTGAAATAAATCCACAATAAACCTGAGAATATATAGGTATGAGAAAAAGAAAGGATGCAATGCAAATGACTTTTTTCTGGTGTTTTGAATGACCTGAGATCTGCAAATATTAAGACCAGTTAAAAGCTGTGCCAAAGATTCTTAAGGCAATTAAAAAACAAAAAAAGTTCAGATGTTGGTTCACAGGCATCAAAATAGACATCATAGAAAGCATTACATCCTCAGCTTCAATTGCTTTATTATTTTATCTACAAAAGAAAATTGCAATCAGTCTGTGAAAAATCATGTGATCTTAGACTCTTTTTTATTAGTACCTAAGTGATATAAAGGCCCAATATCATAAATGAATAATTGGTAATGGGTAGATAATAATAGCTAACAAGTTTGGTTCAGTGTGTGAACTGTAATTTGGAAAATCTAACTCAATGTATACATATATTTCTGCTAATTAATCCCCACTCTTAGGGCAGGCACTGTGCCTTTCAGTATTAGTTTGCTCAGATTACCCATGAGAGGTAATAACAGAAATCTTTGGTTATCAACCTTACATTAACTGCCTTTATCTTCTTTCTTGATAATAATCATCATGATGATAATGAAAATAATAAACTGCTTCTCAGTTTTCTCTTCTCATTGTGTCCATACACTTTAGTGTGGTTGGTTCCATTCTCAGTTCCAGAATATTAAATCTGAATATTCTGTCAGACCTACTCATTCCACAAAAATTATATTACTTTACTGTTTACTAACTAAATGATGAATTCTAACAGGTAACTAAATTATGAATTCTAAGCTTATGATCATCTTACTCCAACTTTCAAGATTTTAAAAATGTTTCTCAAATCTGCCATCTGAACCCTGTTTTAAAATATTACTTTGTTTGTTTGTTTTTCCCCACCATGTTGAACATTACATCCCCATGACTAGTTTCTTCTATAATGGAAGTTGTACTTTTGACTCCCTTCACTCATTTTGCCCACACCCCCTCCCTTTACTCTGGCAACCATGAATCTTTGTGCTGTATCTATGAGCTTGTGTTTTTGCTTTATTTTAGTTTTCACATATAAGTGAGATCATATGGTATTTGTCTTTCTCTGATTTATTTCTATTAGCATAATGTCCTCAAGGTCCGGCCATGTTGTCACAAATGGCAAGATTTTTTTTCTTTTTTGTGTCTAATATATACTCATTTTATTTAAATATATCTTCTTTTCCATTCATCCATCAGTGGACAATTATGTTGCTTCCTTATTTGCCTTTAATAAACATGGAAGTGCATATATCTTTTCCAGTTAGTGTTTTTGCTTTCTTCAAGTAAATATCCAGATGTAGGAGTGCTGGATCACATGGTAGCTCTAGTTTTACTTTTGTGAAGAACTTCCATACTATTTTTCATGGTGGTTGCCACAACTTATGGTCTCACCAACAGTGCAAAAAATTTCCCTTTGGTCCATATCCTCAATAACCTTGTCATCTCTAGCCTTTTTGTAGGTAACCATTCTAACAGATATGAGGCGACATCTCTTATGGTTTTGATTTGCATTTCCATGATAATGAGTGATGTTGAACATATTTTCATGGATGATGGCACCCCACTCCAGTACTCTTGCCTGGAAAGTCCCATGGACGGAGGAGCCTGGTAGGCTGAAGTCCATGGGGTCGCTAGAGTCAGACACGACTGAGTGACCTCACTTTCACTTTTCACTTTCATGCATTGGAGAAGGAAATGGCAACCCACTCCAGTGTTCTTGCCTGGAGAATCCCAGGGACAGAAAAGCCTGGTGGGCTGCCGTCTTTGGGGTCGCACAGAGTCGGACATGACTGAAGCGACTTAGCAGCAGCAGCAGCAGCCTATTTGTATTTCGTTTTTTTAAAAAAGTCTCTTAGGATCTTTCTACACATTCTTTCACTGCACTGCTTGATTCTTTGTTATTGAGTTGTGCTGTGCTATGCTCAGTTGCTGAGCTGTGTCCAGCTCTTTGCAACCCTTAGGACTATAGCCCACCAGGCTCCTCTGTCTATGGGATTTTTTGGGCAAGAGTACTGCAATGGGTGGCCACTGGAAATCCTCCAGACCAAGGGATCGATTCCTTATCTCCTGAGTCTCCTGCATTACAGACAGGTTTTTTTTTTTTTTTTTTTTTTTTAACACTGAGCCATTGGGGAAGTCCCCTTGAGTATTTTAAATATTTGAATATTAACACCTTATCAGATATATGATTTGAAAATATTTCCTCCTGTTCAGTAGGCTGCCTTTTCATTTTCTTGATGATTCCCTGTGCAGAAGCATTTTAGTTTGATGTAGTTCCACTTGTTCATTTTGTCTTTTGTTATCTTATTTTAATTATTTTAATTCTATATTCTTTTTATATTTTACTTGCCTTTGTCTGATTTTATTTTCTAGATCAGTTATAGTATTTTGAGGAACACTGACCACAAAGTACTGATATGTATCCACTACAGTTTAAAAAAAATTTAATTCTGATAAGATAAAAATAACATAAATTTACCATCTTACCTATTTTTAATATACAGTTCAGAAGTGTTAAGAATATTGACATTGTTGTACAACCAATCTCTGAAACTCTTTTCATCTTGCAAAACAAAACTCTACATCCATTAACAACTTCCCCTCCCCATTCTTTCCTCCCTCCCTGCAGTTTCTGGAAGCCACCATTCAACAGTCAGAGGAATAGTAGTTTTTGTCCTATATTAGATCCATACCTGAGATGCCTGGTATTTATTGGTCTTTTAGGGCACAGAATCTGTTTGGCTAATTCAGTTGGCAATAGTTTTCAGAATCATAGATTACTGTCATAGGTAGTAACTTATGGGCTTCCCTGGTGGCTCAGATGGTTAAAAAATCTGCCTGCAATGCTGGAGACCTGGGTGCAATCACTGGGTCGGGAAGATCCCCTGGAGAAGGGATTGGCTACCCACTCTAGTGTTGTTGCCTGGAGAATTCCATGGACAGAGGAGCCTGGCAGGCTGTTAGACATGACTGAGTGACTTTCACTTCACTTCAGTAACTTATGGTTTAATATCCATAACTTCAAAAATGTGTTTTCCAATGTTTTTGAGCCCAGCTCTACTTGAATAAGAATTATAAGGGGTGTTTGTGAAACATTCATATTCTGAGCTATATCCCAAATTAATTATGCCAGAATTATCTATACAATGCTTTCTCTCCCATGTCCCAATAATCTACATATTTATATACTTGAATCCTAAAGCAAATTAAAATGCACACATTTTAATTGTTAAATTATTCTACATGTAAATTCTGTATTTCCAACAATCTGTATTCTTTTCAACCTCACTCTTTTAAATACAAATAGAAAAAATTCCTAAACCTGCATATCTAAAGGAGAACATCAGTGTAGCCTAGAGCAGTCTGGCTGGTGGACTTAAATTCTAAAATGGCCGAGGTCACATTTTCTCACTTCAGAAGCCACTTTCAAACTATGATTTTAGCCTTAAAATTACTGACTTAGCTACAGGAATCCAGAAAAGTCTCTGTAATTCTGAGGGATATCAAATTGTAGCATGTCATAGAATACTTAACGTTAGTAATTGTATATAAATGTATATGTACATACTTAATTGCACTGCATAATAATGTTTAGAATATGTGTCTATATATAAGCATGTTATTAAGTAACAACTTTCAGCATAAATATTGTGGATATCTAGTAATTCTTGGGAACATTAAAGAATAAAAACATACATAGAGATAACTTTAATTAAAAATATTGATGTTTAGTATTAAAAACTTGAAAGGGTCTTTAAGGGAGGCTAGGCCTATAATTCCCAGTAATAGTTTGGATGAGGGAAAACAAACATTTTATTAAAACTGAGAAGTTACACCACATGTTCTGTAAAGTTCTATATGGTGCTTAATTAGGTAAGAATCCACCTGCAATGCAGGAAACTGCATGAAATACAGGAGATCTGGGTTTGATCCCTGGGTCAGGAAGATCCCCTGGAAAAGGAAATGACAATCTACTCCATTATTCTTGTCTGGGAAATCCCATGGCAGAGGAGCCTAGTGGGCTACAGGTTGTGGGGTCTCAAGAGTCATACACAGTCTAGTGACGAAACCACCACCACCCCCATAAGTAGGCTTATGGCATGATTCTTATACAGTCTAATTCAAATATTTTGTCCAGGACCTACAAACAACTGGAAAAGCCTAGTTGGGTAACCAGTAATAGAGGCAAAGAATTATAATGAGAATTTTGACACACCCATATTCTCATTTCTAGTTGAGCATCATCAGTTACAGTGATTTCCAAGCATCCCATTCTACCTGAATCAGGAAAAACTACAGTGAAATGTAAATAATGTATACTGTATTTAGAAAAACAACGTAAATACTTTATAGACTGTTTGGTAAATAATGTATATACTTAGAAAAACAATATAAATATTTCATGGACTGCTGGGCCACTGTTAAGACTCAGATTAAACCTCTGGGTTTAAAGAACACTGTGTTTATCAAAACTCAATTTCTTCTACCCAATAGAACTCTGTAAGGTTTGGATAAATTACCATATATGAGCTATGTATTCATGATACAGTCCTACTGTAGTCGCTACATTAACTGTACATTGTTTTTTTTAGCTGCTGCACACTAGAATCATATGAAATTCAAAGTCTGAGCTCTATTTTATTGTAACAAAATGTACAAAGAGACTTCCTGTCAAACCCTTTCCAAGCTTGCCAATCACATTATAAATTCCTATTATATTCTTGATCCATTAGGATTACAAATCCGAGTCACATATTTCTAATAATAATGCTTACTGTTCTTGATTTTTTATTCCATTATATAAATTAATTTTATTCCTTTCTCTTCTCAAAATTGCACCACCCTTTCTGTATGTATGTTGCCTACTAATGCTTTAAGAAGTTTCTTTTTCTTCAATTTCTTTTAAATCAGAGCTAAAAATGTGCTTCATATGTGTGTTCTTTTAGTACTTCAGCACTATAGCATTTCCTTCAGTCCCACATTTAATATTCAATATCTATTGTTAAATTCCTCATAAAATGCCAGTAAGTGCTCATATGTTCTAATTAATAGGCATAGTGTGAGGGCCATAACCAGCTTCGCAGAGGAGAACAATGAGCTCACAGATCACAGCTGCAATCCACCAGAGGTTGGATATGAACATTCCCTCTTCAACTGCTGAGTAGTTCAAGCAGGAGGAGCAGCTGGCAAGTGAACAGAACCCAAGATGCAGTAACAGTTTGTTGGATCCATGAAAAACGGTAGATGTCAAATGCATATCAAACAGTATTCTCTAGCAACTGGTTAACATTGTCCCCAAAGATATTGAATATAAAAATCGAGACTTTCCTAGTAAATTAAACTATTATTTAGAGGGATAAGAGAATAATTCAAGATGCTTTAAGTCTAAAGAGTAGCTTCAAGGTATTTGGAGAATGGAAAGAAGTTTAAAGAAGATTGTAGGTGGCATATTTTATGATCATACTTACTGTCGTGACACGAATTCTATCATAATATGGGCCAGTTATTAACCAGTACATAAATAGTATGTTCTAGATTTGTAGACATGTATGTGCCTAAACCAAGATGAAAACCAGAGAAATGGGTCAGTGGAGCCTCACAAAGCTAACCAGGTGTGTGCAGTTTAATCCATCATTTATTATCTGAGACATAACTCAAAGTGTATGCTCCCACCAGTATTTGTGGATTTTGTGACTCAGTATTTGTGGATTTGGTGACTCACATGGTAAAGAATCTGCAATGCAGGAGACCTGGCTTCGATCCCTGGGTCAGGAAGATCCCCTGGAGAAGGAAATGGCAATCCACTCCAGTATTCTTGCCTGGAGAATCCCATGGACAGAGGAGACTGGCAGGCTTCAATCCATGCAGTCACAGAGTCAAAGAAAACCGAGTGACTCATACACTGATTTACTGACAAGGAAGCCTTTTACAGTTACATTACAAGACATGGATTTAGAAACATGAGGATATGTTCTAAGGAATTCCTGGAAATAAGGTATGAAGAAAAGAAAGCAAAAGAAAATGATAGAGTGATCAAAAACACAGGCAATATTGTAAGAAACTTAAACAAAAGGAAGGCAAAAGTACAAAGAAATACTATAGAAGACATTCATTTTAATTTATAAATTAATGTATAAATGTATAAATTTAAATTTTAAGAATTATCTTGTTCACTGAACAGAAGCATAATATTTTAAAATTTCCACCTTTTAAAAATATACAAACTGTCATATATTCTGAGATCTGCTATAAAATACTAGAGTCTGATCCACTGTTTCCTTACACACCAGAGCTAAAGTTTCTAATTCAAAGTAGTCAGTGCCAGATTAGGGGCAGATCTGCACACAGAAATTAGAACCACTGAAGGTTCTTTAAAAATATATAATATACATGTTATTGGCCCAACCCTAGCATATGGTACTTGGCTCATTTTTTTGAAATATGATTTGTTCTAATTTTATTTTAAAAACACTGATTGCTTTGGAATTTACAGAATGTTTACACATATATGATCTCATCTGACTCTTAAAATAACCCTAAGAAAGAGGTTAGTATTAGCTCCACTTTACAATTGAAGAAATGGAGATCCAAATGGAATAACTTGGTTATCATTTATAGATATCTAGGGAAGGCAATTGGAGACGGCAATGGCACCCCACTCCAGTACTCTTGCCTGAAAAATCCCATGGATGGAGGAGCCTGGTAGGCTGCAGTCCATGGGGCCGTTAAGAGTCGGACACGACTGAGCGACTTCACTTTCACTCTTCACTTTCATTCACTAGAGAAGGAAATGGCAACCCACTCCAGTGTTCTTCCCTGGAGAATCCCAGGGACAGGGGAGCCTGATGGGCTGCCTTCTATGGGGTCGCACAGGGTCGGACACGACTGAAGCGACTTCGCAGCAGCAGCAGCAGCAGCAGGGAAGGCAATATTGATACCCAAGCCTAAAGCTGCCTATTCCTAAAACTGAAAGAATTTTAAATTATAGAAGAAGAAGAGAAGAAAAAGAGGAAGAAGAATGGAAGGAAGGGTGGATGGAAAAACTGAAGGAAAGAAGGAGGGAAGGAAGGGAGGAAGGAAACAGGGAGAAAACCATGCCTCCTTGAGATAGAAAGTAAAGTTGAGTCTAGTCTCTTAGGACTCTGTACCATAAGCACTAGAGCTTAACATTTATTAAACTGTCAGACATTAAAATAAGAACTAAAGAAAATACTTCTAAACCTTTTAAATATATACTTAATGTCTAAAAATTAATTTCCAAATTACCTTCCACCTAAAAACTTACTTTTTACCTAGGGGAAAAAAAAATAATATTTACATAGGGCTTGTTATTCATGACCTAAATTGTTCCTGAACTTGGAATAACAATAATTTCACATTTTCAGCAGTTTTCCCCAATAACACCAAGCACACAAGTACTTAATTTCACTCAATTACTTCTAAACATTCACTTAAATTTCTCTTTGTGTTGCAAACCAGGTTGGGAATAAAAAGGATTTGCCACATTTTGTTAAATAATACATGTTTCACATACAACCAATGTTTGTATCAAAACAGCTTATTTTCCTTAATTTCTGACAGTGAATGTAAGTGGAAATATTTTTCAACTCATAATTTTTGTATATCAGCAATAATAGAAGTAGACAATTACCACACAAAGAATCAACATACTTTTGATCCAAAAATGTATCAGCTGGTTCTCACTGGCCTATTCACGTGCTCACTCTATTTGGTAAATTGCTTAGTTTAACCACATTTGAATTAAACACATTGTCTGCAACCCTGAAAGTATATGTGTATATGAAGACCCAGTATATTGTTTCATAACTATTTAATTGCATCATAATTGTTCACTACGTTTTATCAGCACAGATTAGGATCTATCTGTGGATGAAATATTAGAATTTGTTAATTATCATTATACCACAAATTTTGAAGGCTGTTGATACTGTTTATAAATGCTAAGTAAATCTTGTCAAAATTTCTCTGCAAAGAATATCTTGTGTCATTGTTGCAGGAAGGGGGACTCCTTCCAGGGCCCGAAACTGGGTTCAGGTCTAACACTCGAAAATGAATTGTCAAAAAAAAAAAAGAAAGAAATCAGGGGAGCCTGATGGGCTGCCTTCTATGGGGTCGCACAGGGTCGGACACGACTGAAGCGACTTCGCAGCAGCAGCAGCAGCAGCAGGGAAGGCAATATTGATACCCAAGCCTAAAGCTGCCTATTCCTAAAACTGAAAGAATTTTAAATTATAGAAGAAGAAGAGAAGAAAAAGAGGAAGAAGAATGGAAGGAAGGGTGGATGGAAAAACTGAAGGAAAGAAGGAGGGAAGGAAGGGAGGAAGGAAACAGGGAGAAAACCATGCCTCCTTGAGATAGAAAGTAAAGTTGAGTCTAGTCTCTTAGGACTCTGTACCATAAGCACTAGAGCTTAACATTTATTAAACTGTCAGACATTAAAATAAGAACTAAAGAAAATACTTCTAAACCTTTTAAATATATACTTAATGTCTAAAAATTAATTTCCAAATTACCTTCCACCTAAAAACTTACTTTTTACCTAGGGGAAAAAAAAATAATATTTACATAGGGCTTGTTATTCATGACCTAAATTGTTCCTGAACTTGGAATAACAATAATTTCACATTTTCAGCAGTTTTCCCCAATAACACCAAGCACACAAGTACTTAATTTCACTCAATTACTTCTAAACATTCACTTAAATTTCTCTTTGTGTTGCAAACCAGGTTGGGAATAAAAAGGATTTGCCACATTTTGTTAAATAATACATGTTTCACATACAACCAATGTTTGTATCAAAACAGCTTATTTTCCTTAATTTCTGACAGTGAATGTAAGTGGAAATATTTTTCAACTCATAATTTTTGTATATCAGCAATAATAGAAGTAGACAATTACCACACAAAGAATCAACATACTTTTGATCCAAAAATGTATCAGCTGGTTCTCACTGGCCTATTCACGTGCTCACTCTATTTGGTAAATTGCTTAGTTTAACCACATTTGAATTAAACACATTGTCTGCAACCCTGAAAGTATATGTGTATATGAAGACCCAGTATATTGTTTCATAACTATTTAATTGCATCATAATTGTTCACTACGTTTTATCAGCACAGATTAGGATCTATCTGTGGATGAAATATTAGAATTTGTTAATTATCATTATACCACAAATTTTGAAGGCTGCTGATACTGTTTATAAATGCTAAGTAAATCTTGTCAAAATTTCTCTGCAAAGAATATCTTGTGTCATTGTTGCAGGAAGGGGGACTCCTTCCAGGGCCCGAAACTGGGTTCAGGTCTAACACTCGAAAATGAATTGTCAAAAAAAAAAAAGAAAGAAAGAAAATGAATTGTCCGAGGAGACACATGTGCTAACAAAGCAAGAGATTTTATTGGGAAAGGGCACCCGGGTGGAGAGCAATAGGGTAAGAGAACCCAGGAGAACAGCTCTGCCGCATGGCTTGCAGTCTCGGATTTTATGGTGATGGGATTAGTTTCCGGGTGGTCTTTGGCCAATTATTCTAATTCAGAGTCTTTCCTGGTGGTGCACGCATTGCTCAGCCAAGATGGATGCTAGCGAGAAGGATTCTGGAATCCTGGACAGACACACGATGTCTCCTTTCAACCTTTCCCGAACTCTTCCGGTTGGCTTATTAGTTGTGTATTCCTTATCAGGATCTCCTGTCATAAAACAGCTCATGCAAATGGTTACTATGGTGCCTGGCCAGGGTGGGCAGTTTCAATCAGTGTGCTTCCCCTAACATAATCAGAAAGTGAAAGTCGTGTCAGATTCTTTGCGACCCTGTGGACTGTAGCCCACCAGACTCCTTTGTCCATGGGATTCTCCAGGCAAGAATACTGGAATGGGTTGCCATTTCCTTCTCCAGGGGATCTTCCCGACCCAGGGATCGAACCCAGGTCTCCCGCATTGCACGCAGACACTTTAACCTCTGAGCCAAAAACCTTTGCCTGCCACTTGCTAGCTAACCAAGCCATTTCACATAACTGAACATTTGTTTTTCATCCATAAAATAGATTTATTAAGCTTAAATTGATATGCTTACCATGTTGTCATTAATATAAAATGATATGATATGTATGGATATAGTTCCTAAATCATACAGTATTTTTCAATACTGATTGTTAATCTATAGTGGATGGTATCTATGCCTATCTATCTATCAATAAATCAGCTATTTGTGTATCAACTTATTTATTTTATGGAAATAGGATATACTCAGGTCCCATGACACTAAGACTATTCTAGTATTTTGCCTCTCAGATCTTTCATCTATTCTTTCTCTTAATAGCTGGTTTTCTTTTTTGCTTTTGCTCTGGCTGCTTACCAATTCACCAAGAGCTTTTAAGTGCAGTTAATGCTTCTGTTTACTCTCCTCTATTGTTTTTCTTTTCTTTTTGTCCTTTTTCTTGTAAACCTCTGGCTGCTTTTTTACAGATATTTTGCATTTTATATGAAAAGGCTCAAAGGAAAACTCAGAACAGGATCTATGGAAAACCTCTGAGGAACATTAAGGCACTATATACATATAGGGTCAATCAAACACACTTTGCTTCAGGACTTCTGACTCCTCTGTGATGTTTATCAATGTTCTCTTACTGCTAAGTGCTCTGGAACTGCTTCATTAGCTCCAAAGAGGATTTGGGATGGGGGAAGAAGAAATCCTTAAATTCTCCATGATGAAGATTTACTGTTTTCTGCAGCTACATATATGGTCTTAATGGAAATGTGTGTGTGTCTGTGTCTGAGTATGACACACATGATACACACATGCTGATAATGTCCATTAGTAGATACTAGCTGCAATACCCAACAAATTGTCTTTTATGCTCTCAATATTGTTTTATTTGGCTGATGTTTTATTAGTAGCTATTAGTTCCTATTTGTTTACCCTAACATTTAGATTCATGTTTATATTATTTGCAACATCAGTTTAGGTTGTTGAGTATCTAATGAAGATTCTTTAAATATTTAGTTACTAAAAGAAAATACAAGTAAAACTCATTTTGCTAATTAATTTTGAGTATGAAATATTGCTAACCAATTGGTGACCATCTTGTTTTGTATGTGGAACAACATTGCAATGCATTGTCCATTTTTATACAGGAACTAAAAGGAGTTAAGTAATCTGCCTAAAATTGCATAATTACTGAAGATGGAATTAATATCCAGTTCTTCTTCCTGCATTATATTGCATTCTAACTAACACAGGTTTTTCTGAATGGAGAAAGAGGTAGTCAAAGAGTTTACCATAAAGCTAGTAAGGAAAGAAAGGGGAATAAATTCATCAGTGACATAATGCACTAAATTCTACACCAGAGATACCTATGAAGGATGATGGACAATAAAGGAGGGAGGAATTTTCCAAAGACAGCTCAAAATAGGGTAGTTTTGCTTGTTTGAGTAGTTAAGTGAGTATTTTCCAGGCTACCTAGAGAATGAAGAAGGGTTACTTTGTCAGAGCAAAACAAGAGGCAAAACTACTGAAGTGAGCAAGTTTGAAAACAAGGAGTCCTAAATATGTAACTATATCTTACCTCTTACATGGGCTTCCCTGGTGGCCCAGTGGTAAAGAACCTGCCTGCCAGTGAAGGAGCCACTGTTTCCTGAGTTCGATTCCTGGGTCAGGAAGATTCCCTGGAGAAGGAAATGGCAACCCACTCCAGTATTCTTGCTCAGAATGGACTGGTTGGATCTCCTTGCAGTCCAAGGGACTCTCAAGAGTCTTCTCCAACACCACAATTCAAAAGCATCAATTTTTCGGCGCTCAGCCTTCTTCACAGTCCAACTCTCACATCCATAGATGACCACAGGAAAACCATAGCCTTGACTAGACGGACCTTAGTCGGCAAAATAATGCTAACATCTTACATGACATCATATTGTCACCAGCAATTCCTGAGAAATAAAATAATAATAATAATAATGTGAATAAGAAGATAAAGCCTGACCTTTTCATCCTATCCTTAGTCTAGTTGCCCTTGCTGACAAGGGGCAGCATGCAGACCAGAGTTTGGGTGGGAAACGGCCACACGGACCCCTCAGCAGAAGAGCCACATGGAACACCTCAGCTCAAGCTGGCGGCGGTGGGCTGTCTGCAGAGGCGCCGCAGCGGCGCGGTAGTCTGGAGCCTGAGCAGCACAGCTGCAAATGCCTCGGGAGATCTTTGTCTCCACCTTGTGAGGGGAACTCTGAGCGGCAGCCCCGCTCGTGGCCTGTCATGGACAGGGAACTCTAGAGCTGACCTTGCACATCTCCATTCTCTGATCGAAGAATGAAGGTCTCTTTTGCTTCTGAACCAAACTTGGTCTCGTTCTATTGGCTCAAAAGACCCTGGGCAGAAGGATCCTTACTGGAGACTGACGAGGGAGATCAGTGACACAATGACACAGGAGTTAAGTCATTTATTGTTGCACTCACAGGTAAAGAAAATGAGTACAGCAAGGTTTAACAACATGCTCATCACTGCAGGACTATTGCAAAGAGTTTAAACTTAAACAGTGTGGGCTCAGAGTCTGATTGCTTAAACCATTACGCTATTAAATAGGTCAGCAATTTCAAGTTTTATCATTATTACTATTATAAAACATACCATTAGTTTACTTAATATTGAAGATTCCAGTATAGATAACAAGCTATTAGTTTTTCCACAATGAACACTTGAAAAATGCTTTCAAACATGGTTGTAAAAAATATTTTAATGATTGGGAAAATCTTACTATGAATTATTGTGGATGTGTCTTGTTGATCACAAAAAAACAAAAGGCAAACAACAAAATCATGTATGGATGTTGTCTTGCGCTACTTGTCAAGCAAGGCCTTTTTAGGAAAGTCAATTATGTTGTGTGTGTATGTTTGGTGTATGCTTTAAGGCTTTTCCATTCCTGGGAGAAATAAGGGATTTGATTTTAAGTCCCAAAAAGACTTACTCAGAGCAAGCATGTTCAATGGCATTACAGAAAGATAGATACATATATATATAATTACAGATTGTCCCAAAGCAGCACACACTGTTGATTTATCATGAAATATTGCCCTTAGACCATCAAGGGCATCAATTGGCACATCCCTTTTATGTAATGAAATTTACAGCGAAGAAGTTGAGGATTCAAAAAGAGAAGAGTGGGTGTTGTGGCCAAGGGGAAAAGACTCAGTTCAAACTACATGTTAATTCCTGCTGAGTAGGCTATTGAAGTGGTAATAAGGCCGAGGCATTGCCTCTGGCCTTCCCATTTGTAGCTCTCAGCCTAGATGTTCACTACCCATCAAGGACATTATTCAGCGAGGCAGTCTGCAGTCCCAGAGCTAGCAGCTTCATCTCTAACTGAATTTTGACAATTGTAGTCTGGGAAGCTAGGAATACTAGGTGAGAAACACTAAAATGTTTTCTTTGTTGCCAAGCATTTCTGTATCTTCTTCACTATTGTTTCTCTGGACATTATTATTATTATTATGCTATTTTTTTTCAAGTCTCAAAATATCTCAGTGCCACGATTGTTAGGCAAATTTTAATGTGGCAAAGTCACAGATTAAAAAAAAAAAAAAGCAAGCAAAAAACAAATGGAAAGTGAAGGCTTATTGGTCATGCTCTATGTTCTAGAAATCTAAACATGCACAGGTAAAATTATCCTTTAAACATAATCTTGAAAAGGGAGTTTCATTGAGACTAATATCTAAATCAGTATCATCTGGAAAAGAAAAATGGACCAAATCCTCAGAGCCTAGTTTATATCTTGGTCAAAATATGTTAGGCAAATTTTAATGTGGCAAAGTCACAGATTAAAAAAAAAAAAAAATTCATAGTGAGAGTCTCTAAAAATTAAAATTGACTAAAATTACTCTGAGTGCTCTGAAGCTTAGGGAAAAATGTGGGGGCGGGGGCGGGGGAGGGGGCAAATATTTTGTCTTCATTCTCAGACAGCAGTTTGACGAGATAATCAAAGTTAGAGACCAGTTCTCATGATTTTTACACAGTGTTTTGACTTCCATATACTTCATTCCTTTCCATCCTTTAAATCTCCAGTTGCTTAAAAGAAAGACCTAATGATGTTGTAGTCAAAGCATTAATATGTGAATCCAAGTTCTAGTTTTACTTTGGTACTTGTTAGGAGAATCCCAGGAACAGAGGAGCCTGTTGGGCTGCCGTCTGTGGGGTCGCATAGAGTTGGACATGACTGACGTGACTTAGCAGCAGCAGCAGTAGTCTGAAATGGCATATAATTGTTTTGTAGATAATATATAGGTTTCAGTATTTTTCTGTTGCATTGTTTTATTATTTGTAAATGTGTGAAATGCTTTGTAAACCATGAAATGTGCTGCATTTCCAAGATACTATTATTATATGAAATATTTACATCCTTTTATTGCCCCAGGTTAGGACAGTTAGAGTTTTCTCTGATTGTCAGCCTCATTTTTCTCTAGGTTGCTGTGTAACCTAGAGAAATGGAATTAGAGGTCCTCATTCTTTAGATTCCATACCTGGCCTTAAGGCTTTTCCTTAACCTTTTGGTTCAGTTCTTATTCAAGAAATCCTTATTGCCTTGTTAAATAGTGGGGAAACAATTGTATGAGGATGTTAGTTGCAGAAAAACAAAAGTCTTTATAAAAGCAAACTTTGATTCACTTGCAAGAAATATGGAATCTTCATATATTTAACAGCTTACTGTGTACAAGCAGAATATTAGATTTCATTTAATGTGAGAAGGGATTGGCAAGTTGATGCCACAGTGTGATTTCCCTCAGGAGGGCACTGGGCCAGGCTCAAAGCTGTGCCACACAGATGCAGTTCTACAAATGTAGACGATAATGACTCAGTGGCCAAATAGTACACATCAAAATAGACGTGTTGACTTCTCAGGGTTCCCTCCAGTGCTAAAGTCCCAAGATTCTTTCTATAGTCTACAAAATATGCAAAATACTGAAATGAAAGAATTTATGCCCTAAGGTTACCTCAATGTTTAAAAACACAAATCATAGATAGCAAAAGACTTTAGGGAATGGATAAAATATAGAGAGAAAAGATAAAAGAATAGGCAAGAACAAAGAAATAAAAATAAAGAACAAAGAACCAGAAATAAAGAAAACCATGGCTCATTTAATCAAAAGGGAAAATGCTAAATATTTAAATGACAAAAGTGGTGATAGCCTAAAACAAGAAAATAAGCAATTTAACATCCTTGTCTAAATATCCAGAAAGTACAGAGGAGGTATGGAGAGATGATGTGTTCTTGCAAACTATCAATATCTTTCACAATTGCCATTTTCTTTGGAAATCTTTTTTAAAATAATAACACTTAACCATCACTTTAAAAAATCCCCATAACCTATTATTTATCTGACAGGTTCAAGTACAAAATATATATTTATTTCAAACTGAATATACATTCATTTTAAAGTTGAAGGGCTGGTAGAGATTATATAACTCAACCTTTAATTTTTCAAATAAACAAACAGGCACACAGATAACTTGATGAGTTTACCCAAGAAACCAGTGAAAGAAATATGACAAGAATAAAGAATTTCACATCCCTAGCTAAACTTGCTATTTCTCTGTGATATTTGTTTCCCTGGTAAGAAACTTCTTCAAAGCATATAATTGTTTTACAGAATATTAAGTTCCTGTCTTAGGGACTAGAGTAAGAGAGACGAAAAACAAAGATATTCCAGAAGTTATACCCCTCAAAAAGATAAAACTAAAGATCTTTTATGTATTTATCACATAAAGAAATGGAAACAAATAGCAAGACTGTGTGAAGATTTCTGCTTTCTTAGATTCTGTCAAATTTTATCTTGCTTTCTTGTCTGGAGAAAATACAGTATAAAACTATCACTTGAAAGTGTTTAAATTGTGGCAGTCATAACCACCAGGCACATATCCTTCATATCATCATTAAAGAACCTCCCCGGCAGGGCCAGGGAAGGTGTCTGAGGCGATGTTTATGTTTGACTTCAGGCATGGAGCTCATTGTTGGTGGTTCTTAATAAAAACTGTTTCACTGCAATTTATGTTCTAGAAACTTAAGCTTAAAAGGAATTTTGGAGTTTTGAAATAAATGTCTGTAGCAATAAAAAGGTAACAATACACATTTTATAAGAAACAAACAAACATATATACTTTGTTCCCTAAGAAACTACACAATGACTATTAAATTAACAGAGACTATTATATTTTAGTGAGAAATATTTAGCAGTAGCAGAATAAGAAAAATGACTAATTGAAAATTCAAACCATAATGGTAAGCTAAACAGATCTGTGGAGACATTAGTGATTCTCACAAACACTTGAGTATATGGCTTTAAACTTAGTATATATATTTTATAAAGTATTTCTGTTTTGAACTATAAAACTAGTAAAGTTCAAGGTCATATGGAGTCCATGAAGGCCTGCAATATTATATTTTTATTGATTAACTCACCTCCATGTGTTCTCCATCAACTCAGGGATAAATCAAGTCCCCAGCTAACTAGCCAACTAAGTATCTAAGTCATCCTAAGTGTTCAATAAATGTGAACTTACCTTTTTTGGGAGGGGTCTTTATTTTTTTTAATGGTATACAATTTTAAAGGTTACATTCCATTTATAGTTATTACAAAATATTGGCTATATTCCCCATATTGTACAATACCTCCTTGTAGCTTGTACCTCTCATTCCCTTACAACTATATCTGCCCCTCGCCCCCTGCCAAACTATCATCCACTAACTTGTTCTCTGTATCCGTGAGTTTGCTTCTTTGTTATATTCACTAGTTTGTTGTATTTTTTAGGTTCTACATATAAGTGACAAATACTACATATAGTATTTGTCTTTTTCTGACTTATTTCACTTAGCATAATGCCCTCCAAGTTTATCCATGTTGCTGTAAATGGCAAAATTTCATTATTTTTCAATGGTTGAATACCATTCCACTATACCTTGGCCACCTGATGAAACCAGCCCAGTCACTGGAAAAACACTAATGCTGGGAAAGATTGAATGCAAAAGGAGAAGGGGGTGGCAGAGGATGAGATAGTTAGATACCATCACCAACTCAATGAACATGAGTTTGAGCAGGCTCAGAGAGAGAGTGAAGAACAGAGAAGCCTGGCCTGCTACCATACATGGGATTGCAAATAGTCAGACACATCTTAGTGACTAAATAAGAACAACAAACAGATACACACACACACACTCACTAACACACACACACACACACACACACACCCCACATCTTCTTTATCCATTTATCTGTTGATGAACACTTAGGTTGCTTCCATATCTTCACAATTATAAATAATGCTGCTGTGATCATTGGGGTACATGAAGTTTTGGGTACAATTTTTACAGAGCTAAAGTTGTCCTTTTAAAATGGACAGTTTGATGAGTTTTGTCAAATGGGTACTGTCTAAAAGTCGTCATCATAATCAAAATTTGGATCAGTTCCATCACTCCCAAATTTCCTCATGCCCTTTCAAAGTCTGCCTCCCCCTCCGCCCTTCCCCCATCCTGAGCAGGCACTGTTCTGTTCTGCCCCTACAGCTTTCCCTTTTAGATTAAATAGATAGAATCAAATAAGTAGAATCACATAATCTGTACTCTTTTGTGCTGGTTTCCTTCATTTAGCATAATTCTCTTAAAATGTGTCCATAGTATTGCATTTATCAGTAGTTTGGTCCATTTTACTGCTGAGTAGTAATTCACTGTATAATATAAATATACCTCAATTTGTTTATCTATTTACCAATTGAAAAGCATTTAGGGTTTTTCCAAGTTTCAGGATATTAGGAATACAGCTGGTAGGAACATTTACGTATAGGTCTTTGTGTAGACATTCATGATTTCTAATGTAAAAAACTGTGGCTTAGAAAATAATGCATAGATGACAGAAACATACTGGAGGGAAACAAAGAGAGCACCATTACTTCTTCTGTGGGGCCAGGTGTGTCAGCAAGGCAATCAAAGGGCATCATCTGAAAAGATTCTTACTGTATTCTTTACTTAATTATGTGGTGGAGATTGTGGAGGAAATGGGGAAAATAAATAGCAGAGAGTGGTTGGAGCAGTGACTTGAATTTTTTTAGCTGACTGCTACCATTACTGTAGCTTTTTCATCTAGTAATTATATAATCATAATCATATTATATTGGAGTGAGATAAATAAGAATAATAGCCAACAGTAACGTAGTGCTTTCTATCGACACATACCAAAAATTATTCTAAGTGACTCTATTAAATCACTTACTTTTCTTATCAACTCTTAGTAATAAACTAGTATTCTTATTGCCAATTTATGGAACTAAAGCCCAGAGAAGACAGTTGACTAGGCCCAGTTCACACAGTCAGTCAGTGATGGAGCTGACAGGCAGACACAGGTAGATTGAATTTAGAATCCGATACCCTGTTAAAAAATTGAAGTTTTCTTAATTGAGTACCATTTATGAGTTCAGTTCAGTTCAGTCACTCAGTCGTGTCTGACTCTTTGCGACCCCATGAACCACAAATTCCAGGCCTCCCTGTCCATCACCAACCCCTGGAGTTTACCCAAACTCATGTCCATTGAGTCGGTGATGCCATCCAACCATCTCATCCTCTGTCGTCCCCTTCTCCTCCTGCCTTCAATCTTTCCCAGCATCAGAGTCTTTTCAAACGAGTCACTTCTTCCCATCAGGTGGCCAAAGTATTGGAGTTTCAGCTTCAGCATCAGTCCTTCCATTGAATATTCAGGACTGATTTCCTTCAGGATGGATGGGTTGAATCTCCTTGCACTTCAGGGGACTCTCAAGAGTCTTCTCCAACACACAGTTCAAAACAATCAATTCTTCTGCACTCAGGTTTCTTTATAGTCCAACTCTCACATCCATACATGACTATGGTTTTTCCAAGTTTCAGGATATTAGGAATACAGCTGGTAGGAACATTTACGTATAGGTCTTTGTGTAGACATTCATGATTTCTAATGTAAAAAACTGTGGCTTAGAAAATAATGCATAGATGACAGAAACATACTGGAGGGAAACAAAGAGAGCACCATTACTTCTTCTGTGGGGCCAGGTGTGTCAGCAAGGCAATCAAAGGGCATCATCTGAAAAGATTCTTACTGTATTCTTTACTTAATTATGTGGTGGAGATTGTGGAGGAAATGGGGAAAATAAATAGCAGAGAGTGGTTGGAGCAGTGACTTGAATTTTTTTAGCTGACTGCTACCATTACTGTAGCTTTTTCATCTAGTAATTATATAATCATAATCATATTATATTGGAGTGAGATAAATAAGAATAATAGCCAACAGTAACGTAGTGCTTTCTATCGACACATACCAAAAATTATTCTAAGTGACTCTATTAAATCACTTACTTTTCTTATCAACTCTTAGTAATAAACTAGTATTCTTATTGCCAATTTATGGAACTAAAGCCCAGAGAAGACAGTTGACTAGGCCCAGTTCACACAGTCAGTCAGTGATGGAGCTGACAGGCAGACACAGGTAGATTGAATTTAGAATCCGATACCCTGTTAAAAAATTGAAGTTTTCTTAATTGAGTACCATTTATGAGTTCAGTTCAGTTCAGTCACTCAGTCGTGTCTGACTCTTTGCGACCCCATGAACCACAAATTCCAGGCCTCCCTGTCCATCACCAACCCCTGGAGTTTACCCAAACTCATGTCCATTGAGTCGGTGATGCCATCCAACCATCTCATCCTCTGTCGTCCCCTTCTCCTCCTGCCTTCAATCTTTCCCAGCATCAGAGTCTTTTCAAATGAGTCACTTCTTCCCATCAGGTGGCCAAAGTATTGGAGTTTCAGCTTCAGCATCAGTCCTTCCATTGAATATTCAGGACTGATTTCCTTCAGGATGGATGGGTTGAATCTCCTTGCACTTCAGGGGACTCTCAAGAGTCTTCTCCAACACACAGTTCAAAACAATCAATTCTTCTGCACTCAGGTTTCTTTATAGTCCAACTCTCACATCCATACATGACTACGGGAAAAAACCATAGCCTTGACTAGACAGACCTTTGTTGACAAAGTAATGTCTCTGCTTTTTAATATGCTGTCTAGGTTGGTCATAACTTTCCTTCCAAGGAGTAAATATCTTTTAATTTCATGGCTGCAGTCACCATCTGCAGTGATTTTGGAGCCCCCAAAAATAAAGTCAGCCACTGTTTCCCCATCTATTTCCCATGAAGTGATGTGACTGGATGCCATGATCTTAGTTTTCTGAATGAGGGACACTCATAATTCTCATCATTAGGCAAAATATAAGAAACAGAATACACCCAAGATTAGATAACAGGTGCTAGCTCCAATCCTTGACCTGTATATGTATCCTCAGGAGAGCTCTATTACATTTCTTAGATGTGGCTGCATGCAAATGATAAAGTTGTAACTCTTCTTTCTTTAGCAATATTGAGAGAAATTTCTCTGACATTCAGAATTAAAATCTTTCTGGTTTTCTGAATAAAAATATACCATATTGGTACTACATTCTTTTAGTTATATCTACGCAAAAGTCCATAAAACATAAAATCAAGAGATTACTTATAACTAAAAAAATGATTTTTCTATTTAAATTGAAAGATCAATCCTTTTCATTTGCTTGGGAAAAAAAAGTAGTTGAGACAATATTTTGGAGTGCAGGCTAAGAGACAAAATGGTTTCAAACCTATGAAAAATTAAAATCAGTATTATCAAAATTATTTTATTAGACATAAATGTTAATAAGTAACTGAAAACTGACGAATCTGGTTTTAAACAAAGTCAGCAATTCTAATATAATGACTAATGATTTCAATCTATAGATATTACTTATACCCAATCCATACGACATCACCATTAAATTTTTAGTACATAATGGCAGTTGCTCTTAGTTCATGGATGAAACTATGTCCTTAATATGTTTACAAAGACATTTCCCACAGTTTACCCATTTATTAGCTAAACTAACAGTTGAGCTTTGCTATGCAAATTTGGAGCCTGTCCCTACTAAAAAGCAATGCTATTATTGATTAAGTGTGTCCCTTATTATTTATGTGGAACGCCTAACCCTGGAAACTGTGGAAGGGACCTTATTTGGAAATGGAGTTGTTACAGATGTCATCAAGTTAGGATGAAGTCAATATGACCTTGTTGGTATAAGGAGAGCAATTTGGACACAGACATACAAGAAGGAGATAGCAAAGCAGGAGGAAGATAATCATGTGAAGATAGGGGCAAAGACTGAAGTTACCCCACAAACCAAGGAATACCTGAGGTCACCAGAAACTGGACAGGGCAAGAAAGGATCCTCCACTAGAGGTTTCAGAGGGAGCAGGGCCAGCACCTTGAATTTGGATATCTATCCTCAAGAACTGTAAAACAGCACATTCCTGTGGCTTTAGGCCACTCAGCTTATAGTGCTTTGTTATGATAGCCCTAGGAAACTGACATACTGACAAATAACAAGATTGATACCAAACATTTTAAAGAAACATCATTACATCTCTGGCTGCTTCATATTAGAGATCATCAACATAGTAATTGTCTGGTAATTTCAGCCACATTGTTATAAATAGGCAGCCAAACAGCAGGGCATCAAATAGGAATAGTATCCTTTTGAAGGACAGGCAAGTATTTTGATTTCTAGACCTCTCACTGGATTCACATTAAGGTCCTTGATTTTATATGCAAGCATTTTCCAATTTTCTATAACATGAATTCTCTTGTTTGTCTGATATATGCTGACATCGTTTGCTCATTCCAAGGTTATACACTCCTCAATTGTGTCAAATGAAGGTGGAACTGAAGTTTTGTGCGAAAGGAAACCATGTACCAATGAACAAAGAAGTCAGAGATTGTAAGAAAAGAAACTTTCCATCAAAATCTTTACTTTGCGCTTTTTTATAAAGGGTTTGAGGAACACAGGAATATCCTGAGGGTTGTCCAAAACCTGATGAAAGAAGAGAAGGTGAATATCAAAACGATACACCAAGGCCCTTGTGCCTGTGCTCAAAGTATTTTTGGCAGAATTGCTGAGTATTTCAAATGTTCCATTCAGTGATCACAACACATGAAACAAGCAACCACTGTATTTATGTTCAATACGCTATGGCTTATTAACTTGCCATAACTTACCCCCGCCCCTGCCGCTTTCCCCTTCCCAAACTTAGAATCCCAGTAGAAATATCACCTTCACATGTTAACAATCAATGGCAGGTTTTCAACATACTATAGTAATACACTTGGAAAGAACACCATCAGACTGGCTAATTCAGTGAGACTCTTTCACTTGCAGATGAGCTCGATTCGATTTGTTACCTGCCAAGTGTGGCAGCTCAATACTGGGTGTGTTATTCAAGGACCAGGGGGAAGTGATGCTCAATGAGCTTCCCTGTCAATATGTTCTCTCGCTAACAGTATCAAAAGTCCACACACACACATATCCCTCTTTCGTCTGCTAGCATGGCGGGTTGATGCTACAACAAACCAATTCCACTCCATCTATTGATTTACACTCTGTTTCTCTAAACATCAATCTCTGTAAAATTTCTCCTTCTGACTTTTTATCTTCACTTGGGGCAGGGATTTTTTATTTGTCCTTTTGACAAAAAGAGAAAATGGTAAAAGAGCAGGAAGAGAAATCACTTGAAAACAGGAATTTGAATATGCTAAACACGGCTCAGCTCTAAGTGAAATTAAAAGTAAAAAAGTTGATATAGCCAACATAGCATAATTTTTTACTTTCAATCCCTTCATGTAACTTTCCAGACATGGATGGAAGCTCTACATGGAGAATACAATTCATGGTAGAGACTAAACCCTAGCTGACAAACAAGAGAGACTAGAATCATTAGGTCTGTCATTTCATTCTCCACACACATTACTCTGTGAAGATATGGTAATACAGGCACCCACTGACATGAGATTTCTGTAACACCTGGACTGAAAGCTCCAAGAAAGGGGTAGTAATGACAGTTCCATGATTATTCCCTTTCTGGTCAATTTCAATCAGTTCCTTAATGTGACTTTAATGATGTTTTGGAGTGTTCATCTCTTTATTTTTTTAATGCTATACCAATAGCAGTTTCATTCAACCACTGTGATGTTTTCATTAGAATGATTATAATGGAAGATGACTCTCAGTGGAAATATATGAGACACACTTGTTATCCATGCACCATTGTTACTATACACTAATTGCTCCAGTCTGTCATGTGAATGAGTATTTAAGGAGATTGTAATCCCTGAACCACCACATTCATTGTAATTCTGTATGCTAAAGATACTTATGACAGTATAGTGATAAAATTGCTAGCACTGCACACATGCCCAGATCCTCTACAATTTAAACATAGTTAAAGAACTTGGATGCATTTTAATTTGTAAATACTTTGCTTCTAAGATAAATTGATATGTGCTACGTTACAGTTTGGAATAAACTTGCAGTTAAATGTCCATGATTACGGCTGAAGAGAAAACTGAATTTTTCAAATGATTTCTTGTTCTCATTTGCAGCCTATGCATCAATTAAGTTCCTAGTAAGTGTAGGCAGTTACAAATGGTGTCCAGCTAGCACAGCTCCCTGCTCCTATGAGAAAGATGTCAAGTGCACAAACCCATCAAGGCACGGATTTAAGTCATTAACTCAACCATAGATTTGAAAGAAACTTGAAAACTGGGTCAGTTTGTCAAAGGTACAAATATGACATGACAGAGCCCTTGCTAAAACTGAAGTGCACAATTACAAGTCACATCAAAAGTGCAGTTCATTATAAAATCTGTTGTTTAGGGCAACTACAGCAAAGTTCAAAGTAAAAGATATACTTGTCTCTATCCAGGAATGACAGAAAAAAAGAAAAAGATTAGAATGATAAGATGGCGACATTATCAAAGAGTTGTAAATATGTGACATACTGAGCTGGCATTTTAAAAGTTTCTTTTTCCGTATAGAACTTCTATCACCATAGCAATGGATTTTACAAATACTGTATTAATTAGATGCAAATGGCTGTGAGGGAAACAGAACCTTTTCATTTCTGAGAACCAGAGCTTAAATCTAATATATTGTAGTGTACAATATGGAAACTATATTGTCAGTTGAGCATACTGAATTTGATATACAGTCTCTCAAGGAAAGGTCATTTGAGCTGGCATGATTGTAATTGTTTTGAAGTAAGTGTGAAACTGCCAGTGCTAAATAAAGTTAAGTGATGATAGGATTTCAAGTATTGAAACATGCAAATGCAGTAAAAGAATAAGTACAAAAATGAAAGAAAATACACAAATGGAAGCAAAGTTTTAAGAGTCCACCTTGAATTAATGATTAATTGTGAAAATAAATGAAATAGTTAAATTGCAAGCTTAAGTAAGAGTTTAAACAAAAACAATTTTTAACTTCTATATCAACTTCAGGTAACTGTACATCCCTTTCAGTATGTTCAAATCTATTGTTTTAAGAAGAGGTAGGGTGGAAAGAACTCAAACTCACCTTGAGCTTTGTGGAAAACCGAAGAGAAGGAGAGAGATCAGGACAACTCTGGAGGCTCACCTCTGCCCCATTTCAGCAGCAGCTTAACAGAGACAGCTGGTCAAAGATAGCTTCCAGAAGCACAGACCTTGAGCTATGAATGCTTCATTAAACAAGGTCTAACCTCCTGGAATAAGGAGCTTTCACTGCTTCCTGGTCATACAGAAATTCTCTGCTTGATGCACAGAGAACTCTGGAGAAAAGCCTCTTTACACTGGCCACCAGTCTGCAGGGTCAAGCCTGGCATAAGCACACATCTGTGTAAAATCAAGGGATCTCAAGGAAGAATGTGGTTTGCTACATCTCTGCTTGTAAGGTTTCCCATAGACCCACTTTATATCTTGTGTGTAACTGTTTTGTTCATCTGCTCCCTTGCGAAGACAAGAGGTAACCATTTCTCCATCCTTTGATTCCTAGGCTACTGACCTGTGGAAAAGTTAATGCTTCAATATGAAGTGCTCACAAATGTAAATGAACTCTGCTTCATTACGACTGTTTCCCTCACCACTTAAAGCTTCCAAAATGGCAACGGTAATGGATTCCTACAATCATGCCACTGTCATTTTTGTTTTTGATGTTCTCTGTTCTGCATGGCCCCTAAACCTGAAAAGATATAATCAGTTCTGAGCCATCCTCAGAATGTTGTGAGCTGTGTGAAGCCCATTTGCAGTGGGAGAGAATGAAGAGGAAGAGAAGAGAGAGACTTTGATGATTCTTGCTATCAGACTTCCCTAAAGGTAGTTTCTTTCTTGTAACTTCCATGTTTGTTACTTAAGCCAAAAAGGTTCTGTGGAAATGTGGGATGTTTAGGAACGCTTGATATGAATTTTGCGAGATGAGTAGAGAATGCCCCAGCCTGTGTGCTGTGGATGGGAGCACTGGGAGCACTGGGGCCAGAGGGAAAAAGGAGCAGCCCTGAGATGGAGGAGTTTTGGCAGCAAGGAGGAGCAAGGGCATGAGCTCCTACAGAGAAACGTCATGCCTTGTCCAGGGAAGGGCACACAATCCAGTGGGACTTGAGCTTTGGGAGACTGGATATGTGTAATAGGGAGACATAAGGGTGGGACAATGCTTCCTATGTCCCAAACACTGTTCTTGGCATTTGCACGTTACCTCACTTCTCCCTAACCCTCATAGCAACATTACGAGACTCTTACTATGATTATATCCCTGTGTTACCTATTATAAAACTAAAGGATAAGGACAGACAGCCTTATGAACACAAGAGCTTCAAAACCTGGCAGTGGGCTGTGGTGTGTGTTCATCATCCCTGTGCAGCCTTCCAATGAACTTGAGAAAATCAAGAAACTGACAGTTTACTATAGACAATGTCAGTGAGAATGGAGAGGGAAGAATGACTTAAAGGATATCTTGGGCATTATTGCTATGGTGAAGTAAGCAAATATATAGTCAAAGGACTTTTTTTCTTTTCTTCTTTAATACCTGTACCAACTCTATTCCTATTAGCTATCTCATTACTTTTTATTCGGGCTTCTATGAGTCTAGACCTAGATGTTGTTCTTTAAGCTATTCAGGTGTCTAGTTTTGTGATAGTCCTTCATACTTCAATCTGAAGCCAAAATTGACAGAAAAGAATCTAGAGACTCTTGTTTATTGGAATCTTAACAGTCTTCCACTGATGCATTTTCAGACTTGAGCCATAAGTCACCCCTTGTCAAGCCCAGTCCTATTTTCAGTGCCTGCTCTGGGACAATTTCTAATTCCTCAACTCAGGGACCACAGTGTGAAATTGTACCCGAGAGTTATCTTTTCTGATTTGAGGATGAAAAAAAGCTCACAGCAGAAACTAAAATTTCTACCTGTCTCCACAAAGTACTGTTACTGGGAAAGTCCTTGTTGGGTTCCCTTTAAACTTTCCAATATTTCCTTTGACAGAGTGATGATGAGCCCCTCAATGTACAGCAGCTGCTCTTAGAAGACCATGAAACTAAACCCCCTCCAAAGGGGAAAGGAAAGTCCTAGTTGGTTGCAGAACTCGTTCTATTAAAGTTCCATCCAGTGGCCATGCTATGATGGACAGAAGCTAAAATGATATTTGTCTTAGAAGTACACCTCAGGGACAACTTCCTCAAGCAGAACTATCAACAGCACCACTTCTTTTGGTTAAATATGTGAGGAATCATGGAAGGCCATAGATCACATATCACTGTTCTTCAGAGACAACACATAAAATCTGTCAAGCAAAATTCCAATGAAAAGAATTGACAGGCTAAAATCAAGATACATGACAACTAATAATATGGGCACCAATATAAAATATTCTAAGGATACATGCTTTGAAAGTCCGTTCAATTTAGAGGTGGATTTTTATATTATCCAGAGAAATATCTGGACTGACTGACCGTCCTTCAGGAATCTTTCCCTAAATAATGTTTCTAGGAAAAACCTTTGAAAGTTAGGGAGTGACAGAGAGTTCAAGAAGGGGCCAAATGCAAATAAATTGTTTACATGTTTGTTTAACCTACAGGTATAAACAGAGGGAAGAAAAGAAACATAAGGAGATGAAATTTTTAGAAAGGTAACTGTCCAGAGCCCTAAAATAGAAGTTTAACCAAGGAAAGATGTGCATCTGCTTTTTAATAAGCTCCACTCTTAGCCCATTTAAATGAACAGCAGTTTACAGATTTTTATTTTCACAAAACTAAAGAAAGTTCATTTTTGTTTCAAAATAAATGACAGTAGTTATGATGTGAAAGAGACCTACTCCAGCTTTTCTCATAAAACCCTCTCCTCCATTCCAACCTGCCTATTTGTTGCTCATATCACATGACCAAACCCTTCTTCAGTTAGATTATATATTCACCTTTCCATCAGGTTTTGATTAAAGACAACTGTCAATTAATGAAGCAATTATTCTAAATAAAAATTGCCTTTATATAATTCTAGATTACATTTTAAAACGTTTTACTCATTCCAGGGATCAGATAATGTGGCATATCTCTAAGTTTCCCAGCATGATTAATATTCATGATAAAGTTAAACCTTAGTTAAAAATCAGCTAAAATTAAATAATTGCTTAGTGGAAACAACTCATTTAATGAAGGATATTTTATTAAGCCCCTGCAGCATGAACTGTCCTTTAGGGGATAAGAGGAGCTTCCCAGAACCACTCATGTTCATTCTATAGGTGTTGTAAAACTTATCAAGTATTCAAAGTACAAACACACACATCTTTGCTCTATCAATATTTATAGCCTGAAAACACATAATTGTTGCAAATATGTAAGGACAATGAAAAATATCCATTTACAATGGGAATATATAACAAAGGGCAGTTGCACAATATAATTTATTTCTATCATTTATTGAATGACTCATAAGTAATAAGAAATGAAGCTACAAGTAAGTTATGAAGGTCATTTCCTCTCATGTGTGAAAAAACATAAATTGTTTATATCGTTATCAGCTCTAAGACATTCTTTCCATTGGGAATTCTAAAAATTATAAGCCAGATGTCTGGACTCTATTTGTGAAAATACCCCAAAACTGGTATTTAATAGGCCATGGCCATTCCATGCAGATTCTTTAGGGAATCAGAGAGAATATAGATTGTGTCTGGACTTGTCTAAAGTGTCATTTGAGGGCTTCCCTTGTGGCTCAGCTGGTAAAGAACCTGCCTGCAATGCAGGAGACCTGGGTTTGATCCCTGGGTTGGGAAGATCACCTGGAGAAGGGAAAGGCTACCCACTCCAGTATTCTGACCTGAAGAATTCCATGGACAGTGTACTCCATTGGGTTGCAAAGAGTCAGACATGACTGAGTGACTTTCACTCACTCATTCATTCAAGGTATCAGTACCTGTGTTTTTCTATATTTCTATGTATAAGTGAAGTGAAGTCATTCAGTCATGTCTGACTCTTTATATAAACCTATATTAATATGTCATTTGACCCATCTATAGATGGATTCAATCTCTATCTGATACAAGCCAGATTGGACCCTAATAGCTATCATTAGGATGAATGATAATAACAATAGCTTGTATTTACATTATTATTTATCATTTTAAAGTACTTTAAAAAATATAATTTTACAACATTGTGGTGGTTTTTGCCATACATCAACATGAATCAGCCATGGGTGCACACTGTAATTATACTCCAATTAAAATAAATAATCTTTTTAAAAGTGCAATTTTAAGAACACTTCAAAATATTCTTTTTAAAAAGACTCTTACATAAGCATTAATATACTTCATTTTAGCACTTGAGAAAACGTAGGCTCAGAATGGGTATTCAGGGGAAGGAGAACACCTTTCTGTGGAGGACAAGAAAGTTGGGAGGCTGTAGTGTGGTCTCTGGCTCTGCATTGTTTGGGTTCTTGCCAGGGTTTCCCTGGTGGCTCAGCTGGTAAAGAATCGCCTGCAGTGCGGGAGACCTGGGTTCCATCCCTGGGTTGAGAAGAACCCCTGGAGAAGGTAAAGGCTCCCCACTCCAGTATTCTGGCCTGGAGAATTCCATGGGCTGTAAAGTCCAGGGGGTGGTGAAGAGTCAGACACGACTGATCAACTTTCACTTCACTTCAGGACAAGAGGAGTCTTTTCTTCCTGTCCAAATCTGCTATAGTCACAGGATGTGAGAACTCCCTCTTCTGGTCTCCCAATTTTATTAATAACTGAGGTTTTCATTTATCAATTTTTTTACAAGAGTCAGTGGACTCAGAGGCGAGGTATGTTTATCACAGAGTTTCAAGTGCTGTGTTTCTTTGGCCACTGCACAGTATAAACAGTGCTTGGGAAATTGTCTTCTTCTGTCTGGTGTGTCTCCTTTCCCGGGGTTTACAGAGGATTCTGCCCTCATTCCTCTCTGCAGAATTTGGACAAACAAGGTTGAATGCATACAATGAGGCTTCTACTTAGTACACTGGTATATACAGGATGTTCCTAATCTATTAATATACAGCTGCTACTGCTAAGTTGCTTCAGTCGTGTCTGACTCTGTGCAACCCTATAGATGACAGCCCACCAGGCTCCCCCATCCCTGCGATTCTCTAGGCAAGAACACTGGAGTGGGTTGCCATTTACTTCTCCAATGCATGAAAGGGAAAAGTGAAAGTGAAGTCACTCAGTCGTATCTGACTCTTAGCGACCCCATGGACTGCAGCCTACCAGGCTCCTCCGTCCATAGGATTTTCCAGGCAAGAGTACTGGAATGGGGTGCCATTGCCTTCTCCGATTAATATACAGAGAGATTTGCAGTCCCGTAGGTGTTGCCATTAATTAACAAAATACTTTATTTATAGTTGAATTTTTGTCAATTTAAAGGGAGAATTTTGTTTTTCTTTTTACCAAATTCTTAAATATAAGCTAAGGTAAAGAGAAGCCTAATTCTTTCTTTGCAGTTACTTATATCTAAGGGGTCTGAGTTCAGGACATTGTTTAACACACGGCCTCCATGGATAATGTTGCTCTTAACTATCCTAGGCAGGTCCAGGCTCTTAATGCAGCATGACAAGTTGTATTCTTCCTTTTGGTCCATGCAGAAAAGTATATGACAGGACGCCCACCCCTTTATCTCATCCCCACTTCTCTTTCCTTCCCTCCTCTCTTTAACTCTGAAAGATCTTTACTAGGCAGCACTAAATATAGGCTTTATCAGACTTAGTAAAACGCTTTCTATAAATTGAAATAAATGGCACTTTTATCAACTGCAACAATTATTTATGTTTTACTTTGCTGTGTTTATCTATATATCATATATTGGAAACTTCGAGAAAGAGATTACAGTATAGAATTGAACATTCCTAGGTACTAGGCCCCAAAAGCATAATAGCACCAAAATACAAACTAAATCAGAGCATTATGGAACGTTTTACAGCAACTAACATTTACAATATTTTAAATATATTCCCATTATTATAATGGGTCTCATACCAGCAGTTTCTTAACAATGATTTAGTGGTGGAAACAATCACACAAAAGACACACAAAATTTTTAAAAATGACAGTAATATGACTCATTATACTTTTGAGTCATTTCTAAATATATACAAGCTACATGCTATTAGTAACCACCACTTAACATTTTCCATCCATAAGAATTTTCTTGTCTAATCCCTTATCTTGGGCTTAATTTATAACATTAAATTGACACTTTTGATGGGCTTCAGATTTGTGTTCCAGTTGACCACCTCTGTGTGAGTGTCAGATACCAGGTTTCCAATACAAAGTCATTTTTCAAAGTCAACCCACAGTCATGTCCTGTTTGCCTTAAGCTTGCACCTGATATAATGCCATATGATTCTAGGCTAAATTCTTGAATATTGAATAGAGTAGAGAGCTTGAGTGTTTTTGATACAGCTGTAGGATAAAATAATCCTAGAAGGATGGAAGGACAGAAATGCAGAAGGTCACCTCTAGCAAAGAAATTTGATCTGAGCTTTCTAGCAGAGTTAATGGAAGAGAAATAATAGAAAAAAACAGGAAAAGTACAGAACTTAATTTACTTGTGCAAGTATTTGTATGTGTATACCACTTATACTCTCCCTTGCAATTTGGCAAACAGACACAAGCCAAAAGAAACAGTGCATAGATAATATATAATAAACTATTTCTGTACCCTGTGCCCAGTCTAAAATCAGGTAAGGAAATGTTCTCTAGGGAAAGTAATAATAGATAGGTATCAGCTGTAGCTAATGCTGTTGGTATCAGGGGAGATATGTTGGCTGAGAGGAGGAGGTAGACTAGTGGTGACCTCAACTTGCTTTTGAGTCTTATCTCAAGGACTTTTTTATGACATAGCAATAGTTTCTCTTTGGAAAATTGAATATTAACCTCATACATTTCCATGATAAATGTTTATTTTAAAAAACATTCAACCACAATTACAAAAGTAACAAGAATAGTGGTATTTTATTGCTTTGTGTTTTCAGAACATCTAAAGCTTTTTGGTCATACATTTACATTAACATCAGAAATTGCTTGTTATTGAAATGAAAAGTGGTATAGAAATGTATCTGAATATAAACCACTTTCTACCAATATCTCTATCTCTAGCTATATTTAGATATGAGAATTACTGCATTTCATTCAGTTCAGTTCAGTTCAGTCGCTCAGTTGTGTCCGACTCTTTGCGACCCCATGAATCGCAGCATGCCAGGCCTCCCTGTTCATCACCATCTCTCGGAGTTCACTCAGACTCATGTCCATCGAGTCCGTGATGCCATCCAGCCATCTCATCCTCGGTCGTCCCCTTCTCCTCCTGCTCCCAATTCCTCCCGGCATCAGAATCTTTTCCAGTGAGTCAACTCTTCGCATGAGGTGGCCACCTGCATTTCATTAGTGTTTCCAAATTCACCTGATTCAGAAAAGGCCATGGTTCTGGTCTGAATGCTTGTGCCCCTCTTCCACCATTTCCTAGGTTAAAATTCTAACTGCCAAGGCAATAATGTCAGGAGATGAGACCTTAGGAAATGGAATTATTTCCTGCAGAAAAAGAGGTTCCACAGAGCTCCCCCAGCCCTTCCACCTTAAGTGATTACAGGAAGGACATTGGCAAACCATCCTGTCCCCAGATGCCAAATTTGCTGATGATTTGGTCTGGACACTTTCCAGCCTCCAGAACTGTGAGAAATAAATGTTGCCCCAGGTAGCTCATTTGTAAAGCATTCACCTGCCAAGCAGAAGATGCGGGTTCCATCCATGGGTCAGGAAGGTCCCCTGGAGAAAGAAATGACAACCCACTCCAGTATTCTTGCCTGGGAAATGCCATGGACAAAGGAGACTGGTGAGCTACAGTCCATGGGGGTCTCAGGAAAGGCAGACATGACAGCGACTAAACAGCAACAAAATAAGCTACTCAGCCTGCAGTACTTTGTGACAGACAGCCATGCTCTGCCTTCCACACCTGACCAGGAATGTAAATGTCCTGGCACATTTCTAGCTCAGTGGAGGAGGTCCTCTGCTCTTGGGTTGTTAGTGAGGCCCCTTCAGGTTGACCTTCATGCTATCTAGGGACATGGGATTCTTGGATGCAGCTGGGTGTTCCTTTGCATGAGCTGGATACTCCTAATGTGTTCTGAGTGCTCTTTACCTCCACTTAAATCTAAAGTCCTGATTTCTTCCTTGTCTATGAGGAAGGAGGACCAGATACTAAAGACTTTCCTCTTCCTGGTCTCTCAAAATAGAACCTCTTTCTTTCCATCTCCTTGACTTCAACTATTTTCTTCTTCTGCCTTCATTCTTAGACACAGCTTGCTTAATTTTTCTCAATGGGATTTGGCTTTTACAAAGTAGAGGTCAAATCTTGACTTTGTACTGCACCTGCATTCTGTGCTGCCAACAAAAATTCCTGCAACAATAAAGCCTAAAACAACTCTAATTGTAGAATGCCAGAAATGAAAATACAAAGACAAAAATACAAATTATTCTTTTAATAAATTACTCTATAAACAGTTTAGCTATAAATTTTTTGAAGCAGATGTTAGATGGGTATACATTTAATACAGAAATGGGCATAACTAAAAGAAAATTTTTAATTTTAAACACACTTCAGTCAGTAGTAAGTCCTCCAAAAAATTCAGGAAGTTAACTGGAACATTTTGAGCATCTGTTCTCAGATGCTCCCATATTTACAGGTGACAATATTCTTAATATCATGTACTCATTTCATGTAAAATGCCATAACACTATAGTAAGCTAAGTCAACTAGAAATTAAATAAAATATATGAATCATACTTTATACAGAGAAGGAAAACAAGGTTATCAAAGAAGTTATGTTTTCTATAAAATAAAAAAAAAATAAATAAAAGCACATTTCCCTCATCAGAGATTCAGGGCCTTAATGTATTATGTTGTTGAGATTTGAAAGCCTCATTCCAGCTCTGATGAACATTCTTGCATATAACAAGCAATGCCTTAAAATGAAAATCTATTTTCTTTTTTTTCCTCTTTTTCAGAACACTGCTTTCTCTCAACTACTACTTAAAATTCAAGAAGGTTTTTTTTTTTTTTATGACTAAGGTCACATTATAAAATAGCACATAAGATGGAAGTAATAGAGTGTAGCCAAAGAGGGGCGTGAAAATGAACACATCAGGAGCCAGGGTGCTAGAGAGCAGTTTCTGAGGTGTTTGTTTTCATTGGATCTTTAAGGTAGGTTGACAAGAACAATCAGTCGCCTCATAGATCACTGACAGAACCTCAAGAAGACAGATGACATACAGAATAGCAAACCCCACAGAAATTAAACAAAGTGCTGGAAGAACAATTAACATCTTTGGGGATGAAAATGCCGAGGTGGAACATTGCAAATTTTAGAGCACAGAACCAAACCTGAATGACATCTTCATCTCAGTGTCAGTTAAGCCCACAAAATAAGTATTGTGATTCTACCTACAAGTCTGGTTGTGTGTTTTCATATCATTTTACAATGTCATCAATTTCTGATCAGTTGCAGGCAGATACACGTGCATGTCCCAGGAACTTTTGTGATTTTATGTAGCACATTTTAAATCTCATCCCAGTTCCATGACAGGAATATGCCTCAATAAACAAGTGGACTAATTCTTCCTGAGATGAGTATAAATCCCAGAATAAATAATAATATATTTATTATTATTATTTATTTAATAATATTTAATTATTTATTATTAATACATAATAATAAACCCCAGAATAAATCCCTTCCTCTATAAAAATGACTCTATAGCTGGAAAGTTAAATTTGAAAGCTCCCAGAGCTTAGAGTGCTACCATGTTCTTAAAGCAGGAGAAAAGTCTAGAGCTCAGCAAAATCTCCAGACTACAAAAATTCTGATAGATGATATAACGAAAAGGAAAAACTTTATTTATTATTGAGATCATGAATTTTGTAGCATAATTCAACTTTGAGTTTATATATAATCAATAAAGATAGTAAGACAGAGAAATTAGCATATTTTGAGCATTAAAATTTGTATCAGTGGATTCCACTTAACCAATATTTCAAAATACCATGACATTTCCAGATGGTCCAATATTTTTTCTTTTCAATAATTTGTGCTATTATTTTCTAATATAATTTCATACTACATGGGGTGGGGGGAAGATAAATATGTGTGTTCAGTTCAGTTCAGTTCAGTCGCTCAGTCGTGTCCGACTCTTTGCGACCCCATGAATCGCAGCACGCCAGGCCTCCCTGTTCATCACCATCTCTCGGAGTTCACTCAGACTCACATCCATTGAGTCAGTGATGCCATCCAGCCATCTCATCCTTGGTCGTCCCCTTCTTCTCCTGCCCCCAATCCCTCCCAGCATCAGAGTCTTTTCCAATGAGTCAACTCTTCGCATGAGGTGGCCAAAGTACTGGAGTTTCAGCTTTAGCATCATTCCTTCCAAAGAAATCCCAGGGTTGAT
>SJYT01082031.1:0-26978 GCA_006410635.1 Cephalophus harveyi | reverse complement strand
TTGGAGCATTCTTTGGCATTGCCTTTCTTTGGAATTGGAATGAAAACTGACCTTTTCCAGTCCTGTGGCCACTGCTGAGTTTTCCAAATTTGCTGGCAGATTGAGTGCAGCACTTTCACAGCATCATCTTTCAGGATTTGAAACAGCTCAACTGGAATTCCATCACCTCCACTAGCTTTGAGGGGTGTAAAAATAGAAAAGCAGAGTCAACAGTAATATGGTCTCATGTTAGGAAGTTTTTAAGACCATTTCATGTGCTTCTACTTCTAAAAAAAAAGAAAAGAAACAAACAAGTCATCACTCAATCCTTATATTCCCTGTAATATTCTTTGTACATTTCCTATAAGAATAATGTAATATTAAAATGTTTTAGCTAACATGGCTTTTAATAAGGAAATAATCTATTTTATCACTTTTATATTACTTATGAGTATAATTATTACAAAGCACAAATTGAATGTCTTCAACTCCACATATCCAATGAACCACCAGCATGGAATTGAAATCATTTTGCTTTAGACAGAGTGTAAAAATACAGCATATTCTAAATTTTTCTATTTTAATACATGCAATTATTTTAATTCTTGCCTAATATTTTAAACATAATGTTTATTATTTTATAGTTTATAGTGAATAATAATAGTAAAGTGTGAGCTTCTTCACTCAAATGTCAGGTATTCAGATTTTGCCTCACAGCAAGAGTAAAGTTCCCCAAATTCATTCTGCAGTTCATGGGCTGTATAGAGTCAGACACAACTTAGCAACTGAACAACAACAAATTCATTCAGCAAAGTAGCTATATAACAAACTTATAAATGTAGTGATCTAATTAAAAAGAAAAAATTTAAACCAAAAATTCTATTTATCTAGAAATCTATTCCTAGCATCCTGTAACCTTTTCTTATCAACTCTCGTTCATTCAAATCTAAGTCAATTAAAAGCTAATCTAGAGACTGTCATGTCACTGCAAAACATATATGTGGAAATGATGCTTTAGGATCTAAGCTGTCATTTGCTTTTCTCACAACATTAAATATCATTAATATGAGTTTGTTGCTTAGCAATGAAACACCTTTCCTATGTTGCCACCAAGATAAGTAACTTGTACTTTTCTAGTTATAATTTTCCCCATTAATGGTTGAAAGCTGCTAGGTTACAAATAGAAGGAACATAATGAAATTTATACAAAGCATGATTAGAAAGCCACAAAAGGAAGATGGCCCTAAAACACAACAGACATTGATAAGTGGGGGGCTGGGGAAGAGTGTGGAGTGAAAACTCCTCCCTAGGTGAGAGCCACCAGCCTAGGTGGATGCAATCTGTACAAGACACAGAGACCAGGGAAGCTTCTGATCTGCACTGGGGCATGTAGGGGACCTTGAAAGCAAAGCTCCTTTAGAGTGTGGGAATTCTAGCAAACAATCGAAGACAACTGCCAGATATTGAACCTGCAGTGACGTAAACCTTTTGAGCTTGAAATCTTCTGAGATTAGAATTTTCAGAACTCAGGAGATAGAGACCTGTCAGGAAAAAAATGTCTTCTAGGCCAGAAAGGTAGATGAAACTGCTCAATCTTATGATATTTAGGAGAAAAGTCCCTCTGGATGAGAGGCCAGCATTAAATGCACCACATCTCCCACTCAAGACACTTGCCAGATTTTTGGACTTTCATGAGGTGGGAGGCTAAAAAACTAGACTCTAAACTCCAAAGGACTCAAGTGAATCTCACCCAGGGGCCAGAGACATGCCAATCAAAATTTCAAGAGGCTACACCCAAGAAATAGGAATATGCTGAGTATTAATCAATCTAAACTGTAACTACAGCTGCTTGACCTGGTTCAATGCTGAATTGGATTTAGCTCTAGTCATTTTTTCTGCCTAACAACAGCAGAGGAAACTAACATTTTCAGGCACGCACACACACAGACACACAAACCTCTGGTGCTAGAAATGTTCTTTATCTTGATCTGAGTCATGCCAATCAAAATTTCAAGAGGCTACACCCAAGAAATAGGAATATGCTGAGTATTAATCAATCTAAACTGTAACTACAGCTGCTTGACCTGGTTCAATGCTGAATTGGATTTAGCTCTAGTCATTTTTTCTGCCTAACAACAGCAGAGGAAACTAACATTTTCAGGCACGCACACACACAGACACACAAACCTCTGGTGCTAGAAATGTTCTTTATCTTGATCTGAGGGTGGTTACATGTAGGCTCAAATATATATATATAATGTATGTAAGTATATATATGTATATGACATATATGCATACATGCGTAAATATATGAAATATTTAGGCTTAAGATTTTAGTTTACTTTCCCACATTATGTTATTATAAAAAGCATCATAAGAGCAATAAACTGTAATTTTATATTAAATACCCACAATTGCATCATCCAAAAGAAAGCTAGTTTCTTGAAAATAACATATATCTAATCACCCACTCCATCATTCCAGCCCTATGACTTACCTACTCCTGCCTGAATTCTATGTTCCTTATCAGTTTTCCTTTGTTTTATTTAGTTTCATTATGTCTATTTGTATTCCTAAATAATGTATGATGGTGATGGTGGTGGTTTAGTCACTAAGTCGTGTCTGACTCTTGCGACCCTGTGGACTGTAGCCCACCATGCTCCTCTGTCCATGGGGATTCTCCACGCAAGAATACTAGAGTGGATTGCCATTTCCTTCTTATATGTGGAAATGATGCTTTAGGATCTAAGCTGTCATTTGCTTTTCTCACAACATTAAATATCATTAATATGAGTTTGTTGCTTAGCAATGAAACACCTTTCCTATGTTGCCACCAAGATAAGTAACTTGTACTTTTCTAGTTATAATTTTCCCCATTAATGGTTGAAAGCTGCTAGGTTACAAATAGAAGGAACATAATGAAATTTATACAAAGCATGATTAGAAAGCCACAAAAGGAAGATGGCCCTAAAACACAACAGACATTGATAAGTGGGGGGCTGGGGAAGAGTGTGGAGTGAAAACTCCTCCCTAGGTGAGAGCCACCAGCCTAGGTGGATGCAATCTGTACAAGACACAGAGACCAGGGAAGCTTCTGATCTGCACTGGGGCATGTAGGGGACCTTGAAAGCAAAGCTCCTTTAGAGTGTGGGAATTCTAGCAAACAATCGAAGACAACTGCCAGATATTGAACCTGCAGTGACGTAAACCTTTTGAGCTTGAAATCTTCTGAGATTAGAATTTTCAGAACTCAGGAGATAGAGACCTGTCAGGAAAAAAATGTCTTCTAGGCCAGAAAGGTAGATGAAACTGCTCAATCTTATGATATTTAGGAGAAAAGTCCCTCTGGATGAGAGGCCAGCATTAAATGCACCACATCTCCCACTCAAGACACTTGCCAGATTTTTGGACTTTCATGAGGTGGGAGGCTAAAAAACTAGACTCTAAACTCCAAAGGACTCAAGTGAATCTCACCCAGGGGCCAGAGACATGCCAATCAAAATTTCAAGAGGCTACACCCAAGAAATAGGAATATGCTGAGTATTAATCAATCTAAACTGTAACTACAGCTGCTTGACCTGGTTCAATGCTGAATTGGATTTAGCTCTAGTCATTTTTTCTGCCTAACAACAGCAGAGGAAACTAACATTTTCAGGCACGCACACACACAGACACACAAACCTCTGGTGCTAGAAATGTTCTTTATCTTGATCTGAGTGTGGTTACATGTAGGCTCAAATATATATATATAATGTATGTAAGTATATATATGTATATGACATATATGCATACATGCATAAATATATGAAATATTTAGGCTTAAGATTTTAGTTTACTTTCCCACATTATGTTATTATGAAAAGCATCATAAGAGCAATAAACTGTAATTTTATATTAAATACCCACAATTGCATCATCCAAAAGAAAGCCAGTTTCTTGAAAATAACATATATCTAATCGCCCACTCCATCATTCCAGCCCTATGACTTACCTACTCCTGCCTGAATTCTATGTTCCTTATCATTTTTCCTTTGTTTTATTTAGTTTCATTATGTCTATTTGTATTCCTAAGTAATGTATGATGGTGATGGTGGTGGTTTAGTCACTAAGTCGTGTCTGACTCTTGTGACCCTATGGACTGTAGCCCACCATGCTCCTCTGTCCATGGGGATTCTCCACGCAAGAATACTAGAGTGGATTGCCATTTCCTTCTCCATAAATAATACATATAAATAATGTATATGTGCGTATATATAACATATGTTATATACCAATTGTAATGAGCAGCATTTTATATAAGATATTTAAATTCATTTGTCTTTTTCACTGTGTGTCAGTATCTTACAAGCAATAAGCCTCAAGGTCAATGGTTTGTAGCAATTATTCCCAGTTGCCATTTATCTCATGGATAGACTTATTTGCTCTAAATAGATTTTTGAGGCCCTTTTTTTTTTTTTGATTCTCCCCTACAGGAAAAGTTGGAATGTCTTTTCTGTCCTCCGTACATACAATGTTACCTCTAATGGCTATAATCAAATTGTCTTTTATTCCTTGATTTTAATATGATCATATCATATCAATCATTTCTTCCATCCCATTAGTTTTATTTTAAACACATTATATATTGTCCTCCATTTCTAAACTGTCCATTAGTACAATAATGGTATTAGGTTGGTTCTCATTTTGCTTTCATAGCTCTGCAATCTTATTTCAACACATTCTTTTGTTTTATCAGTTTGTATTTGAACAAAATGATTTACTGAATACATACTAAATTCAATTTGTCTGTGAAATAAATCACAACTGGGAAATCTGCTTCTGTTCCTTGAATTACACTTTCTCTTCCTGATTAGATTTCTCAACTGCATTTTGCACATTTTGTACACTTTGTCTTCTTCTTTCTTCCTCTTATTATGGGTTTAGCCACTTTACTTTCATTGAAAAATAAGAATAAATTCTCTTTGACATCATTCCCATCTTCTCTGGGAACAGACTCCACTAACATCAAGCGCTGGTTTGAGTTTCACTTTTCTAATCAACTTTCTTTAGACCAGGGCCATTGGAGTGTGGAGCAGAAAACCGACTTGGAATGAACCATGCCCAGGCATCTGACCTTGACTCTTTTCTGCCATCCCCCTAAAGGTTCATTCCAGAACCCATTCCACCAAGCCAGGGTTGTAGCTTACACCTGTGAGCTTTAGCCCATTTCCCTTTCTACGTAGTGCACTAGAATATGGGAAGCCAAGGAATATGACAAAGCCTAAAGTAACTGTGAGCCTGGGAATAGAATAGAAACTGAAGAATACAACCCTTGGTTATGGCAGGTCCTGACGCAGTGAAAACCCTGGCAGTTATACTTACTGGGACACAGTGATGATCTTCAGATATTTAAATTATCCAGAGGTATCTACCATCCCTCACTTCTCATTATATAGAGAAGAAAATAAAATAAATAGAATAAATGTCAATATTATTTATGAATTGGAAACAGTGTAATAAGTACTTTTAGCAGAGAGGGAAACTTTATGATGAAACTTGGCCACAGTTTTGAACTATTTCAGCAAATATTCTGGTTGTTTAGAAAATGTATTTGGCAAATGCATCTTTAGTAAGGAACCAGTAAAGTCAAACACAGTCCAAGAGACATTACTGACAGTATATTCATCTTTAGCACATCAATGTCAATGGAGAATGATTAGAATGAGTTTCCCATTTTTGAAACTAAGGCTGGAAGATAAGAGGTAATGGTGATTTGTGCCACTTTCTTCCATGACTGACACAGACAATACATTAGCTTCTCTGTTCTTAACTAAGATCAAGGTGTTTAGTGCTCAAACTGATTCCTACAAGTATGTGGCTTTGTAATGACAAGACTAAAGTGCTTTCAATTCTCTTAAAACCTGATTCTGAGTTCTCTTAATACAGAAAATCCAGGAGAGTGCAGCGACGCAAATAGCTTGTGTCCGTAGTTCTTTCCTTTCAACTGAGAAGTAGTAGCCTTTTGAGCAGACTGCCAAAGTGTGCTCATTCCCCTGATGAAAGACTCTTATTTAGACTCTTTCTAAATTTTGACCCAGAAATCTCACTTCTGGGTATTTACCCTAGACAAATGGAGGCTTATGTTCACAGAAACATTGTATATATATTTATAGAAGTATTTTCATATTCACATAAAACTTACCATATTAACAAACAAGAGAATTTAATTATATATGTATTTGTCTGTATACATAATGTATAAGTATCTACTCACTTACATATATAAATATTACCAATATATATAAATATATGTATATAATCTCCAAGTTGACTAAGTGGTAAATAATTGCAGTTTTCATTTCAGAGACAGTATTCAAAATAACTATAAAAATTACTTTTGCTGTCTTCATGAAACTGCTGTAAAAGATCTCATGCAGATATTTTTGTAATTGTCTGAACTGAGCCAGAACTTTCATTTATTAGAAGAATTCCAAGAAAAGAAACAAATGAAGAAATAGCACACTTTCAAGCTGTAACATTAGACTAGGGCTTCAAATTTCAGTCTGTTTTTATTACGCATAATGGATGCATACCCCCTAGTAGAATCATTTATGAACATTCTTAAAATACTATAATCCAAATACACTAAAACTGAAACAAGCATATGAAGGATCATATGAGAAACTATCCTCAATACATATTCTTATTTCTATGGGCAAAATGATCTGTGATTTTTTTTTTTTTCAAAACTACTGGTTTGCGTGTTGTATTTGTTTTAATAGTAATAATGTTTCAACTTACATTTAAATTCTATAACTATAAATATTGTTTAACCTACTTTATATGAGTTTTGTTTTCCCTTCAGTATTAGCCTCAACTCAGAATGGATTTACAATCATAAGCATGTGTTCCATACCTTGCTTGTATCAGAGATTCTTATGATCCCAGGAACTGAACTTTTGGAAAATGTTATCACAGTTTTCACATATCTAGTTTTAAGGAAGGAGAAAGTGGTGATTTCAATTCTAGAAAGTACAGAATGACATCAGGGACCTTAAGTTGCCCTCAAACGCTTTGGACACTTTTATCTAAACCTATTTTTTTGAGATTCATGATTATTTCTGCCTATGACATGATTACTTAGTTTTAATGACTGTGTCCAAGAAAAATGATATCGAAGAAAAATTGCTGACAGGTTAATAATATGGAGAAGTTCAGGCGATGCTAATATTAATAATAACAGCAAAGATCTTTACCCTGAAATTTAATGGAACATTTTCTTTCTCATATTATTGCTTCCAGAAGGTTGAGGTACCTATTCTGGTACTCTTTATACTTCTAAGAGAAGAACCTACGTGAATATGAACTTGGTTTAAATGAATGGTGAACTTGTTGTTGTTCAGTCACTCAGTCATGTCCAACTCTTTGCAAGCATGCCATTCTTCCCAGTCCTTTGCCATCTCCTGGAGCTTGCTCAAACTCATGTCCATTGAGTCAGTGATGCCACCCAAATATCTTGTCCTCTGTCATTCCCTCCTCCAACTTCAATCTTTCCCAGCATCAGGGTATTTTCTATTGAGTCAGCTTTTCGCATCAGGTGGACAAAGTATTGGAGCTTCAGCTTCTGCATCAATCCTTCCAATGAATATTCAGAATTGATATCCTTTGGGATTGACTGGTTTGATCGTCTTGCAGCCCATGGGACTCTGAGGAGTCTTCTCCAATACCAAAGTTCAAAAGTATCAATTCTTCAGTGCTCAGGCTTATTTATGGTCCAACTCTCACATCCATACATGACTACAGAAAAATCATGGCTTTGACTATATCGATCTTTGTCAGCAAATTAATGTCTCTGGTTTTTAATATGCTGTCTAGGTTTGTCATAACTTTTATTCCAATGAGCAAGAATCTTTTAATTTAGTGGCTGACACCATCTGCAGTGATTTTGGAGCCCAAGAAAATAAAGTCTGTCACTATTTCCATTGTTTCCCCATCTATTTGCCATGAAGTGATGGGATCGGATACCATGATCTTAGTTTTTTGAATGTTGAGTTTTAAGCCTTCCTTTTCACTCTTCTCTTCACTTTCATCAACAGGCTCTTTAGTTCCTCTTCTCTTGCTGCCATAAAGATGGTATCAATTGCATATCTGAGGTTATTGATATTTCTCTGGGCAGTCTTGATTGCAGCTTGTGCTTCATCCAGCCCAGCATTTCTCATGATGTACTCTGCATAGACGTCACATAAACAGAGTGACAATATACAGACTTGACCTATTCCTCTCCCAATTTTGAACCAGTAAGTTTTTCCATGTCTGGTTCTAACTCTTGCTTCTTGAACTGCATACAGATTTCTCAGGAGGCAGGTAATATGGTCTGGTATTCCCTTCTTTTGAAGAATTTTCCACAGTTTTTTGTGAGCCACACGGTCAAAGGTTTAAGCATAGTCAATGAAGTTAAAGTAGATTTTTTTTTTCCTGGAACTCTCTTTTTTTTTTCCTATGGTCCAACAGATGTTGGCAGTTTAATCTCTGGTTCCTCTGCCTTTTTGAAATCCAGCTTAAATATCTGGAAGTTCTCTGTTCACATAGTGTTGAAACCTGGCTTGGAGAATTTTGAGCATTACTTTGCTAGCATGTGAAATGAGTGCAATTGGGTGGTAGTCTAAACAGTCTTTGGCATTGCCCTTCTTCGGGGTTGGAATGAAAACTGATCTTTTCCAGTCCTGTGGCCACTGCTGAGTTTTCCCTATATGCTGGCATATTGAGTGAAGCACTTTAACAGGATCATCTTTTAGGATTTGAAATAGTTCAGCTGGCATTCCATCACCTCCACCAGTTTTGTTCATAATAATGATTCCTAAGGCCCACTTGGCTTCTCGCTCCAAGATGTCTGGCTCTAGGTGAGTGGTCACAGCATCGTGGTTATCTGGGTAGAAGGACGTATGCTCATCTTCTCCTGTGAGTCCACCAAAACGGCAACTGGCTGCTGGAAACCACCAACAGGAGAATGTGGTTGTTGTATTGTGTTTAGTCATTCAGTCGTGTTCGACTATCTGCGGCCCCATGGACCGTAGCCCTCCAGGCTCCTCTGTCCATGGGATTCTACAGGCAAGAATATTGGTGTGGATTGTCATGTCCTCCTCCAGGGGATCTTCCTGACACAGGGATAGAACCCAGATCTTCCGCATTGCAGGCAGATTCTTTACCATCTGTGCCACCAGGGAAGCCCAGGGGAATGTTTCAGCTCACCAAAAAAAGATACCCTACATCCAAGGGCAAAAGAGAAGCCTCCACAAATCAGGAGGCAGGACACAATTGCATTTAAAATAAAATCACAGACCCACCAGAGACTTTTGAAGGGCACAAACAAAACCTTGTGTCCACCAGGACTGAGGGAAAGAAGCAGTGACTCCCACAAGAGACGGAGCCAGGCCTGCATTTGTCTGTTTGATTGTCTCCTGTGGAGGCACGGGTCAGCTGTGACCTGCCAGGAGGACAGGTGTTCTGGCTGCAGCAGACCTGGGAGGCGTGGCGTGTGGCATTCGTTCTCTTTGAAGAAGTTGCCATTAGCCCCATGATAGAGCCTCCAAGCAGACGCCCCATAAACTGGAGAAGAATTTTACCAAAGTTCTTGCACTGTTGCAGAAGTTCTAGGACCCCACAACAGATTTCCCACCCTGGGGTCTGGCAAAAGGACTAAGAACCCCCAGGGAAACAGACTCTTTCAGGTCACAACAAAGCCTTGTGTGCACCAGGACCCACGAGAAAGGAGCAGTGACTCCACAAGAGACTGAGCCAGACTTGCCTGTGAGTGTCCAGGAGTCTCTGGCGGAGGTGTGGGTCAACAGTGGCCTGCTGTGGGGTCAGGGGCACTAAAGACAACACTCCTGGGAGCTGCAGCATGCTGGCATAAGTCCTTTTGAAGGAGGTCACCATTACCACCATTACCCCTACCATAGTTTGGCCTGAGGCCAAACAGGGAGGTACAGGGAGGAAACACAGCCCCACCTGTCAGCAGAAAATTGTATTAAAGATTTACTGAGCATGGCCCTGCTCAGCGGAGCAAGACCCAGTTTGACCCACAGCCAGTCCTTCCCACCAGAAACCTACCACAAGCCTCTTACCCTCATCCATCAAAGGCCAGACAGAATGAAAACCACAAACACAGAGAGCTACCCAAACTGATCACATGGATCACAGCCTTGTCTGACGCAATGAAAATATGAGCCATGTCATGTAAGGCCACCCAAGATGGACAGGACATGATGGAGAGTTCTGACTAAACATGGCCCACTAGAGAAGGGAAGGCATACCACTTCACCATTCTTTCCTTGAGAACCTCATGAACAGTATGAAAAGGCAAATGGTAGGATATGACCTAGTAATTATAATTAATTATATTTCTTAAAAAACTAGGTTATTTAGTTCATTTTCTCTTCTACTCCCAAAATAGCCGACTGCATCATTACTGTCCCAAGGTTTGCCTAAGAAGAGCTGCTGGGGAAGGTGTTACAAGTAGAGATGAGCTCATGGAAATTCCAGGCCACATCACTCGCGTCCACAATCCAGAGCTGGGCTGAGTGGCCACTTCCCTCCCCAAAACTCTCATAATAATGAAATACAGGATATTTTCAGTCTCTGGTCTTAGAGAAAAGCCTCTCATAGATGAATTCATCTGCAAATTTCAAACTCAATCTGATAGATTTTTTAGATCATGAAACCCTCATAAATAAAGAAAAAGTGTCACCGTGATTTGCATTCACCTTTCCACGGCATCTCCTTCTTTGGATGTACCTCTCCCTGCCTGAGTGTCTCCGACTCTCTAATCAAAAGAAACTGTGTGATTTCAGGTCAGCCTTTGAGATGAAATCCCAGCATGCTTCGATGCAGAACTGTTTTTATGTTTACTGTGGAATAATGCTGTGAAAAGATGGTCAATTTACTTTTATGACAAACACACACACACACAGACACACACCCTCTCATCATATATACTGATACCTTTATTGATACGTGTTAAAGTAAAATTAATCATTACATCACCTGCTGCTGCTGCTGCTAAGTCACTTCAGTCGTGTCCGACTCTGTGCGACCCCATAGACTGCACCCCACCAGGCTCCCCTATCCCTGGGATTCTCCAGGCAAGAACACTGGAGTGGGTTGCCATTTCCTTCTCCAAAGCATGAAAGTGAAAAGTGAAAGGGAAGTCGCTCAGTCGTGTCCGACTCTTTGCGACCCCATGGACTGCAGCCCACCAGGCTCCTCTGTCCATGGGATTTTCCAGGCAAGAGTGCTGGAGTGGGGTGCCATTGCCTTCTCCTTTACATCACCTAGGTGATATTAAGTACATAAAATGCACAATATACTTGTACATTTAGAGACATAATTTAATAAAAGTCCAGTGATGGACTTTTTTTATTTCACAAACAAGATAATCTGTAAAACAACTCAAGAAGAAAGATTACCCTCGATTTTCCAGATTAAAAAAAAAAAGCAAAACCTGAATTCAAAGCGGTTAGTCAACGTGGTTAAAAACACTCTAGCTAATAAGTAGTAGAGATGAGAATGAAATATTGTCTTATACAATAATGAGCATTTTAAAATTAAGCATTTATTCATTATTATTATAATCTTAATATCTCTCAATAGACCTGATACTGATTCATTAAAAGTATATTACTGTCATAAAAACTAACAAAGCAATTTTTATAAGATGATACTATGTTTATCTTGATTTTTAGATTTGCATTTAAATATTTCTGAGTGTTTTTTTTTTTTTAATCATACTTGTATTTTCTTTAACCAGGGGGCTAGAGAAAGGCAAACTAAATTACTTCCTTTCAGATTAATTTGGCCTACAACCAATTTTGCTCAAGTTTTCTCACCTGAGCATATTTATTGATCCAAAATTAAAAGTGATTTATAATCTTTTTTTGTCTGTCTTCAAACATTATGACATAGAAAAGTTGCAATATAACTTAGCATTTATTTCTGCTCCTATTTTTCCAGTCAGTGTCATTTTCATGGAAACAAAAAATACTTCAGCAGAAATCTTTGAAACAACTACTGCAGTATTTACATATGCAAATATATGATAGATATTAATTTTTAAATATATGAATTTGAAATTGAGCGATATTATGAAAATTACATTTTTAGAGTCAATAAAATGCATACACAGATGTGTGTTTCTAATTAATCTGTGCTGGATAAATTTCTTAGTATTTTCTACATGTGCTTTCAGTATTTGGCTTTTTTCATGCTAATGAAAAATTAAGTATGGTTGTCTATCATAATAAAAGACTAAAGCTATATATAATATCATACGTTCATGTTACATTTAAATGAACACATGATTTTTCTTAGTCAAGGAGTATATTATTTATATTTACACTGTAGCATGATATATATTTAAGTTGACAAATCTAATTGTCCATCTTGATTTTGCTCTTATATCTATATATGAATATCGTTAGAAACATGAAAAATTCCCTAAGAAGGAAGAGGTTTAAGTTGAAAACGCATATTTTTTTGGTTGGCAATCTTTTTTTTTTTTTTTGCCACCTTTAAGTTCTTTTCAAGGTACTTTCAATATTCACCTAAATATCATCTTCAAAATGTAGATTTCTCTAAACTCGGTTTTTACCCCCAAATTATAATGCTAATTATATAAAAGGCAGATTTCTAAAAATGGAGGTGCTTATCCTTCACAAAGCATGACTAACTCAATTAGAATCAGCTCAAGGATGGGAATGAGCAGCAAAATTGTTATAATTAAGAAATAGAAGTAGCAAAACTGAAAAAAAAATTTAAAAATTCTCAATCCCAAAATCTATGATACCATTTGATTCCTAATTCTCTCCCAATGATTCAACAAATCATGTGGGATAATATCAATATTCAACCCAAGCTGAAACAGTTTCAATTTTACTCCTACTTCACTTCTACCAGCAAAGTCTATGCTTCTATTATTTTTCCCATAGAATACTACAAAAATCCCATTTCTCATATATTTTCCCCCACCCACACCCCACCTCACATAAAATTCTTTCTTCATCCACCAGAGTAATATGAGTAAAGCAGAAATATAATTATTCCCTTATTTATTCAAAACCAGAATAATTTCCCATTTTATACAGAATTAAAAAATCTTAATCACGTGGCCTATGAGATCATAATGAATTGGCTCCTGCTGTGGTCAATTGATGACAGGAATATCCTTAGTGCATTATTTTCTTTGGCAAAATGTTTTGCAAATCCTCCCTTAAAGGGATAGTCTATTTCCTCACGTCAAAAACCTGAGTTGGCCTTATGACTTATTTACACAATAAATAGAAGGCACCAGGAGTGAGTGTGTGAAGGTGTCACAACATGACAGGCCTTGCAAATTTTGCTCTCTCTGGACCCCTACCTCTATCACAGACACCAGCCTGAGCAAGCCCACAGCAAGATGAGAAATCCCATAAAGAGACAAGTCATCCTGGTGAAGGCCACCCTGAACCAACTAGCCCCCAGGTGACAGCAGAAGAGAAATCAAGCCCAGCAGAGACTGACTGACCTAGGCCTATAGATGCCTGTGAAATAATGGTGTTTTTAGACTACTAAAATTTTAGAGTTGACCTGTTGTGCAGCAATGCCTAACAGATACACCTGTGTAGCTTTCCAAGCTCATTTCTTACCAATGGCCATCTCTCCTTTGTCTCTAGTCTCAGTGGCCCTCTCTTAAGTCAGGTCTCCAGGTTGCCTCTGGGATTTGTTGTTTCCTCTTCAATGCTCTTACAGGACGCTTTTCCAAGAATATGGACTTTTCTCACTTTCTTCTCCCCTCTTTTCATCCCCTCCAAGAGGGTTTCACAATTATCCTTTTCCCTTACCATGCTATTTTTTTCTGTAACAATTATCCCTTCTTGATATTGCTTGTTTATTTTTTGCTTTCTCCATATGAGGATGTACATCCACTGAGTAAAGGGGTTTTTTATAGTCGGAACTTAAAACGGCCTGGCACATGCCCTTGATGAATAAATCAAAGAAAACTGTGGATTTAAAGATATGATATATTTGCATATTTAAAAACTATATATTAAAGACATTACATTATTTCTAAAAAAAAACCCATGTCTTATGTTATTTTGAAACATTTCCATAGAAGATATTAGCTCAAACAAGAACTAAAGAGAAAATCCCCTTATTACCAAAGACAGTTATGACAGATTGAAAAAGTATTGTCATCTTTCTCAGATTTGAGCTGACCATTTAAAAATAATGCAGAAACGTCATAATTCTTGATATCAGGGTTGGTAGATAATAAAGAGGGGACATCATATTCCAGAAAATAATTTGAATAAGTATCTCACTGAATGCTTATGATTATTTTAAAGCATGCTGTTTTAAAGCAACTCACAACTTAAAACTACTGATGCCACATAGATGACTTCTTCCTCATTCATAAAAATGATATACAACAAGCCATAGTTACTCAACCAACAGTTCCCTGAGATCACCTTGGACGTAGAGTCTGAAATAGACGTGGGATTGCCTCACTTGGATATTAAGCTTTATGGAGCAGCAACTATTCATTTGCTCCTACTTTGTATGTAAAGGATGCTGCTGACATAGAACAGTAGGTTTTCAGCAAGGCTCCCCAGGAATGGGCAGTGAAGTGCTTATTAATGCTTGTAGAAGCCTCTAGACTTAACCACTGACTGCAACACTCTATGCCCACATGTAACTCAGTTCTCCCTATACTAGGTTTTTAATGTGGCTCAGGAGAAGGATACAGGTCCACTGGAAGAAAAGGCAAACTTGTGTCCGACTGCAATTTAACTACAGTTTCCCCTCTCAAAAGTGCTTAGGTAGTTGGGCTGCCATCTGTGGGGTCGCACAGAGTTGGACACGACTGAAGCGACTTAGCAGCAGCAGCAGCAGTTTTGACTTATATTAAAGGTTAAGGAGATGGACGTATACAGATGTTTTAATTTTACTATGATGCAAAAGTGGCAAATAGTTTTGAAAACAAACATAGGAATTTGGTTTACCTTCTCTTCTGAACCCAATGCATGCGTGCCTGCTCCGTCATGTCCAACTTTTTGTGACCCATGGACCGAAGTCTGCCAGGCTCCTCTTCCATGGATTTCTCCAGGCAAGAATACTGGAGTGGGTGGCCACTTCATCCTCCAGGGGATCTTCCTCACCCAGGGATCAAATCCTTGTCTCCCGAGTCTCCTATATTGCAGGTAGGTCCTTTACTGCTGAGCCACTGGGGAAACAGTTCTGAACCCAGTGCCCACATGAAATACAAAGAGAAGTAAACAACAAGAAAAAATCTTGCAGTTTCCACAGAGAAACCATAAATAATCATTAGTGAAACCCATTTCACCTGTAACCTGACTTCACGAACCAAGGTGGTTGTAATTGTAGTTACAAAAGTCTCTCACCGGTCCTCTAGCACATAAGCTAAACGATGAGAAATGTGCCTCAGTTGTTTTCCAGAAACTTGGAATTAGCTGTGTGTAGCTGGAAGTGCAATGGTTAGAACTGACTGGATAGGACCCCGACCCTCCAACTGGACATGTATGAGTGGGTGATCTTTGACCGCAGAGGGCTTAAAACTCTGCCCTCAGCTCATGCTGCTGCCACCATCTTTATAGTGGAGAAGCCCTGTGGCTTAGGTATGCCTGCACAGAACTAGGAGTTTTCCGATCACTTTTCCCCACCCTCCCCAGACTCCCTACAATGCCTCAGACCAGGAGGCTTCCTTTTATCTTATAAATACCTCTGCCCTTTGCCTTCATTTAGGCGTGTCCTCCCCTTTCCTCCCTTGGGTGCCTTATGAATAAATCCTCTCTTTGCTTCATGTAAAGCAAAAGAACCTGTTTCAGTAACAGGATCAAGATAGAATAACGCACCAGATACCATTAATGAAGATGAAAGAACTTTGCTCATAGAAAAGTAGATTTGAGATAAAGATATTGATAATTCAAAATAATATGGAATTTTAAGTGCCAACAGGATACACAGAAATAAAAGATCAGTGCGCAATTGTTCCTGATTCTAACTGCTATGCATTTTCAAAGTGAAGATGAGATTAAAGTACAGGGAAATCACCTCTCTTATAATTGCAAGTATATGATGGACTAAGCTGCTCAGAGAGAGGGTAGAGCCTGAGTGTGGGGTGGACATGAATTTGGGGTGGACACTATTCAACTTGCAATATCCTCTCAAGTGCCTTCCTATTTGACACATCCCAACACTTCCCAGGCCCAGGAGAGAGACGGGCGTTGGTGGCGGGAAGAGTTTCTTCTGCTTCTGCTCATTAGCAGTTCTGATATTTGGGCTGCTGTGGGACTTAGAGAAGGGAAATAAACCAGAAAACTCTGCTGTGTTACTCCACTTATTACCCCTCCCAGTTCTGCCTATAATTATTTTCTGTAGATTTATAAGATGGTTGTTTTCTGTTTATTATCAAGTTATTTTAGGTGTCATTAATGGATGCTTCCCTGGTGGTTCAGACAGCAAAGAATCTGCCTGCAATACAGACTGGGGTTTGATCTCTGAGTCAGGAAGATCCCTTGAAGAGGCAAATGGCTATCCATTCCAGTGTTCTTGCCTAGAGAATTCAATGGACAGAGGAGCCTGACAGGCTACAGTCCATAGGGTTGTAAAGAGTTGGACATGACTGAGTGACTAACACTAGCATCGTGTATGTTTATTTTACCAAAACCTGGAACTAGATGTCCCCTGTCCATTGACAATTGAAGTAAATATTCTTATAGTTTAATTTAGCTCTGTCATTTTATATTTCTCTATGTCCTTTTGACTTTCATTATGCTCTTCTTTTCCTGCCTTAATAATTGTTTGGATATCTTTGGATATCTATTTAATTGGTAGAATTTTTTTTAGTTACATCACATTATTTTTTGTGTTTCTCTGCATTTTATCAGGCTTCCCTGATACTGGTCAGTAAAGAATCTGCCTGCAATGCAAGAAACCTGGGTTCGATGTCTGGGTCAGGAAGATTCCCTGGAAAAGAAAATGGCAACCCACTCCAGTATTCTTACCTGGAGAACCCCATGGATAGAGAAGCCTGGCAGGGGCTACAATCCATGGGATCGCAAGAGTCAGATATGATTTGCAACTAAACCACCACTATATCTTATAAGAGACATACCTAAACTATCACTTCCTGTTTAGATTTAGAATTATGCCACTTTGAATAAAATTTAGAAACCTTGCCAATAAAATTTAGAAATATGGGTGTCATTGACCTCTCATGACCATTTGTCATAATTACTTTATATGTGTAAATTATATGTACTATATATAAATTTATATATCACTGCATCCCTTGTGGTTCAGCTGGTGAAGAATCCACCTGCAATATGGGAGACTTGGGTTCTATCCCTGGGTTGGGAAGATCCCTTCAATAAGTGAAAGGTTACCCACTCTAGTATCCTGGCCTGGAGAATTTCATGGACTGTGTAGTACATGGGGTTATAAAGAGTCGGACACAACTTAGTGAATTTCACTTTCATCACTGTTAGAACATACTATAGTTTTTGCTTTCAAAAATTATCTTTTGAAGAACTTACTTAGACATTAATAATTTCTATTACTATTTGTTCATTTCTGAAGATTTAAATTTTCATCTTCCTTTATCCTCAGTTCAGTTCCGTGGCTCAGTCGTGTCTGACTCTTTGCAACCCCATGAATCAGAGCACGCCAGGCCTCACAGTCCATCACCAACTCCCAGAGTTCACTCAAACTCATGTCCATCGAGTTACTGATGCCATCCAGCCATCTCATACTCTGTTGTCCCCTTCTCCTCCTGCTCCCAATCCCTCACAGGATCAGGGTCTTTTGCAATGAGTCAACTCTTCACATGAGGTGGCCAAAGTACTGGAGTTTCAGCTTCAGCATCAGTCCCTCCAATGAACACCCAGGACGGATCTCCTTTAGGATGGACTGGTTGGATCTCCTTGCAGTCCAAGGGACTCTCAAGAGTCTTCTCCAACACCATAGTTCAAAAGCATCAATTCTTCAGCACTCAGTTTCTTCACAGTCTAACTCTCACATCCATACAGGACCACTGGAAAAACCATAGCCTTGACTAGATGGACCTTTGTTGGCAAAGGAATGTCTCTGCTTCTTAATATGCTGTCTAGGATGGACATAACTTTCCTTCCAAGGAGTAAGCGTCTTTTAATTTCATGGCTGCAGTCACCATCTGCAGTGATTTTGGAGCCCAAAAAAGTCTGACAGTGTTTCCACTGTTTCCCCATCTATCTGCCATGAAGTGATGGGACCAGATGTCATGATCTTCATTTTCCGAATGTTGAGCTATAAGCCAACTTTTTCACTCTCCTCTTTCACTTTCAACAAGAGGCTTTTTAGTTCGTCTTCAATCTCTGCCATAAGGGTGGTGTCATCTGCATATCTGAGGTTATTGATATTTCTCCTGGTAATCTTGATTCCAGCCTGTGCTTCTTCCAGCTCAGCATTTCTCACGATGTACTCTGCATATAAGTTAAATAAGCAGGGTGACAATATACAGTCCTGACGTACTCCTTTTCCTATTTGGAACCAGACTGTTGTTCCATGTCCAGTTCTAACTGTTGCTTCCTGATCTCCATATAGGTTTCTCAAGAGGCAGGTCAGGTGGTCTGGTATTCCCATCTCTTTTTAGAATTTTCCACAGTTTATTGTGGTCCACACAATCAAAGGCTCTGGCATAGTCAATAAAGCAGAAATAGATGTTTTTCTGGAACTCTCTTGCTTTTTCCATGATCCAGCAGATGCTGGCAATTTGATCTCTGGTTCCTCTGCCTTTTCTAAAACCAGCTTGAACATCAGGGAGTTGACGGTTCACGTATTGCTGAAGCCTGGCTTGGAGAATTTTGAGCATTACTTTACTAGCATGTGAGATGAGTGCAATTGTGCGGTGGTTTGAGCATTCTTTGGCATTGCCTTTCTTTGGGATTGCAATGAAAGCTGACCTTTTCCAGTCCTGTGGCCACTGCTGAGTTTTTCAAATTTCCTGGCATATTGAGTGCAGCACTTTCACAGCATCATCTTTCAGGATTTGAAGTACATCAACTGGAATTCCATCACCTCCACTAGCTTTGTTCATAGTGATGCTTTCTAAGGCCCACTTGACTTCACATTCCAGGATGTCTGGCTGTAGATGAGCGATCACACCATTGTGATTATCTGGGTCATGAAGATTTTCTTTGTATAGTTCTTCTCTGTACTCTTGCCACCTCTTAATATCTTCTGCTTCTTTAAGTCCATATTGTTTCTGTCCTTTCTGTGCCTGTCTGGGCATGAAATGTTCCTTTGGTATCTCTAATTTACTTGAGGAGATCCCTAGTCATTCCCATTCTATTGCTTTCCTCTGTTTCTTTGCATTGTTCACTTAAGAAGTCTTTCTTATCTCTTCTTGCATTCAGATGGATATATGTGTCTTTATCTCTTTTGTGTTTCATTTTTCTTTCTCAGCCATTTGTAAGGCCTCCTCAGACAACCATTTTGCCTTTTTGCATTTCTTTTTATTGAGGATAGTTTTGACCACCACCACCTGTACAATGTTATGAACATAGTTCTTCAGGTACTCTGTGTATCAGATCCAATCCCTTGAATATATTTGTCACTTCTACTGTATAATCATAAGGGATTTGATTTAGGGGTTGCAAAGAGTCAGACATGACTGATCGACTTCACTTTCACTTTCAAATAGTCTAGTGGTTTTCCCTACTTCAATTTAAGTCTGAATTTGGCTACAAGGAGTTTATGCCTTTGAGTGTTTGAGATGTTAAATGGATAGTACAAAAACTCTCAGATAAAAGTTTGCTTTAATATTAATATTGCAGAACACCCTCTTCCAAATGTGAAAGCATTTACAATACTGTCCAGGCATGAATAAGAATGTAAAAAGCATTAATCCTAACTTCATGGTAAATTCTTTTTGTATTATGGTGTTTCTTTTATTGAACATTTCCTGCTCTTTAAGAAATAAAGTGCATATGGAAGTCTTCACAAAGAAGAATTTAATAAGTAGTTGTATTGGAATGAGAATTAAATGATAAAATCACCAACTCTTACTGAGTTTTGTTAAGAATAGCTTCAAATACCTCCAATTTCTCCAGAGCTGGTCTTAATATATTTATGGGTATGATAGCTATTGAATTTGAAAAATACTGTGAAGGAGTCCAGTTTCAAATATATATGTTTTCCTCATTTCTACTTTCCTGAAATTGCCATCCTTGACCAATTTATTCACACTTATTGAACATTAGTATGGAAGAAGGACTACACTTTTGAATTACTGTATTGGATTTCATTTTTTTTTTCTTTTAAAATATAAAACCCTGAAAGTCAAAGTGAAGTTGCTCAGTCCTGTCTGACTCTTTGCGACCCCATGGACTGTAGCCTACCAGACCTCTGTCCATGGATTCTCTAGGCAAGAATGCTGGAGTGGGTTACTGTTTCCTTCTCCAGGGGATCTTCCCGACCCAGGGATCGAACCCGGGTCTCCCGCATCAGAGGCAGACGCTTTAACCTCTAAGCCACCAGGAAAGCCCCCAAAGAGATCTATAATATTAACCTGAAAACATTTAACAATAATTTGCTTATCACAGATATTTAGTAACTAGCATTTTTCTAGTTAACTGGAAAAAATCCAAGGATAATAAAATAAAAACATTTGAATTTTTACAGGTAATAGGCAAAGGGAAAAAAAAAATCTCTCAGAAAAACAACAGGGAGATTGGGGGTAGAAGTAGTACTGTCTGAATAAAAAACCAAACTCTTTCACTCATCAAAATAATAGTTTCAAAGGGCAAGAAATATATGGCAATATATTCTTTTTGCAGATAAAATTCTATTTTAATCTAATTTACATCCATGTGTAGAGTCTTCTCTTGTGTTGTTAGAAGAGGGTGTTTGCTATGGCCAGTGTGTTCTCTTGGCAATATTATTAGCCTTTGCCCTGCTTCATTCCATACTCCAAGGCCAAATTTGCAATTACTCCAGGTGTTTCTTGAGTTCCTACTTTAGCATTCCAGTCCCCTATAATGAAAAGGATATCTTTTTTTGTGTGTTAGTTCTAAAAGGTCTTGTAGGTCTTCACAGAACCGTTCAACTTCAGCTTCTTCAGCATTACTAGTTGGGGCATAGACTTGGATTACTGTGATACTGAATATTTTGCCTTGGAAACAAACAGAGATCATTCTGTCATTTTTGAGATTGCATCCAAGTACTGCATTTCGGACTCTTTTGTTGACCATGATGGTTACCTCATTTCTTCTAAGGGATTCCTGCCCACAGTAGTAGATATAATGATCATCTGAGTTAAATTCACCCTTTCCAGTCCATTTTAGTTTGCTGATTCCTAGAATGTCGACGTTCACTCTTGACATCTCCTGTTTGACCACTTTCAATTCGCCTTGATTCATGGACCTGACATTCCAGGTTCCTGTATAATATTGCTCTTTACGGTATTGGACCTTGCTTCTATCACCAGTGACATCCAGAACCGAGTATAGGTGCCCAATATGCTACTGGAGATCAATGGAGAAATAACTCCTTTATCCTAAGTATATTAAATTCTCTAGAATTCTATTAGGGCAGGTCTTCTGACAGCAAATTTTCCTAGCTTTCTTTAATTTTTAATAGCTTTATAATGCCTTTATTCCTGAAATACAATTTTGCTGATTATAGAAACCTAAGCTGAGAATTCTCTTCTTTTAGCACTTTAAAGGTGTTTTCCACTGTCAACTGATCTCCTTGGTTCTGGCGAGACATTTGTAATCAAACACTTATAATTTTCCTTTTTTATATAAAACATTATTTCTTCTATCTGCCTTCAAGTTCTTTACTTCTTATCTTTGGTTTTTAGATGTCTGATTATGGTGAGTCTTTGTTGGTTTCCTTCAATTTCACCCTGTTTGGTGTTTGAAATTTTTGAATTTCTAAATTTATATATTTTTCCAATTTTTTTTGTCAAATGTTTTTCTGGTTTTATCTCTGTTCCCTCTCCCTCATAGTATTCTGATGCAATCGTTCTGGAGATTTTCTTTCTTTTTTTTTTCCCTGTTTCATGGAAGATATTTTTGTGAAATAAAATCAATCATACTTAATAGAAAATGATTGAAAGAATAAGGAAATATGTCAAATAAATGTTAAGAGCTTCCATTACAGAAACTTTTCTAGGTGTATTGCAATGAATGTTTTGTTTTACTCACCAATATTTTATTATCTGAAATTTACATTTAACATGAAAAAAAAAATGCTATTCTAGAGTCTGTCTCTTATACACATCTAGATGTGTATAAGAGACAGGTATGAATCTTATCCTATTTGATCATAGTAATAATGAAAAAAAGCAGTCATATTGATGAAAATTGATAAAGCTCTTTATCTGAAATGTATTTTAAAATACCATAAATATGTTCCTACATTATTTCCTTTGCTAGCACACACAGCTCATTACAATTCTGAACCTTTTAGTAAAAGGATTAGCACTGTCCTTTAGATTCCACATGTACATAAAAATTGAATATGTTTTCATCCATCCTTTACTTATAATCCAAACAGAAATAGCTGCAAAATATAGTAAAGGCTTTATTATAAAAACTGAGCACACCCTTGAAGCAGATTAAAAGAACATATCTATTATTAATACTGATGTTACCAAGCATATTAAATGTTTTTTTTACCTGCTACAAATAATTGAACTTGTATAACCACTGTATGTGCATATACTGAGAATTAGACACACTCTGTTGATTGATGTAGTTGATGGTTTAAGGCTCCAAGGTCTAAAAGCAGTACTGTTAATCTACTTGTATATTTATACATGAAAATAATATGTTAAACACCTTTGAAGCCTTGACTTTCTATTCTCTCTATATTTAGCTATTGAGAACTTAAACTTAGCAGTTGTCCACATCTATAATTCAATTTATGATTATGTTTTTAAAAGCAGCATTCATCATTTGTATTTAGTAACTGGTCAAATTTTATGGCTCCCCTTGTGTCTCAGTGGTAAAGAATCCATCTGCAGTGTCGTGGATGCAGCTTGGTTCACTGGGTTGGAAAGATCCCCTGGAGAAGGAAATGGCAACCCACTCCAATATTCTTGCCTGGAAATCCCATGGACAGAGGAGCCTGGTGGGCTACAGTCCACGGAGTCACAAAGAGTTACATATGACTGAGTACGCACACATGCAAATTTTATTGGAGTAAAATGTTTATCATGTGTTCATTTATACAAAAAAATGTGAATTTGACAATTATTATGAAATTTAAAATTGTGAAGTGAAAAAAATATAGCTCCTTGACCTCAAGTGATATAAAATGTAATTAAGATGAAAAGTCATACATTATTGAGATATCACATCACTGAACCAGGCAGGATGTGTTAAATAGCCTTGGACAACTAATATTTTAGAACTTACTTTTTTCTCATCTATGAAATGAATTTGACTGTGTATTTTTCAAGCTACAAAAGCAGTTGCTGAATTAGTGCTCCTGACCTAAGTACTGTGCATCAAGAAAAGATGAAAGAGAAATGAGAGCTCCATGTCTATAGAAAGATTAGAGTTTTCTACTTAATGTGTTTTTTATTAACTAGAAATTGAGATCAGTTCAGTTTAATTGCACAGTCAGGTCAAATTCTTTGCAACCCCATGGACTGCAGCATGCCAGGCTTTCTAGTTTTTCACCAGTTCCCCAAGTTTACTCAAACTCATGTCCATAGAGTTGGTGATGCCATCCAAACACCTCAACCTTTGTCTCCACTTCTCCTTCAATTTTTCCCAGCATCAGGGTCTTTTCCACTGAGTCAGTTCTTCACAACAGGTGGTCAAAGTATTGGAGTTTCCTTCAGCATCAGTCCTGTGATGAATACACAGGACTGATTTCCTTTAGGATGGACTGGCTGGATCTCCTTGAAGCCCAAGGGACTCTCAAGAGTCTTCTCCAACACCACAGTTCAAAAACACCAATTCTTTGGCACTCAGCTTTCTTTATAGTCCAACTCTCACATCCATACATGACTACTGGAAAAAACATAACTTTGACTAGATGGACCTTTGTTGGCAAAGTAATGTCTCTGCTTTTTAATATGGTGTTTAGGTTGGTCATAGCTTTTCTTCCAAGGAGCAAGCATCTTTTAATTTCATGGCTGCAGTCAACATCTGCAGTGATTTTGGAGCCCCCAAAATAAAGTCTCTCGTTGTTTCCATTTTTTTCCCCATCTGTTTGCCATGAAGTGACGGCACCGGATGCCATGATCTTAGTTTTCTGAATGTTGAGTTTTAAGTCAACTTTTTTGCTCTCCTCTTTCACTTTCATCAAGAGGCTCTTTAGTTCTTCTAAAGAAATTATTAGTAGGAGGAACCTGGTAGGCTGCAGTCCATGGGGGAGCTAAGAGTCGGACACGATTTCACTTTCACTTTTACTTTTCACTTTCACTCATTGGAGTTGGAAATAGCATCTCACTCCAGTATTCTTGCCTGGAGAATCCCAGGGACTGGAGAGTCTGGTGGGCTGCCATCTATGGAGTCGTACAGAGTCAGACATGACTGAAGCGACTTAGCAGCAGCAACAGCAGCAGCAGAAATTATTAGTAGCCAACTAGATAGAGGAATTGTCCCACCCTAAAAATAATATATAGACTATGCAGAATTAGATGTTTGATTATATCACACTACCCTATTCTGTCCAAAGCACGACTATCTGTATTTCATTTAAGAAAAGATAAAATCTTTAATGGGCTTCCCATGTGGCTCAGCTGGTAAAGAATCTGCCTGCAATGCAGGAGGCCTGGGTTTGATCCCTGGGTTGGGAAGATCCCCTGGAGAAGAGAAAAGCTACCCACTTCAGTATTCTGGCCCGCAGAATTCCATAGACTCTATAGCCCATGGGGTTCCAAATATCTTTAATAGTGAAGACCCTCAAAATACTTCAGCTAAGAAATAGGCCAAAGAAAATATTTTTTCATTCATTCACTCAAGAACCATTGATTTCGTTTTGAGTTGCATGGCCATCCATACCCATCTAAAAGAGTGAGAGACAGTTTTGGTGAGGAAGAATGAAAGTGAAGATGTTCAATAGACAGTGAGCAGTCTGTACCTAGAGCTCCATGATCTTTTTGAGGAAATTTCATCAGTCAAAATGCACAGGACGCCACTGGTGCACAAGGGGGAATGAGTCCTGGTCTAGGCCAAACTCTTCTCCCAGAAACTGGAATCTTTATACAGTGACTACACCTGAAAACTCACAGAAACAATTCATTTGCATTGGAGTAGAGCTAGCCTGTTTCCTGCTCTAGTTCCCAACTTCTCCATCTCTGCTTCTTCAACACCTCCATTGACTCTGAAAGCTACTCCATATCCTTCCATTATACTCCTCCTTCTTTTTAAAAATTGAAGTATAGCAGATTTACAACGTTGTCTTAGTTTCAGGTATAGAAGAAAGTGACTTTTATATGCATCCTTTTTCAAATTATTTTCCATTATAGGTGACTACAAGATACTGAATATAGTTCTCTGTGCTATATGATAGGTGTTTGTTATTTATCATTTTATATATAGTAATGTGTATCTGTTATCCCAAACTCCTAATGTATCCCCCTTCCTTTTCCTTTTGGTAACGAAAAGTTTGTTTTCTATGTCTGTGAGTCTATTTTTTTTTTAATAAATAAGCTCACTTGTATCCTTTTCTAGGTTCCATGTATGTGTTATCATGTGATGCTTGTCTTTTTCTTGTTTCCTTCATTTAGTATGATAATCTCTCAGAGGCATACCATGCATAACAAAGACATTCTAATCACTTGAGATTAGATCCCAGGGGTTTAGAGCTTACCTGCTAGGAACCTGTGACAAACACCAGTCAAATTCAATACAAGGGGGCATCTCTGAAGAATCTAGAAAACACCCAATGAAAGAAGGAGCCAGTATTTGGATATCAACCAATTAGGGAACTTCAGCATCGAACTCCAAGAGTAACAGTCAAGCAATCAATTTTGATGTTCTTGCCCCAAATGGTGCTGCCCTGACCCCCGGTAGAGGAAGTGGGGTTGAAGTGGGAAAAAGGAAAGAGGAAGAAATTATCTCTTCTTTTACCACTGCTGATTTCTGAACATTGATTTTTTTACGGAGCACTGGGGGAATGGAGACATTTTCATTGGAATAATGACTTATATTTCATTTGCATTGGGCTAGGTTGCTAATTTCTGAAAATGTGATTGAGAGGGACTAGAAAGCTTTGTCTTCCACCCCATATTTTCTTCAACACCAGAGACAAGAAATCTAATATCACAGGCTTGAAAATGAACGGTGGGAGGAAAAACAAAATTATTTCAAGACTTTTCCTTTCATGGTCCAGCTAGTTCAAGAAAGTATTTATAAATGTATTTCAGTCCCTTTGGGAAATTGTGATTTAATTCTCCCAGGCTATGCTCAAGCTTTCACTTGCATGTCTGCATGAACTTGGCAGGGGTAGTTGTAAGGTAAAAGACTGGCTTGATTCATATTAGATTTTATAGATTCCCTCTAATGCTGAATTTCTACCATCAAATATAGATATGAGGGTATCATTGTGATTTCCACGATGTGGGGATCCACAGAGGTAGTAATCAGCTTCCTTCACTCTTCAAACCCTTGGCATTGGGGTTTATATTGCCTTTCTATGGACTCTGAATTTTTATTTTATTTTATTTATTTATTTATTTATTTTTTAATTTTATTTTTACTTTATTTTACTTTACAATACCGTATTGGTTTTGCCATACATTGACATGAATCCACCATGGGTGTATATTAGCTCCCAATCCTGAATCCCCCTCCCACCTCCCACTCCATATCATCTCCCTGGATCATCCCAGTGCACCAGCCCCAAGCATCCTGTATCCTGTATCAAACATAGGCTTGTGCTTCGTTCTTACATGTTAGTATACACGTTTCAATGCCATTCTCCCAAATCATCCCACCCTCTCCCTCTCCCACAGAGTCCAAAAGTCC
>SJYT01082026.1:0-53587 GCA_006410635.1 Cephalophus harveyi | reverse complement strand
TCAGTTCAGTTCAGTCGCTCAGTTGTATTCGACTCTTTGCGACCCCATGAATCGCAGCATTTCAGGCCTCCCTGTCCATCACCAACTCCCGGAGTTCACTCAGACTCATGATCATTGAATCAGTGATGCCATCCAGACATCTCATCCTCTGTCATTCCCTTCTCCTCCTGCCCCCAGTCCCTCCCAGCATCAGAGTCTTTTCCAATGAGTCAACTCTTCGCGTGAGGTGGCCAAAGTACTAGAGTTTCAGCTTTAGCATCATTTCTTCCAAAGAAATCCCAGGGCTGATCTCCTTCAGAATGGACTGGTTGGATCTCCTTGCAGTCCAAGGGACTCTCAAGAGTCTTCTCCAACACCACAGTTCAAAAGCATCAATTCTTCAGCACTCAGCCTTCTTCACAGTCCAACTCACATCCATACATGACCACAGAAAAAAACATAGTCTTGACTAGATGGACCTTAGTCGGCAAAGTAATGTCTCTGCTTTTTAATATTCTATCTATGTTGGTCATAGCTTTTCTTCCAAAAGGAACAAGCATCTTTTAATTTCATGGCTGAAGTCACTATCTGCCTTTAATTTGGGCTCAGATAAAACCTTGTGTGCACTAGAGCTCAGAGACCCCCGCAGACACTGAGACATGTCTTTCTTTGAGTGCTTGAGTATCTCCTGTGGAGGCAGGGGTCAGCGGTGGCCTTCTGCAGGGGCAGGGACTCTGGGTACAGCTGACCTGGGTCACATAGCACGTGGCATTAGCCCTCTTGGAGGAGATCACCATTAACCCCACGATATAGCCACTGAGCAGATGACCCACAAACTGCAGAACAATTATACCAATTCAGTTCTTCCACTGTTAAGAAAGTTTCAGGACCCACAATAGATTTTCCAAACTTGAGAATCTGTCAAATGGACTGAGACCCCCAGGAAATTTGACTTTGGAGGTCAGTGGGATTTGATTACAGAACTTCCACAGGAGTGGGGAAACAGACTCTTGGAGGGCACAAACAAAACCTTTGCACACATGGACCAGGAGAAAGGGGCAGTGACCTGACAGGAGACAGACACAGACTTGCCTATAATTGTCCAGGAGTCTCTGACAGGCGTGGGTGGACAGTGGCCCGCTGCAGGGTCAAGGGCACTGAATAAACAGTGTGTGCACAAGACCTTTTGAAGGAGGTTGCCATTATTTTCATTACTCCCACCTTATTTTGTCTCAGGTCAAACAGCAAGGTGGGAACACAGCCCCACCCATCAACAGAAAATTATATTAAAGATTTACTGACCATGCCCCTGCCCATCAAAACAAGACTCAGTTTTCCCCACAGTCAGTCTCTCCCATCAGGAAGCTTCCATAAGCCTTATCCATCACAGGGTAGACAGAAATGAAAATCACAATCACAGAAAATTAATCAAACTGATTACATGGACCGCAGCCTTATCTAACTCAATGAAACTATGAGCCATGCTGTATGTGGTGTAGGGCCACCCAAGACAGATGGGTCATGGTGGAGAGTTCTGACAAAACATGGCAAAGCACTTCAGTATTCTTGCCTTGAGAACCCCGTGAACAGCATGAAAAGTAAAACTGCACCAAGAAAAAAATGAATGCATATTGAATATGTGAGACTTTTTTAGCCTATGTTAGAGAAACTCTTTAAGTAAATTTGTAAGAGCTAGTTTGACCCTAAAGGTAGTGGTGAAGGCACGTATTAAAAGAAAAGGAAAAAAAAAATACAAAAAATAAAAAAGTGAAAGAATATGTCACAGAAAAGATGGAGATGAAGAAAGACTTCTGTGCTAGTGGTCTCAGAGATCAAAGAAGATGGATTATATAAATGCATGATCATGAGTGGCTGTGAATTCCCTTATCAAGTGAACTGTAAAGACTCATTTCTCATTCATTCCTTCAAGCAGTAGTTATAAGGTGCCTACCAAAATGTAGATACAGTCCTAAGAGTAGACAAAATTACTGCTCTCATAGAGCTTACATTCTAGAGAAAACAGAGGGGGGGAGGGGAGAAAACTACAACAACAAGATAACTACCTACATGATACAGAGAAGATCGCCAGGGGGTGAAAGGAGAAATGAAGCATTTGGTTAGGGGTTACAGTTTGAATTGAACTTGAACTTTCCCCATTGGTTACTTGAGGTAAATCGGCAGCCCCAGGGCTCTAGTGGAGCAGACTTACCATCATTTTGGGCTTTCCTTGTAGCTAAATCAGTAAAGAATCTGCCTGCAATGCAGGAGACCTGGGTTCAGTCCCTAGCCTGGGAAGATCCTCTGGAGAAGGAAATGGCAACCCACTGCAATATTCTTGTCTGGAGAATCCCATGGACAGAGGAGCCTTGCAAGCTACAGTCCATGGGGTCACGAGTCAGATAAGACATAGTGTCTAAACCACAACAGTTTTAATTAGAACTGTAATACTGAGATGGTGGAGTTAGCTAGTACTGACTCAGAAGAGTTGATTGTTAAAATTTCTAGAATTTGGACAGCTGGCTAGTAAATATAGCCCTTGATAAGGAATTAATTATATAAATTTATATAGTTAACATCATATCTTTAAAAAAATCTGGAATCTTGTCACTGTCTAAGTGATCTATTATATTTTACTTTTACTTATGCTCTTGATATTAATTATGCTTCTTTTATCTATGTGGTGGAAATACTATAGAATTAAGTATTGCTGCTCATGCTTTCCCCAGAATATATTCAGTGGTATCACCTGGGTAACTTGAAATCATTGGCAGATGGAAATATTTTTATGAAAGTCAGCAAGTGCTGACCAAATCAAGGTTGAATCTATTTTGTTAGTGATGTCTAAACTTAAGAAAGTAAAAGAGAAGGAATAAATAAAGAATATTAAACTCAAATGTGTAGTCATTACATGAGAATAAAACAAAGTCTGAAGAAAATAGTAACCTAACTAATGAAATCTATTGTTCAATTTAGCAGAAAAAAAAAATAGTAGCTCATAAAATTTATAAAAAAAAAATGAAGTTTTTTACAAACATCTTGTATCTACAGGTTAAAGCAAAGAAATTGAAAATTCTGAAAGAGATGGGAATACCAGACCACCTGACTTGCCTATTGAAAAACCTATATGCAGGTCAGGAAGCAACAGTTAGAACTGGACATGGAACAAGGATACATCAAGGCTGTATATTGTCACCCTGCTTATTTAACTTATATGCAGTAATGATGCTAAAGCTGAAACTCCAGTACTTTGGCCACCCCATGAGAAGAGTTGACTCATTGGAAAAGACTCTGATGCTGGGAGGGATTGGTGGCAGGAGGAGAAGGGAACGACAGAGGATGAGATGGCTGGATGGCATCACTGACTCAATGAACGTGTGTCTGAGTGAACTCCAGGAGTTGGTGATGGACAGGGAGACCTGGCGTGCTGCGATTCATGGGGTCGCAAAGAATCGGACTCGACTGAGCAACTGAACTGAACTGAACTGAAAGCAAATAAAAATACTGACCAGCACCCAAGCCCTAACCTAAAACACATTTGTCAATGACCTGAGAAACTTCTTGCTGAATCAGATAGCAATCAAGCATTTATTTGCAGAGGGGTTTTGTCAATATCCATTGGATTGCAGCATTAAGTTGTGTGTGGATGCAAGGGTTTGGCAAAAATCAATGCTAGCATTCTGTAAGAATTAATAAATTAGTGGAATTTGTAATAATGTGTACATTATAATTGTTTGTAAATTGGGTGCTATATATCTATTTTATTTTATAATAAACTTGTATACTCATGTATATGCTTATATACATGCTTACATACTTTTGATTGCTAAATATTTACTAGTACGTGACTGATGGCTGGTGTTAAATGGATTTGACAGAAAAAAATTTCAGGGAAAAAGAGTCACAAGTACAAATGTCCTAATGTGGTTGCTTTTCTGGTTTGTTTGAGGGAAATCTGAGGGCACCATCTCTACAGCAAAAAGAACAAGAAAAAGAGGAGATAAGATCAGAATGACATCACAGACCATATCATTTACAGGCATGTAAGTTATTGTACAGTTTTTTATTTGATGACAAAAGAGATGGGAAGCCATTGGCAGGTTTTCAGCAAAGAATGATGTGATCTGACATATTTTAACATGATTGCAAGAATTCCCAGGTGGTCTAGAAGTCAGAGCTCCACATTTCCACTGCTGAGGGTCTGGGTTTAATCCCTGGCCAGGGATCTAAAAGCTGTTGCTGTTGTTTAGTCACTAAGTTGTGTTTGACTCTTTCTGGACCCTATGGTCTATAGCCCACTAGGCTCCTCTGTCCAAGAGACTTACAGGAAAGAATACTGGAGTGGGTTGCCATTTCTGACTCCAGGAGATCTTTCCCACTGAGGGATTGAAACTGAGCTACTAGGGAAGCCCCAAGAAGCTGTGTGCAGGGCCTTAAAAAAATAATGCTTTGGCTGCTGTGTTGGGAATAGACTAGGTAGAATTAAGTAAATAGATTTAGAGATAATAAAGTTTTTTTAAAAACAGAAGCAAGGAGATTTGTCTGGAAAGCAGTGCTTGCTGATGAAATAGATGTGTTGAATTAAAGAAAACATAAATGGAGTATGATCCAAGGTTTTTCCACTGAGATGTAGAAGAGTGTGAGAAGAACTATTTGGGGAAGGTGGGTGAAGTTACAGAAAGCAGTTTTGAATGAACTTTGTGATAAGTATCTTCAGTCCCCCAGATAGAGTTGTTTGGTTGATATACAGTAAGCTGGTGTTTGGGGGGCTTCCCTGATAGTTCAGTTGGTAAAGAATCCACCTGCAATGCAATCGACCCTAGTTTGATTCCTTGATCAGGAATTGAAGACCTCTTCTCTGCTGGAGAAGGGAACAGCCACCCATTCCAGTATTCTGGGGCTTTCCTTGCGGCTCAGCTGCTAAAGAATCTGCCTACAATGTGGGAAACCTGAGTTCGATCCTTGAGTTGGGAATATCTCCTGGAGAAGGGAACGGCTACCCACTCCAGTATTCTGGCCTGGAGAATTCCATGGACTGAATAGTTCATGGGATCATAAAGAGTTGGAACAAGACTGAGCAACTTTCACTTTCACATTCCAGTGTTCAGAGAATACTAGTTCAGACTCTCATTAATAATAATAATATCTAAAGTCATCAAGACTGATGATATCAGCCAAAGGAATAACGGTATAAAAGAGGCTCAGTTAATGAACATTGCCACATGTCAGTGAGTTTAGGAGAAAAGGTAGAAGCCACCCAAAAGCAGTGATTATTGTGAAAGGGAGAAAACCAAGAGGGTGTGGAGTCCTGAAAAAAGTATTTCAAGGAAGAGAAAGGAATCCAGTTTGTCAAATGCTGTGGCTAAGTTGAGTACAATGTCAGGGACATCATAATGTGAAATGCGACAGCGAGATCTAAACTCAACAGTAGATAAGAAATGGAAAAAAGGATATGTGAGGCATTTTGGAGTACATTTGTAAGGACCAGATGATTGATGGAAAGTAGAGTGGGAGGGAAAGGAAATGATTCACACGGTCCTCAGGCTTTTAGCTTAAGAACTTAGCCAGTGGGGGGAAGCCCTCTACAAGATGAGGAGTATAAGACAAAGATCAGTGAAGAGAGTTAATTCACGGTCATTTTGACTTTTATGTGCTTGAGAGCTATCTATGTGAAAAAGACTAGTTGAACACATGGCATTTGTAGAAAGGTCTGGGTTGGTGAGGCAAGATAATAATGATAGTTATAAAGAGATGGAGGGATATCAACTTGCCCAACATAATGAAGAGAGTGCCACTTACAATTAATGGCCTAAATTGTTCTCTATTGAATCTTTATTCCTTGTATCCTGTATTAATCTTAAAAATTATCAGTCATGACAGACAGTTTACTTAAACGGCAAGTGAGATAAAATCAATGTATCAAACCCTTAGTAAATATAAAACAATAAATAACTATTTTGACTGAAAATGTCATGACTTTTTTCCATCTATAAAATGACTACTGAATGGACATAATTACCTGAATTACTCCTTTATGTTAGCAGGTTATAATCAGAGAGGACTATAACAACTTGACTACACTGAATTTTCCTCAGGAAAATTTGAAGGATTTTTCTTACACTTATAAAGATTGTTTTAGGACACTTAGAAAAGTAGGCTACATATTCCAAAATGGGAAGAAAAAGGATTTACAGTAAAAAATAATATAAGAAAGGGGAAGTAGATTTAATATTTTTTAGTCAATAAATTAAACTGTCTATCCATATCCTTCTTCAGTCATTAGTAATTAGCTATCAGTGTGGTCCTTCGTTCGTTAAGCTATATCCCACAAGATATCTGGCAACTAGAACTAATAAAAAATATTTGAAAATCTGCCCTATTGAAGCTTTATATTCTTAATGCCATTTCTACATTCCCTAAAGTAGCATACAGGCTTAATTAGAATCACTGTTTTGGGTTTTGTGCATATCGATGTGTTCTGTTGTCATTTTGAAGTTCCGGATGCTTGTGTTCTGTGAGGCAGACCAGGTTCTTACAGCTTGGGAGTGGCTGCTTTCCAATTTTCCTACTAAAGTCTTTTTTTTTTTTTTTCCACTGAAGCACTTGACATTCAACACGTTCTCATTTTGTATCTTAGTAGGACAATCAGGCAGAAAGAGAACCTCAGGTGGCCTATGAACTAAGTAGAAAAATGTAATATATTACATTAATTAATGTAATATATCGGAAGATTGAATGTGACAGTCTGGTTTGCTGGAAATATTTGAGAATACTTCATATAGCTATTTAGAATTTGAAGAATGAGTTATATTAGAGAACAAGAAAATAATCAGACAGGATTATGGAACAAGGGTTGAACCAGGAAAAGCATTAACATGGCAAATAATGGTGAGGAAGGAAGGCTAAATGAGGCATTGATTTAGTTATTTACAGACTTTTTTCTATTAAAATAAACCCAGAAATCATATCACTTTTGTTGATTTAGCACTTTTCACGGCTTATTTTAATGCTGTTCACTCTTACAGTTCCAGAGAACCTATAAATGTCTCCCTAGTACCTCAAGTGCCATTTATCAAAGTTACTGCCCGCACTCACCAGGCAAGGCTTTATACATCCTGCTTTGCAGTATTGCCCTTTCAAAAGTAATTCTGAAAGAAATTAACTAAACAGCACCAAATATGAGTAGAGGTGAGTCAAAAGCCTGAAATACTTCATGCATATGGACAATTGAGAAGGTGTATTAAGGGGGATTCTGACATATTTTGACATCAATTCAGAAGAAGTAGCATAATATAGCTGAGCACTGAAGAATTGATGCTTTTGAACTGTGGTGTTGGAGAAGACTCTTGAGAGTCTCTTGGACTGCAAGGAGTCCAAGTCCATGCTGAAGGAGATCAGTCCTGGGTGTTCATGGGAAGGACTGATGTTGAAGCTGAAACTCCAATACTTTAGCTACCTGATGCAAAGTAGCTCATTTGAGAAGACTTTGATTCTGGGAAAGATTGAGGGTGGGAGAAGAGGGGACGACAGATGATGAGATGGCTGGATGGCATCACTGACTCAATGGACATGGGTTTGGGTGGACTCCAGGAGTTGGTGATGGACAGGGAGGCCTGGCGTACTGCAAATCTTGGGGTTGCAAAGAGTCAGACATGTCTGAGTGACTGAAATGAACTGAACTGAATGCTGTATGGCATATTTTGAAAGTTGCTAAGAGAGTAGAGAGAGTTCTCATCACAAGAAAAAAAAAACTGCAACTATGAACAGTGACAGCTGTTAGACTTATTGAGATGATCATTTTGTAATATGGATAAATATTGAATCATTTCTATACCTGAAACTAATATGTCAATTATATTTCAAAACAAATAAAAATATCTCATTCTACATTAATATTTTGGAGGATTTACTGTATATTTTTTTCTCTTTTAAACTCAATATTTTGGTCATTAATTGCAGGCTTGAACCACTGAGATTTTCCATTAGCTACATTTGCAGACTGTTCACAAAAATGGCATATTTTATGGCAATATATGGTTTAAGGCCTAGGGATCTAGAGCCTGTTGCTAAATCTTGGTCCCACCGTTTTTTTTTTTTTTTTTCTGGTCTATTTCCTCAGCTGCACATGGAAACACTAATACTACATATTTTACTTGATTAATGTGAAATTACATTAGTTAATTCATGAGAACATTTAGGAAAGCACGTATCACATAGAAACGCTAAATAAAGGTATCATCTGCTTTGACAGCATTTCTGTTTTTCCTTTTTATTCAAAATGGTTTTATATTTTTGGAAGCCAAATATGCAAGTCAGAAGCTTTAAAAAACTGAATTGTTCTCTATTTTTTTCCCTAGTGAATTTAGAATAGTGAGATATTTGTTCTGTTTGCATAAGTATCAGCAACACCTAAATCTGTAATTGCAGAATTTTGCATTTTTTGTTTGTAATTTCAATTAGAAATGCATTTTTTAAACATATTTTCTACAGGTTGACTGCACCAAATTTTTCTCTTCCAAATATACATTTTGCTGTTGTTCAATCATCCAGTCATGTCCAACTCTGCACCCCATGGACTGCAGCACCCCAGGATTGCCTATTCTCCACTATCTCCTGGAGCTTGCTCAAACTCATGCCCATAGAGTCAGTGATGTTATCCAACCATCTCTTCCTTTGCAATCCCCTTTTCCTCTTGCCTTTTATCTTTCCCAGCATCAGGGTCATTTCCAGTGAGTTGACTCTATGTATCAGGTGGTCAAATTACTGGAGCTTCAGAATCAGTTCTTCCAATGAATATTCGGGGTTGATTCCCTTTAGGATTGAGTGGTTTGATCTCCTTTCAGTCCAAGTGACTCAAGAGTCTTCTTCAACACCACAATTAGAAAACATCAATTCTTCAGGTCTCAGCCTTCTTTATGGTTCAACTCTCACATCCATACATGACTACTGAAAAAACCATTGCTTGGACTATATGGATCTTTGTCTGTATAGTAATGTCTCTACTTTTTAATATACTGTCTAGGTTTGTCATAGCTATTCTTCCAAGTACTAAAGATTCTTTTAATTCCATGGCTGTAGTCACCATTTGTGGTGATTTTGGAGACCAAGAAACTCAAGTCTGTTACTGTTTCCATTGTTTCCCAATCTGCTTGCCATGAAGTGAGTGAAGCAGGGCAAAGGCTAATAAGAGGTTTCCCAAGAGAATGCACTGGTCATAGCAAACACCCTCTTCCAACAACACAGGAGAAGACTCTACACATGGAGATCACCAGATGGTCAACACTTAAAATCAGCTTGATTATATTCTTTGCAGCAAAGATGGAGAAGCTCTATACTATAAGTCAGCAAAAACAAACAAGACTGGGAGTGGACTGTGGCTCAGATCATGAACACTTTATTGTCAAATTCAGATTTAAATTGAAGAAAGTAGGGAAAACCACTAGATCATTCAGGTATGACCTAAATCAAATCCATTATGATTATACAGTGGAAGTGAGAAATAGATTTAAGGGACTAGGTCTGATAGATAGAGTGTCTGATGAACTACGGACAGAGGTTCGTGACATTGTACAGGAGACATGGATCAAGACCATCTCCAAGGAAAAGAAATGAAAAAAAAAAAAAATGAAATGGCTGTCTGAGGAGGCCTTGCAAATAGCTGTGAAAAGAATAGAAGTAAAAAGCAAAGGAGAAAAGGAATGATATAAGCATCTGAATGCAGAGTTCGAAAGAATAGCAAGGAGAGATAAGAAAGCCTCCCTCAGTGATCAATGCAAAGAAATAGAGGAAAGGAAAAGAATGGGAAAGACTAGAGATCTCTTCAAGAAAATTAGAGACACCAAGGGAATATTTCATGCAACTATGGGCTCGATAAAGGACAGAAATGGTATGGACCTGACAGAACCAGAAGACATTAAGAAGAGGTAGCAAGAATACACAGAAGAACTGTACAAAAAAGATCTTCGTGACCCAAATAATCACGATGGTGTGATCACTCACCTAGAGCCAGACATCCTGGAATGTGAAGTCAAGTGGCCCTTGGAAAGCATCACTACAAACAAAGCTAGTGGAGGTGATGGAATTCCAGTTGAGCTGTTTCAAATCCTGAAAGATGATGCTGTGAAAGTGCTGCACTCAATATGCCAGCAAATTTGGAAAACTCAGCAGTGGTGAACTGTGGTGTTGGAGACGACTCTTGAGAGTCCCCTGGACTGCAAGGAGATCCAACCAGTCCATCCTGAAGGAGATCAGTCCTGGGTGTTCTTTGGAAGGACTGATGCTAAAGTTGAAACTCCAATTCTTTGGCCACCTCATGCAAAGAGTTGACTCACTGGAAAAGACTCTGATGCTGGGAGGTACGGGGGGCAGGAGGAGAAGGGGTCAACAGAGGATGAGATGGCTGGATGGCATCACTGACTCAGTGGACGTGAGTCTGAGTAAACTCCGGGAGTTGGTGATGGACAGGGAGGCCTGGCGTGCTACAATTCATTGTGTTGCAAAGAGTTCAACATGACTGAGCGACTGAACTGAACTGAAGAATGACTGGATGCCATGATCTTAATTTTTTGAATGTCGAGTTTTAAGTCAGCTTCTTCACTCTCTTCTCTCACCTCAATCAAATATCTCTTTAGTTCCTCTTTGCATACTTCCATGTGGTGTCATTTGAATATCTGAGGTATTTGATACTTCTCCCAGCTATCTTAATTCTGGCTTGTGCTTCATCTAGCCCAGGATTCCACATGATGTACACTGCACAGAAGTTAAATAAGCAGGGTCGCGATATACAGCCTTGACATGTTCCTTTCCCAATGGAACCAGCCCATTTTTACATGTCTGGTTATAACTGTTGCATCTTGATCTGTATACAGATTTTGTAAGAGGCAAGTAAGCTGGTCTGGTATTCCCATCTGGTTAAAAATTTTCCACAGTTTGTTGCGATCCACACAGTCAAAGAAGCAGAAGTAGATGTTTTTCTGGAATTCTCTTGCTTTATCTATGATCTAATGGATGTTGGCAACTTGATCTCTGGTTTCTCTGCCTTTTCTAAATTCAGATTGAACATATGGAAGTTATCTGTTGTATCATGTACTGTTGAAGCCTTGCTTGGAGAATTTTGAGAATTACCTTGTTAGTGTGTGAGATGAGTGCAACTGTGCAGTAGTTTGAGCATTCTTTGGCATTGCCCTCTTTAAAATTGGAATGAAAACTGAGTTTTTCAGGTCCTGTAGCCACTGCAGAGTTTCCCATATTTGCTGGCATATTGAATGCAGCACGTTCACAGGATCATCTTTTTGGATGAAATAGCTCAACTAGAATTCCAACACCAACACTAGCTTTGTTCATAGTTATGCTTCCTAAGGCCCACTCAACTTCACATTCCAGCATGTCTGGCTGTAGGTGAGTGATCACACCATTGCAGTTTTCTGGGTCATTAAGATCTTTTCTGCATAGTTTTTCTGTGTATTTTTGCCACCTCTTCCTAAATATCTTCTGCTTCTGTTAGGTCCATATCATTTTTGTCCTTTACTGTGCCCATCTTTGCATGAACTGTTCCTTAAATATACAATTACTTTCCCTTCAGTCTTTCTAATTTTCTTCCTGCTGATTCTAAAGCATCTGCGCTACTCTCAAAGCCAAGATTGTCTCTTTTCTAAAAAAAAAAAAAAAGTTTCCTGAAATCCTGGTTATATTAGCGAGCTTTTACTATATGCCATTATAATGGTCATTATCTCTCAGTATTTGTGTGTGGGGATCTTAGGTGCTTACTCATGTCTGCCTCTTTTCGACCCCTTGGACTCTAGCCCACTATGCTCCTCTGTTCATTGGATTTCCCAGACAAGAATACCAAAGTGGGTTGCCATTTCCTTCTCCAGGGGATCTTCCTGACTCAGGGATTGATGCCACATCTCCTGCACTGCAGTTGGATTCCTTACCATCTGAGCCTCCAGGGAAGCCCCTCACTATGTGTATATATACATAATTATGAAATCTGTACATGTGGTATGAATATGATAAATGTAACCTTGCAGCTATTTCACATAACTATCCTTGTGATCCCAGTTCCTACTTATCAAGTCTTACATTTATAGAAATTGCTTTCCATCTTTTCTCTTTACCTGGGCACCATCGTTCAGGTGAAGAAGATGAACTTTACTGCTGGTGTGCCTCCCACCCTATGTTCTGTAGGTGCATGTCTTCCACTAAAACATCACACCCATGTTTTTGCATGCATTGTTCAACTTCCTGCTGTCTCTCTCTGCTTCACTGCAGGTTGCAAAGGTTGCTTTGACTGCTAGAGATCTCTAAGTAGAGAAGATAGTGTGATGTTGTAAGTAGTGGCCCATGTAGTGTATTCATTTACATTGCATAATTACTTAACTAGCTCCTTACTGCAAATAAAGACAATTACAAAATTTCTGTATATCTGAGTACCTGTAATGTCTCTCTTTTCTATAGTAGATTTATTATAAACTGTCTTCAGATTTTACTTTGCAGGCCTGTCATTAAATAGAATTAATAAGGAAGCAAAGACATCAGCCTAATTTCCATATGTCAACAGATATTAAACACAGTCGATTTCCTTCGATTGCATTTTGCATGTTAAAAGAACCAAATTCTGACAAACTGGAAATCACCAAAATAATTCAGTTACTTAGTATAATGAAGTAATTAATTCTGTGAGGGTTGACTGTGTTATCACATATTAAGTGTTCAGAATATGAAAGGGTACAGCAAACAGTCCCCAAAAGTATGTCCTTACAGATTAAAGAGAATGACCTTTTTATTAATGTTAAATAACCAAGTTAGTTTAGCCTGGATTATATCAAACATTTTTTAAAAATTTATTTACAGAATGAGGCAATGAGGGATGGGACTAACTGATAATTAATATTTAAATTATTTACCAGCTAATAGATATGCTATGGTGAGAAATGAGTGAGCTCTTGGATGGAATTATGCTGCTCCAGTAACTTCTCACTTGTCTTTTGGGAACATTAGTCAAATTCAAGACAAATTCCTTTTCCCTGAAGTACACTTTTAATGTCATGTGGGAATTTAAGTTAAACTTCCTATTCTCTTGTCTAACATCGTATCAGGCTATTTCTGCAGAAAAGTTTTTTTTTTTTTTAATGTGTGAATTAAAAAGCTGAAATAGCTATATTTTGATATACAATTTTGTTGTTATTGCTTAGCCGCTTAAATTTTGTGACTCTTTGAAACCCCATGGACTGTAGTCTGCCAGGCTCCTCTGCCCATGGGATTTTTCCAAGCAGGAATACTAGAATGGATTGACATTTCTTTCTCCAGAGGATCTTCCCAACCCAGGGATCTAACGCAAATCTCCTGCATTGACTGGTAGGTTATTTACCACTGAGCCACCTGGGAAACCCTAATATTGTTACTTAATAGAACAAACTGATGGTTCTTTTCATTCTCACACTAGAAATAGAGACAGTACTGAAAATACTGTATAGATGAAGAACATAGGCTCTGCAGATGGGCCAATGGAATTCAATTCCTATTCTCACTAATGAACACTGTGCCTTTAAGAAAATCTCTTCTTTGTCACTCAGTTTCCTCCTTCAGAACATTTGGGTCATGAGTTCCCATCTTGTCATGAGACTATTATAATGATTAAATAAAATAGAATGTGCACAGCATGCAAAACTGCACAGAAAAGTACCACCAAAATCACGTGGAAAATTTAGCATTGTTATCATTTTTATATAGTACCATGTGTCAGAAAAACCAGATAATATAGTCAGTTTAGTGGGAAATATTCTCTCAGAGAATATGCAAGATGAACATTGTTCTCACAGTTCTTACAGAATTTTAAAATCATGTAACTTAGCCTAATTTTCTACTCCATATAATCCTATGAGGTGGCCGGACACAATATTTATATATTATTCTTAATTTATTGAGGAGGAGAAAGGCACAAAATGTCAAATAACTCATCCAGATTAGCTAATAAATGTTTAGCTATGTTTTATTGATCACTGATGCCAGAGTTGCTTTCCCAGAGCAATGAATGTAGTATTCTCCTTACATAGAACCAGAGTTGCCTATGGGAGTTCTTTATATTATACTGTAGCAGCTTTTTTGACATAAGTATATACTTGATAACTTTATTGATATTTGATCATTAGGTGATTTTGATCATTATGTAATCCTTAAATTACATGAAATAAAAATTTACATATATACATATGGAAAATCCACAAATTGTCTTTTTGTGGTTTAATTTTAAAATCAAAGGTACTGCTATTGAGAATTATTTTGGAACCATGGCTCTGACTGTAAATAATCTACCTGCAATGTGGTTGACCTAGGTTTCATCCCTGGGATGGGAAGAGCCTGGAGGAGGGAATGGCTACGCACTCCAGTATTCTTGCCTGGAGAATTCCATGCGCAAAAGAGTCTGCAGGCCTGCTGTCCATGGGGTCACAAAGAGTTGGACTCAACTGAGAGACTAACACTTTCACTTTTCTGGAAAACCAGAAGAAATATGAAATGATTGCTTTGGAAACCCTTAATGACAAATCCTTCATCTTCTTAAGCTTCATTAATGGTTAGAAATATAAGTAGTAACTTAATGCTAAATCTAATTAATAAGTGGTAAAATTAAATTAATATGATGCATTTGGGCCAAAAAAAAAAAGAAGGTATAAATCCTGAGAAAGCAGACTGTATGTAGGCATCTATCTGTCTGTCTTCTGTTTTACTTTTCTATTCCAAACTGTCTTTGAATATGGTTTTGCAAAGGTATGTTTAACAAGGTTGACATGATTGTACAGAACATAATTCTCCAAAGTGGTTGCCTTCAAGAGTTACAATCATTTTTATGTGTTTTGCAGAGGAAAAAATAGACATTCTCATTAATTTTCAGTCAAAATGTATATTTATTATAGGTGATGGCAGCAAGAGAATGTTCCCTAAAAGTAAATTGGGATTTTTCTCTTAGTAAAGTGCCAATGAATTGTGAAATATTACCCATAAAACCACTATTTGCTGAAATAGGCTTGGTTCAATCGATGATTTTCAATTACTAAGTTAAAAAAGCCCTCCCTTGATTTTTGTATAGTCTGATTCACTTAAGGCAATAAATACCACAGAAAAGGATTTTAAGCACTGGATTTACAAATATACCTGGATTTGAAGCTTAATTAATAAATATTATTCACCTTTTTAATAGTTCAAATGCCATAAACAAACATTTCCAATTAAAGATGTATGATATTTTTAATTCAAATGATTTTGTAGTGAAAATATTTTAACTTACAAAGCAGGGAAAGGGACCCTCATCTCGAGCTGACAGTGGGGAAACGGGGCTCCTCCTGAGTTGTGCTGGGACCCTCGGTGAGATGTGTATAAGAGACAGCTTCTAAACTCTAAGATGTTATCAATATAAATTAAATTCAAACTAATATTTTCATTTATATTGTAAATAATACAAACGCTGTATATAAAATTGTGGAATCAGCATAGTCATTATTTTTAAAAATCCACTACTCTGTATTCTATATACTCCTTTATTTTTTGTCTGGATTTTTTCACACTATCTTCTAGTTATTCACATATTGGTATATTATTCAGATAGTAAAAACAAGGAAAAAAACAACTGAAATCACGACAATGTTCATTTTTAGCCAAATCTCTGCTCCTATTGACATTTTGTAAGCATGTATTTTCTTTTGTATCTTATTTCCATAACTATGAATTTACCTTTTCTAAGCAATATGACTCAGCCAGAAATGACAGAATAAATGCCATCGCCTCTCAAGCAAAACTGAGAGAAAAGACTGAATCAAAGCCATCTGTGCCTCTTTCCTTAATGGAGTTTTGCTCCTCTGGGGAAAACTAAGGTAGAGGCTTTGGGAATCTACAAATTGCAGGTAGATTTTTATCCTCTTCAGAATGGACATACTAATATCCATGCCGATACCCGGACCCCTTATTTAATACCAAACCTTGTTTTGTTCGAGTCTGCACACTTGTAACCCTTTTGTTCTGATTGCCCTTCTTATTCTATAGCAGTTACCAGCTTTTAACATTCTATGTAATTTTATTTTTATTCCATTTTTATTGTTCATTGTCTGTTCTCTCTTCACCACCCTCAGCAACTAGAATGGAAGCCCCATGGCCATGGATTGGAAAATCAAATGATAAGAAAATTCTTAGGGATGAAGTGTATATTTTCTTTCCTAATACTGTAGTATGTGTCACAGGAAACACAGAAACACCATCTAAGCTTTCCTTCACCAACATACCCAAATGAGTAAGGGCTATAAGAGGTGAAAGCAATATGTTCAAATCCTGTTTCTTGTGTTGTATATCTAAGTCATTCTGAGTCACTTATGTCTGGAAGCCCAGGGCTAGCTAGCAAAGCCACAATAAACAGAGAGCAGACGACTCATTAGAGACTGCTCTTCCTTTTCCCATGCAGTGGAGTTCAAGGTTCTCTGACACTGGATCATAGCTAAGAAGTTATTATTATTATTCATGATCTAATTATTATTAGATCTTTATTGTTATATATGATCTACTTATTCCATGGAAGTTGTAATAAGCTAGATACTGAAATGCTTATTTTCTTTATGTGGATCCTCCAATGAAATACAAAAATTTTTTTAAATAGAAAAGAAAAGCAATATATGAAAATAGGAACACAGTGGACAGAATGCCTATTTCCTTTGCTAGGGTTTGTTATGGCCTGAATAGCATCTTGACTTTTCTAAAGCTGCTGAACCTCTGAAATAATATTGCCAGGTTACATCACACCAACTTCTGATCTTGGCAAGGAATTGCAATAGCTTCTAGATGAATAGTGTGTAGCCCCAAGGAGAAGTCATCCACACACTTGAGACAACTGCAGGCTGGCTTAGCACACTGGCTAAGAGCCTGCTCTCTAAAACGAGAATGCACAGGTTTGTTACAGGCTTTTTCACTTAACTCTTTATGAATGTGGACTGATTACTTAACCTCTTTGTTCTTCAGTTTCCTAATCTGTAAAATAAGATAATAGCAGTACCTTTTTCATAGTACTACGGAAAGGATAAGATGAGATGAGACATAGAAAAGACTTAGAAGAGTGCTTCCATGTGGTAACTACTCAATAAATGTTATCCATTGTTATGGTTGTTTATAAAGATGTAAGCAATAGGTTTGTGAAGACAAATAATGCAGGGTATGAAACACAAAGTCACTCACTTTGAATAATTTACTGAGTGGTTAGAAAAGAGCTTTATGAAAGGTGAGAGCTAAATTGAGGGAGGGAATGACTCACATATTTTGTTTTTTAAAGCTTTTCAGGCAGAATTGAAAGTAAATGCACATCATGTAAAGTGAGAGGGATCTGGAGGAGTCCAGGAACATTAGTACTCAGTGTGGCTGGATCAGAGTTCAGACAGGGATCAGAGCAGAGAGGTAGAGACATTAAATCACAGAAGGCCCTACAGGCAGGCCCTAAAAAGGGTATTGTCTTCCATTTTGTGGGAAGCATTGGACGGTTTTGGTAGGGAAGGTAGAGGACTCTATCTGGATAGGTTGAGCTGTGACATAAACTTCAAGGACTTATTTCTTGTTCACATTGCACATCCATGGATATAGGTCAGCTATGACTTTCCTCTGTGTCTTTTCATTCTGGGCACCATGCTGAACAACCATGCCCCAAGGCAGACAGGAAAAGCAAGAAAGATGGATTTACTTCTGCTGAGAACGGGCCCAGATCACTGCATTTACATCAAATTACTCCCCAAGTCACTGTGACGTCAGGATGTGTACTCTTTCTCCTTAGAATCCCAATGTAACAGGTATAGAGAATACATACCCAAGAAAAAGGAAGAATCAGGTGATTGTAAAGAGTAATATCATTTTTTAAGGTAGCATGATTGAGTGAGTTTTAAAAGGACACTTCAGTGGTTGCTTTGTGGAGAATGCACATATGGGAAACGAGAATAGAATCGGGAGATGAGTGTGAAAGACTGAAAGCTGCTCACTTATGTCTAACTCTTTGTGGCCCTATGGATTGTAGCCCACCAGGCTCCTCTGTCCATGGAATTCTCCAGGCAAGAATACTGGAGTAGGTATTAGATCTAATACCTGATCTGATCATTAGGTCAGATGATACTGAGGTTTTATATATAAAATGATAATGCCTCTTTCTAAGATACAAGAAATAGAGGAGAAATGAAGTGATTGAATTGAGGACATAAATTGAAAGTCAAATTGATGGCATGTGCTGATGGACGGGCTATAAGGTGTGGGAGAAAGGAAAAACTCAGGATGACTTTCTGCTTTGCTGTTTGCTGTGAACAACCAGAAGAATGAATTTGTCATTTACTGAGATGGAGAAACTGAAATATAAATTAAAATATGGCCTATATGAGAAAAAATACTTTTTAAAAAGCCCACAAAATTTATTTCTGAATTTAAATTAAAAATTTAGTAGCAATAAAATACAGCATCAGCACTGAAAATTTTAAATCAAACAAATGATGTAGAAAACATCTTGAAACTTTCTCATGGAGAAGAGCAAAAAAAGAGAAGAGAATAAGAGAAAAGCCAACTTAGGGGATAGATTCCAGCATTGAATAAATGGCAACAAAGTCATTAAAATGATAAAATATAACAGGTGCAATGATCAAAAATAGAAGAGAGGGTGGGGTCAAAAAGACAGATGAGGACAAGGTCAAGGAGTAAAGTTTCTGACTGAAAGATAACAAGTTTTAAATCAAACATACTCATTGTTAAGAGTGAGAATTATAAAAGGGAGTAGCAGCATTGAACAGCACAGATGCAAGGATTTTTCTTTTTTTTTTTTTTCAATTTCAAGGTTAATTGCAGATTTGGGCATATTTACACCCCAACGCCCAAGAAAAGAAGTGTGGTCTCACAAGATAAAGTTAGAGGAGTTACGGTTCTCACTGACATTCCTAACTGAAGGGCAAGAAATGCATAATTTTGAACCCCTTAGGCAATTAGAGACTGTTGCAATTTAAGAAAGCCTTTTGTAGTGAGTCCCAGAGGCCAGCCCTGAGCAGGCAGAAACAATTTAGAAGCGGCAATCTCCTCTCTGCAGCAATACTTACACAGGGAACAGTTTCAAGAAATTGGATGGCCAGTGTTCCTGAAGGCCTCGGCCAGCTCACCCAAGCCTCAGAAGGACCACTGAGCACTTCATCTGCTACTGCATTCTCTTCTGCTAGCTTTGCATTGATGGTGACATGCCATCAGGAAACTAGAGGGTTCAGCTATCATTTTTGAAAACCCTAAGTTCCCTAATCAGTACAAGTGAGAAAATCAGTAAAGTATTATTAATTAGTGTAAGGTCGGACCCCGGGGGCCATGATGGGCCACCCTTTCTCTCCCCCGCCGGCGGGGGCAGGTCTCTAACAGAAGAGGCCTCCCAGATCCCGGGGACCAATGACAGCACACTTCGCCAGCTAAAGCCGCCCCACCCCAGCCACCTAGAAGGACCTGTCAGCCCGTGACCCCTTGGCCTGGCGACCTATCCAAACCCACGTCCATCTAGTCTGACTATCCCCCGCAATGAGCGGATAAAAGCCACCCGCAACAGCGGTCCCGGCGCAGACTTCCTCGATCTGCCTTGTTCGAGTCCAGGAACCCGCCCCCCCCCCTCCCCCGGGAGCGCTTCACCATTAAAAAGCCTGTTGGACACTCTTTTCGGGGTCCTGGTCGCCTTTACCTAACAATGAGGTTTAGGTGTGGATTCTTATGGTTTAGGTGTTCTTTTATAATTGAGAATATCTGAAACCCCAAATATTCAAAACTAGAGCTATGCATGCAGGAAAAAAATATGATATGCTTTAAAGATCCTTGAGAATAGAACTATCAAGCTATGCATTGGCGTAGAGTCTTGATTACAAGAACCAGATCTAAACAGATCTCAGCTTGTACACGTACATGGCTTGTACGTTCAATGTCAATAAAATGGGAAGAAAGATTAGACATTCTGTAATGTCTCATAAGTAGCTAAATATTACTCATACATTTCCAATTTTATTTTGTTACTTATTTTCAGAATCAATTTTTGAACAAAATTCCAGTCTCTGCCTTACTAAGTCTTCCTCTTTTGTCTTTCATCCCTCAGCTATTCAACTGGTGCTCACATCATTTTACACTTGAAATCTCTCTCTTTGATGATGAATTATTTTATAATCAGATGTTGATTTCTCCCAATAATTTTAATGATGAATTAAAGAAAGAAAAAGCTTAGTTTTGAATTTACATAGCACTTTTACTTTACAACTCCAAATCTTCTCTTATTCCTCACAATAAATAAAATTTTATACATGGAGGGATATTTTTCAATTTAAGTTAGAATATATATATTTATATATTTATTTATATATAATGAAAAAATTTGCCTTATTTTGTGACCCTAGTATATATTATTAATATGTTAGCATATTTTGCTTACTCTTACAGCAAGGATAATTTTATGACAGAAGCTAAATAAAGAATTCATTGTGAATTACTACTTACCTCTACCTTGGGATACTTCCTTAATATACACATTTGTTTAAGAGTTTTCCATTAAGGCAGGAAGAAACAGTACATGGCATGGAAATCTATAAACCACTTATTCTGACCCACACATTAAAACATCCACATAATAAATCCTAATACTGAATCAGCTTCTTAGAAATCTATGAGTATCCATACAGAAAAACCCTTGCTTAGCAATATGTTTGTAATTGTAAAACAACCAAGTTTTCCAACTAAGATTCAGTAAAAATTAACACTAACTGATACATATGAAGCCCTCTTTTATCACTATATTACATAATTCCTAAGTCAATGTGGGAAGAATGAATAAATGAAGGAAATATTTTCCAGATAATATTACAGGAATAAAGTTGCCAAAACCTATCTCTGGATTTTTTTTTTTAAGTATTTCAGTAGAATTGCTTGTCAAAGGCATTTTTTCATAGCTAGCTGTAAATCTAAAAATACACTTAAAATATTGAGACATAAAGACCTGGCCCTCAGCATCAGCATCATAAACATTTAGAGGTCACAACATCCCATCAGAAGCAGCAACAGAAGAATTTAAGTTCTATCAAAACTGTATTAAAGGAAAAAAGAAATATTTTACCAGAGAGAGGATTTGATCTAAAAGACTCCAAAATGAGGATTCATTGTGAGTCTCACCAAAACGATAAGACATAACTCTCTCCCGCCTCCCTTCTCTGTTAAATACTTAGGAACCAAGCTAAAATCATCAACTTGCATTTCTGTTTTTATTTAAAGGGATACATATCTATAGTTAGCAGATATAATAAAAACAAGAATTATGGGTCGTCAGGATTATTTTGTGAAAACTAAAAGTCAACTGAAAGAATTGCAGAATCAGGAATAGGGCTAGCACTCTATCTTACTCTTTTATTACCTCTGTGAATTTACTTAATCTTTCAAAACAGCAGTTTTCTCATATAAGAATGGAAAAAAATAATAAGCTACAGTTTTTTGAAGTTTAATTAACTTATATGATGTTCTCTGTAGAGTTATAAAACTTACCTGGGATTAAGTAAGCCCTTAATAAGTAATAACTATCAATGCTATTCATATTACTGCTAACACTTTATATATATTTTGTGTTAAGTCACTTCAGTCATGTCTGTCTCTGTGTGACCTTATGGACTGCAGTCTGCTAGGCTTCTCTGTCCATGGGATTCTCCAGGCAAGAATACTGAAGTGGGTTGCCATGCTCTCCTCCAGGGGATTTTCCCAAACCCAGGGATTGAACCTACATCTCTTATGTCTCCTGCATCAGCAGGTAGGTTTTTTTTACCACCAGTGCCTCAAGGGAAGCCCCATAATAAAAGATATTGTCCTCTTATGTGGTTGGATGATAATTAATTCTATTATTTACATTTCATTTCACATGTAACATCTTTATTACATTCACATGATGGTGGAAGCTAATCATTAGTATATGGTTTTCTTTCTTTTTTTTTTTTTCATTATAGTTTATTACAAGATACTGAGTGTAGTTCCATGTACGTGCATGCCTGCTCAGGCATGTCCAACTCTTTGCAATCCCATAGACTGTAGTCTGCCAGGCTCCTCTGTTTATGGTTTTCTCCAGGCAAGAATTCAGGAGTGGGTTGCCATTTCCTACTCTGACAGTTCCCAATTTATCCCTCCCCTACATATACCGTATTCTTATAGGGCAAAACTCAAATAATAATAATAATAATGTCATTTTTTTCTAAATTAGTCTACAAAGTTGATGTAATTGTATTTGATTAAAATATCAACAGAAATTTGCTTTTTATAACCTGATAAGCTGATCTTAAAGCTGAAGTAAAGCAAGTAGATGGAAATAGCCAGGAAAGTTCTAAATAATATAGAAGATTAGATGTGAAGTATAGACTAGCCTTGTCAGTATTTATAAGCTGTAGTAAGCAGAGAAATTCACTAAGAGCAGGGCTTTCTGTAGAAGTCATTTCACTGGCAATTTTTATGTTATTAGCAGTATCTATTTAATTTACTACTTCCTCATGACAGACCTCCAGTATCTTTATCTGCAAAATTCCATGGGCAGAGGAGCCTGGTGGGCTACAGTCCATGGGGTTTCAGATCAGGATACAACTGAGCATGCACACCTGACAGACCTAGCGCAATGACAGAAATTTCTGGGAGGTTACATAGCAGGACAGAGAGATTTAGCTCAGAGTGACAGCTGGAAAAAAAATTAGAAAGGGCCTTTAAGGAAATCACTAGTTAGAAGTGCCTCTGAGACTAATTTTTATGGCAAAGAAGATGTTAGTCAGGCTTTAAAAATGGTGGAAGGAGTCAGGCAGTGATACTGACATTTAATAAAGAGATATGGAGACATCACATTTTTGAGGAAATACTGGAGCAAAAGGAGTTTATGCAGTGATGATAAACATGACCCTTGAAAGGCAAAATAAGAGACAGATAAAAAAAGGGTCTGATATCTGTTGTAAAAAAAAAAGAAAAAGAAAAGAACGGCTTTTATTCTGAAGGTGTTGGGGGAGCTGAGATATATGAAGCAAAAACTGAAATGACTGCATTCTAATTTTTTTGAATATTAATACCAGACTGGAGAAAGTGTTGCATATAGACTGATAATTCTGAGACCACAGGTGGCAAAACCATTCAGAACCATATCAGATGATGGCATAAAGGTATAAGAGCTAAGGGAGTATCAGGGGTGGCCAAGGAGGGGCAAATTATATACATATATTATTGAGGTGGAAAATAAATGTTTTCTTTGTGCTGTGCTTAGTTGCTATCATGTCAGACTCTTTGAGACACCATGGACTGTAGCCTGCCAGGCTCCTCTGTCCATGGGGATTCTCCAGGCAAGAATACTGGAGTGGGTTGCCATTCCCTTCTCCAGAGGATTGTCCCAATACAGGGATCAAACCCAGGTCTTCTGCATTGAAGGCAGATTGTTTACCATCTGAACCACCAATGTTTTCTTTAAGTTTAGATAAAAGGATGTATTTCTTTACAAGTGGAGTTACTAGATATGGAAATGGTTTCATACATTTGAACATTGGAGTTTTGAACGAACTTGATTTGGCTTGTAATGAGAAACCAACCTATTTTTATTCCCACCTTCGCATCTGCTTGTGGTCTAATCCTTCTTTTAATGCTCCAGGATAAAACTTTAGACAAGCCCTCAAGCTTTTCAGGCACTCCATATAATATATAATATAAATAGTTCCTTTCTTCTGCATAAACATTCCAGACAGGATATTCATTATCTAACCACAACCTAGTTCAGACCAGCAGACCCAAAATGTGGATCTGCTCAAGCCCTGCTAGCCTCTGGTGGGAGATGAACTAGTCGGTTCTTTCTTTAGGTATCTTTTTTGAACTACTCCCTACTTAGCTGCAATTTTTTAAATGCTTTAAAAAATTTCTATTGGAGTATAGCTACTTTAAAATGTTATGCTACTTTCTGCTGTATAGCAAAATGAATTTGCTGTAATATACATATTTCCCCTCTTTTTTGGATTTTCTTCCCATTTCAGTCACTATAGAGCAAAAACAACACCCAGTTGTGGATGTGACTGGTGATGGAAGGAAAGTCTGATGCTGTAAAGAACAATATTGCATAGGAACCTGGAATGTTAGGCCCATGAATCAAGGCAAATTGGAAGTGGTCAAACAGGAGATGGCAAGAGTGAACATCGACACTTTAGGAATCAGTGAACTAAAATGGACTGGAATGGGTGAACTTAACTCAGATGACCATTGTATCTACAATTGTGGGCAAGAATTCTTTAGAAGAAATGGGGTAGCCATCATAGTCAACAAAAGAGTCTGAAATGCAGTACCTGGATGCAATCTCAAAAATGACAGAATGATCTCTGTTCATTTCCAAGGCAAATCATTCAATATCACAGTAATCCAAGTCTATTCCCCAACCAGTAATGCTGAAGAAGCTGAAGTTGAATGGTTCTATGAAGACCTACAAGACTTTCTAGAACAAACACCCAAAATTGATGTCCTTTTCATTATACGGGACTGGAATGCAAAAATAGGAAGTCGAGAGATATCTGGAATAACACGCAAATTTGGCCTTGGAGTACAAAACAAAGTAGGGAAAAGGCTAACTGAGTTTTGCCAAGAAAATGCACTTGTCATAGCAAACACCCTCTTGTAACAACACAAGAGAAAACTACACACGGACATCACCAGATGGTGAACACCGAAATCAGATTGATTACATTTTTTGCAGCCAAAGAGGGAGAAGCTCTATACAATCAGCAAAAACAAGATCAGGAGCTGACTGTGGCTCAGATCATGAACTCCTTATTGCTGAATTCATACTTAAATTGAAGAAAGCGGAGAAAAGCACCAGACCATTCAGGTATGACCTAAACGAAATCCCTTACGATTATACAGTGGAAGTGACAAATAGATTTAAGGAATTAGATCTGATAGACAGAGTGCCTGAGGAACTATAGATGGAGATTTGTGACACTGTAACAGTGGCAGTGATCAAGACCATCCCCAAGAAAAAGAAAGGCAAAAACGAAAAATGGTTGTCTGAGGAGGCTTTACAAATAGTTGAGAAAAGAAGAGAAGATAAAGGCAAAGGAGAAAAGGAAAGATACACCCATTTGAAAGCAGAGTTCCAAAAAAAAATAGCAAGGAGAGATAAGAAGCCTTCCTCAGTGATCAATGCAAACAAATAGAGGAAAACAATAGAATGGGAAAGACTAGAGATCTCTTCAATAAAATTAGAAATACCAAGGGAATATTTCATGCAAAGATGAGCACAATAAAGGACAGAAATGGTATGGACTGAACAGAAGAACATATTAAGATGAGGTGGCAACAATACATAGCAAACTATACAAAAAAGATCTTCAAGACCCAAATAATTACGATGGTCTGATCACTCACCTAGAGCCACACATCCTGGAATGCAATGTCAAGTGGCCTTAGGAAACATCACTGTTAACACAGCTTTTGGAGGTAATGAAATTCAAGGTGAGCTATTTCAAATCCTAAAAGAGGATGCTATGAAAGTGCTGCACCAAATATGCCAGAAAATTTGGAAAAGTCTGCAGTGTCCACAGGATTGAAAAAGGTCAGTTTTCATTCCAATCCCAAAGAAAGGCAATGGCAAAGAATGTTCAAACTACCACACAATTGCACTCATCTCACATGCTAGCAAAGTAATGCTCAAAATTCTCTAAGCCAGGCTTCAACAGTACATGAACCATGAACTTCCAGATGTTCAAGTTGGATTTAGAAAAGACAGAGGAACAAGATATCAAATTCCTAACTTCCGCTGGATCATGAAAAAAGCAAGAGAGTTCCAGAAAAGCACCTACTTCTCTTTTACTGACTATTCTGCAGCCTTTGACTGTGTGGATCACAACAAACTGTGGAAAATTCTTCAAGACATGGGAATACCAGACCACCTGATCTGCCTCTTGAGAAATTTCTTTGCAGGTCAAGAAGCAACAGTTAGAACTGGACATGGAACAACAGACTGGTTCCAAATTGGGAAAGGAGGACGCCAAGGCTGCATATTGTGACCCTGCTTATTTAACTTATATGCAGAGTACATCATGTGAAATTCTGGGCTGGATAAAGCACAAACTGGAGTCAAGATTACCAGGACAAATATCAATTACCTCAGATATGCAGATGACATCACCCTTATGGCAAAAAGCAAAGAAGAACTAAAGAGCATCTTGATGAAAGTGAAAGAGGAGAGTGAAAAAGTTGGCTTAAAACTCAGCATTCAGAAAATTAAGATCGTGGCATCTTGTCCCATCACTTCAAGGCAAATAAGGGAACAATGGAAACAGTGAGAGACTTTATGTTTCAGGGCTCCAAAATCACTGCAGATGGTGACTGCAGCCATGAAATTAAAAGACATTTGCTCCTTGGAAGGAAAGCTCTGATCAACCTAGACAGCATATTAAAAAGCAGAGACATTACTTTGCCAACAAACGTCCATCTATTCAAAGATGTGGTTTTTCCATTAGTCATGTACGGATGTGAGATTTGGACTATAAAGAAAGCTGAGCACCGAAGAATTTATGCTTTCGAAGCGTGATGTTGGAGAAGACTTGAAAGACTCTTGTACTGCAAGGGGATCCATCCAGTCTACCCTAAAAGAAATCAGTCCTGAATATTTATTGGAAGGCCTGATGCTAAAGCTGAAACTCCAATACTTTGCCACCTGATGTGAAGAACTGACTCAGTAGAAAAGACCCTGATGCTGGGAAAGATTGAAGACAAGTGAAGAAGGGAATGAGAGAGGATGAGATGGTTGGATGCCATCACCAACTCGATGGACATGAGTTTGAGTAAGCTCTGGGAGTTGGTGATGGACAAGGAAGCCTGGCGTCCTGCAGTCCACGGGGTCACAGAGAGTTGGACACAACTGAGTGACTGAACTGAACTGAACTGATAGAGCATTGAATAGAGTTCCTTGTGCTATACAGTATTTTCTAACTAGTTATGTATTTCATATATAGCAACGCAGTCCAGTATTCTTGCTTGGAGAATCTCCATGGACAGAGGAGTCTGACAGGCTATAGTCCATGGAGTTGCAAGGATTTGGACACAACTCAGCACAGAGAGAGAGAGAGTGTGTATATATGTCAATCCCAATCCCCCAATTCATCCCCCCCTTCCCTTCCTCCCTTCGTGTCCATATGTTTGTTCTCTATGTTTATATCTCTATTTCTGCTTTGAAAATAGCTTCAACTGTACCATTTTTATAGATTCCACATACATGTGTTAATATGTGATTTTTTTTCTCTTTCTAATAGCTGAAATTTAAAACACTTTCAGAATCTGACCCAAAAGAAGGTAGGATTTGCTGAAAGCAATGTGATCAGATGAGACAGAGTGAGTTGTGGTCTGCGTTAGTGTCCTCTCCATCACTGAGGCATCCTCACTGCATCTTTCTCAGTGTCCATTTTTTTGCAGACCTGCAATGGCAATAGCCTTGATATAGACAAGATCTAAAACTTCTCTGGCACCTTACTTAGCATTTCTCATCCTTTGGGTCAAGGGAAGCTGAGACTCTGTCATCGAGGGTTATTTTAAACTTCAAATCTACTCACTTGTGCAGAATCCCCATGCTTGTCTTGCTTTTCTCTCTCTGGGGCACATTCATCTTGCTAGAAATATATAGACTTGGCTTTCTCTCTCTGCCACCTTAGCTATATTTTTGTAGCCTCTCCTGCTGTCCCCTGGGATCCTCAAGTCCTAGTGAAGAGATGACACACTCTTGCTGTGCTTCCCTTCAAACCACCTTGACTTGGCTTAAGATGAAGGGAAGAATTCCATGTTTTTGCCCAAGAAGGGGCTGGTAGAAGTGGTCGATGGGCAAGATGCTTCAAATTTTCTATTAAGGTCCCATCTGCCACATTTTTGACCACTACCCCTCTTAGCAAAGGAAGGTGCTTGACTGTTTAGTGTTCCCCAAAGGATACTTGAGTCATTCCTTTTGGAATTAATGATAGACAACTCCTACTTCTCCCCAGAGGGAGATGAAATGGCCCTATTGTTTTTCTTCCTCAGCCTTTCTTAGAGTCCTCAGTGGAATTGTTAAAATAATAGGAGAGGCTAACTTGCAATCTGTTACACAGGCCTTTAAAAATAGAATGTGTGTATTTTAATCTTGGTTTTGATTCCCATGAGGGTATTTTTGGAGATGGTGGAGGCATAAGTGAGAGGAGGAAAAAGAAGTTACAAAACATCTCTAATGTTCTGGGGTTTTTTGGTCTTGTGCAGATTAAAAAAACTCCCCCTTACATCCTATGTATTTGAAAATAGTATTTAAAATACTTGAAAATACTTTATAATATTTAAATTATATGTGCATATATGAAACTAATCACAGGCATATCTCATCCTAGTGTGCTTTGTTCTCTTGGGCTTCTCAGATATAAAGGCTTGTGGCAACTCTGAGTAGACCAAGTCTATGGATGTCATTTTTCCAAAAGGGTTTGCGCTCTTCATGTCCCTGTGTCACATTTGGTAATTCACACATTTAAAGCTTTTTATTATTATTATACTTGCTGTGCTGCTCTGTGATCTTTAATTTTACCACTATGACTCACTGAGGGGCTTTCCTGCTAGCTCAGTGGTAAAGAATCTGCCTGTAATTCTGGAAATGCTGGTTCGATCTCTGAGCCAAGAACACCCTCTGGAGAAAGAATTGGCAACCCACTCCAATATTCTTGCCTGGAGAATTCCATGGACAGAGGAGACTGGAGGGCTACATACAGTCCATGGGGTCACAACGAGTTGGACGTGACTTAGCAACCAAACACCAGCAATATGACTCACTGAAAGCTTAGAAGATGATTAGCATTTTTAGCAATTAAAAAGTATTTTTAAATTAAAGTAAAAGTGAAGTCATTCAGCCGTGTCTGACTCTTTGCAATCCTGTGGACTGTAGCTACCAGGCTCCTCTGTCCATGGGATTTTCCAAGCAAGAGTGCTGCAGTGGGTTGCCATTTCCTTCTCTAGGGTATCTTCCTGACCCAGGGACTGAACGCAGGTCTCCCACACTGTAGGCAGATGCTTTACCATCTGAGCCACTAGGGGAGTCCCTTAATTTTTAAATTAAGGTTTAAACATTTTTTAGACATAATGCTATTTCACACTTGTTGTTTAGTCACTAAGTTGTGTCCAGCTCTTTGCCACCCCATGGACTGAAGCACACCGGCCTCCTTCTCTTTCACCATCTCTCGGAGTTTGCTCAAGATTATATCCACTGAGTCAAGGATGCCATCCAACCATCTTGGCCTCTGTCACTCCTTACTGTTCCTGCCCTCAATCCATCCCAGCATCACGCTCTTTTCAAACTACAATACACTGTAAATATGATTTTTATGTATACTGCAGTTTATTGTGGTATTTGTTTTATCATAGTTGTCTGAAACTGAACCCTCAATATCTCTGATGTATGCCTGTACATGTATATGTGCATATATAAATGTCCATATACATGCATGTGTATATATGTTTCAATGTATACTAATAAAATATACAAAACCATGTGTGTGTGTGTGCATGCTCACTCTCTTCAGTTGGGTCCAACCCTTTGTGAACCTATGGACTATAGCCCACGAGGCTCTTTTGTTCATGGGATTTTCCAGGCATGAATACTGGAGTGGGTTGCCATTTCTCCTCCAGGGAATCTTTCTGATCCAAGGATCAAATCCATATCTCTTGCATCTCCTGCACTGAAGGCAGATTCTTTATTGCTGAGCCACTGGGGAAGCCCATACAAAACATATATGCCTATGTACCCCATACTGTCTTATGTATTATATACCTCACTCATTCTCCATGTACTTATACCTCACAAATACCCTGTGAAGTCCGCAAGCTGTATATTAGCTACTCAAGAAGAATTCCATGTAGTCTTCCAAAATCAACCACTGTATTTGATAACTATATGCATTTTAATATTATAAATGCTAAAGTTGATGCATAAGGGAACACATATATTTCTAAATAAGAGAGTGTCTCTCTAAATTGTCTCTTTCTTTTTTTTTTAAATTTTATTTTTACTTTATTTTACTTTACAATACCGTATTGGTTTTGCCATACATTGACATGAATCCACCATGGGTGTATATTAGCTCCCAATCCCGAATCCCCCTCCCACCTCCCACCCCACATCATCTCTCTGGCTCATCCCTGTGCACCAGCCCCAAGCATCCTGTATCCTGTATCGAACAATTGTCTTTTTCTTAAACTGAGTTTTAATTAAGGTTTTTGGAGTACATTATTTTATCCTTTAATATATTTGCTAGTGTTTAAATCTTGCAATTATATTTGTAAACATTTCCTTTCTTATATATTTAATCAAATATGTCTCTGTAAAGCATCTATATGTGAGCAATGGCAGTTGGAAATATCATATTAATTAAGTACTACAATAGATATTTCCTTTCAGACTCTCCTCCCTCCAATTTGATATAAACCTTTTAAACTGCAGGAAAAATTGACAACAAACCCCAGAGCTCTGCTAGGTGATTGAGAGAATCAGTTATCCCAGTGTCACTGGAAGCAAAATCAATTCATGTGTTCTGTCATCCTTAGAAAGTACTCTCTAACATGCTGTCAGCAATAAATTTTACAGGATTTCCCCAAAGTCAATTGCTCCTTCTATTTGGGATTACGATGAAAGCAAATTGATTCTTCCCATACATAGAAGAAGCACAAGAGAAGACATACTTTTAGTCTACTCACTTATTTATTTCTTTATTTATTTTACTGACAGATTTCTCCTGGCTCACTAATGTAAGGTCCTTAGTAATTGAAATTCTGACTGTGAAATATATTCAGGCATAACCAACAGGAATGCAATTTCCCTTAAAGCTATCTTCATGCAAGTAGGCAGGAAATTTATTTTTGAGTAACTTATCTCTGAGTACGTTAAAAAAAAAAAAAGGCAACTCTTTCTAACATTTTAACTGCAATTAATGCCAGGATATCATATTTAATTTTAATTTACTATATCTCCCATAATCTAGTGATGATCACATTTTTATTTTTCTTTGATTGAACAACAGCATTTTAAACCTTTTAATAAACCTTTTAATTAACATATTTTTAAATAGAAAAGATATGTTAAAATCAAGCTAAAACCACTGCTAAACAAAACAACTACAGGTGAATCATGCTGCCATTTGAACAAGTTCTGTTGAGGCTGACTTTAAGGAAAGTGTGGGGAGAGGCATACATTTCCTCCCTCCTTTTGAACAGTATAGATATATAGCTGAATTTAAGAGAATTATTTCAGGTCAATTAGAATTTGCTGAAAATACATAATGTCTCAGTGTTACGGAATCCACGTGCCAACGCAGGACATCAGGTTCAATCCCTGAGTCAGGAAGATCCCCTGAAGGGATCTTTCCTTTCTGGAGAAGGAAATGGCAACCCACTCCAGTATTCTCGCCTGAGCAATTCCATAGAGAGGGAACCTGGCAGGCACAGTTCATGGGGGTTGGAAAAAAGTTGACCTGACTTAGCAGCTAGACAACAACCACAAAGATATATAAATGTGTAAACTGCCAGGCTGGAATTACTAAATGTTAACAAGGAAGAAAAAGAATAAGCAATCAAACAAAAACAGAAACTGATGAAATATTAATTTCTGTTGACAAATATTCACATGAGAGCTGACCACTTTTGATATTTGTACAGAAAATAACAAATGGAATTAACTTCTGTACATATTAGGGAGTCCCCAGTGCTAGGTCAGGTTCCAAGCAGAACACCAGTATCTCAACTAAAGATGCTGCAGTGACATCAGCAACAAGACTAAGACATCGTCAGAGACAGCATCCGTCCTCAACAACAAAGATTTGGCATCCATCCTCAGACAAAAATGCCTTAGTGGGAGCTATGGGGTCCACATCATGTGCCAAAGAATCTGGGAGGAGTCTCACCTACCCATGCATAGGGGAATAGGCACACAGACCTCAGTCACAACTGTGGGTCGGGTCCTACAGTCACAGTGAATTGGCTCCAGCCCCTGTCAGCACCTGTCTTGGGAGGCCCTGGGAGAAGAAGGTCTTATATGATCACCCACGGCTGAGAGTCTATGTGGAAATCAAGTTTTCCAGCAGAGAAGTTCCAGTACATCACTGGGATAAAAACACCTGGGACTGAATACATTGAAGGGGGTAAGAGGAACTGTTTGACTTTGTCTGGGTCATTCCCTTCCCTGAGGTGGCCCAGCTTAGTGCCAAGTGAGACCTTTTTAAGACATGAGTTACCCTTGGGGGGAAGTGAGATCAGGTGGGTAAATGCCTGGTTGTCCCAGCTGTGTGGGACTTAGCCAAAGAAGCCCAAGTATCTCTCACTCCTTCTAGAGCACTGAGAAGTGAGCTCTATGAATGGGGGCCCTGGAAGAGACCTGGGAAAGCAGCAAGGAGGACCATCAAAGAGCATTCAAGGGACATGGATCCTGCCAATGGTATCACAGCCTCCATCAAGAGGCAGTCCATGAGCCTCTGAGGATGCCCCACCTCCTGGTTCCCTCACATGGCTCCCAGGCACTCCCAGCATGATACAGCCCTCACCCCTCTACTCACCCCACCCTGTGGCTGGCTCTTTGCAAATGCATAAAACTGTCCTTTGGCAAATGGCTGTTGACCACTTGCAGGAAATCAGCCTGACTATGTGGCCCAGGAAGAGATCACAGAGCTTAACTTTAGGGCACTCTGGAGAAAGCAAAAGAGGCTGTCAGCACTTGCCATTAAGTGTTGCATGATTAAGGGAAGACATACAAATCTAAGAATGTTGCCACAAGACGGAGCAAGAAATTGTGAAGCAGGCATATCCACAGAAAGTCTGCATCCCTACCAGGGCTGGTAGAGGATTATTTCTCTCCCAAAGTCAGTCCTTAAAGACTAGAAAGTGTTAGTCGCTCAGCTGTGTCCAACTCTTTGGGACCCCATGGACTGTAGCATGCCAAGCCCCTCTGTTCACAGTATTCTCCAGGCAAGAATACTGGAGTGGTTTGCATTTCCTTTTCTCAGGGGGTCTTCCTGACACAGGGATTGAACCTGGGTTTCCTGCATTGCAGGTGGAGTCTTTACATCTGGGTCACCATGAAAGTCCCTAAAGATTGGAGGAGGTAGTTATTACTGCATATGCAAAGACAGCATCTCAAAACTTCAAGAAACTGGGAAAAATCAAGGAAACTTGGCTCATTAATGGATCACAATTACTGTCCCTAAATACATTGACATAGAATTAAAAATAGCTATTCTAAAGAAGTAAAAAATAGCTAGAATAAAATACAGAAAGATAGTTAATGAAATTAGGAATATAATACCTGAATAAAATGAGAAGTTTAACAAAGAAATTTCATAAGAAATTAAATTCTGGAGCTAGAAATGAATAGATAAAATAAAAAATGAAATAGAGAAAAATTAACAACAGAAGAGATCAATAGGAATTTTAAAAATCTGTGAATTAGAGGATAAGAACTTGGAAATTGTCCAGTAAGAAGAGAACAAAGGAAAACGAATGGAAGAATGGAAGTGTAAGTGATGTATTGAATAACCTCAAAAATAAACAACCATCAAAGTATTAGAGACTTAAAAGGAAAAGAGAGGAAGAAGGGGGCGGAACACTTATTTAAAGAAATAAAGGGTGAGAACTTCTCAAATATATGGAGAGATCTGCATATCCAAGTTCAGGAAGGTCAAGGGTCACCAAAAAATGCAAGTTAGAGATTTTTTTTTAAGACACACTATAACAAAATGTGGTTAAAAATGAAAAGCAAGGATAATTTTAAGAAAAAGAAACAAGTTACAATTCAAAAAGAAAATATCATAAGACTATCAACAGATTTCTCACATGATTCTTCAAGCCATGAGAGAGTAGAATATGGGGTCATCATTTAAAATATTAAGGAATTCATACAATTCAATAGCCAAAAAATATCTAAATGAGAAAGGTGAGACATTCTTCTAAAGAAGACATGTAAACAGTCATCAGGTATGTGGAAAGATGTGTAATGTCACTAATCACAAAAAATGCAAATTAAACCCACACTAATATATCACCTCAGATCTATTAGAATGGCTAATCATCAACAAGACAAAAGATAACAAGCAACTGCTGAGGGTGTGGATTAAAGGGAAATCTTACGCATTGTTAATGGGAATATATTGTGGAACAGTATGAAAGTTCCTCAAAAAAATAAAAACGAAATGACCAACAATTTCAACTTCTGAATTTCAACAAATTCTACAATTTCAACGACCTGACAATTTCACTTCTGGGTATATATCCAAATGAAAGTAAATCAGGATCTCAGGAGATATCTACACCCCCATGTTTGAGACAACATGATTCACAATAGTCAAAAAATGGAAACAATCCATCTACCTACAGATGAATAGTTAAAGAAGATGTGGTCTGTATACACTCATGAACACAATGGAGTATTACTCAACCTTGAGAAAGAAGGAAATTCCGACATTTTGTGACAATAGGGCTGAAACTTGGGGACATTATATTATTCTAAGTGAAACAAGCTAGATTGAGAAGAGAAATACTCTATGGTATAATGTTCTTGTAAAGTCTAAAAACACCAAACTCAAGGAAACAGAGAGTAGATGGGTGTTTGCCAGAAAATGAGGGGTGGGAGGTTGTGTGGGAAGATACCAGTTAAAAGGGTACCAAATTCCCTCTTATAAGATTAATATATCTGGAGATCTATGGTACAGCATGCTGACTATAGTTAACACTATGGTATTGTGTACTTAACTGTTGCTAAGACAATAGATCTTGAGTAATTTTACCACAAAAAAAAATGAAATAATAACTATTTGAGATGAAGAAGTTATTAACTAACCCTTCTGTGGTAATCATTTATCAGTATGATTATCGAGGCATCACACTGTACACCTTACACTTTATGCAATGTTATATGTCAATTATCTCAGAAAAGCTAAAAAATGGTAGATGCCAATTTAACCTGTGTGTAGCTATTTATTCATACAAGTATCTTAGAGCAAGTAGTGCTTCAGTTCAGTTCAGCTCAGTCTCTCAGTCATGTCCGACTCTTTGCGACCCCATGAATCGCATCACGCCAGGCCTCCCTGTTCATTACCATCTCTCGGAGTTCTCTCAGACTCACGTCCATCGAGTCAGTGATGCCATCCAGCCATCTCATCCTCGGTCGTCCCCTTCTCCTCTTGCCCCCAATCCCTCCCAGCATCAGAGTCTTTTCCAATGAGTCAACTCTTTGCATGAGGTGGCCAAAGTACTGGAGTTTCAGCTTTAGCATCATTCCTTCCAAAGAAATCCCAGGGTTGATCTCCTTCAGAATGGACTGGTTGGATCTCCTTGCAGTCCAAGGGTCTCTCAAGAGTCTTCTCCAACACCACAGTTCAAAAGCATCAATTCTTCGGCGCTCAGCCTTCTTCACAGTCCAACTCTCACATCCATACATGACCACAGGAAAAACCATAGCCTTGACTAGATGGACCGCAGTCGGCAAAGTAATGTCTCTGCTTTTGAATATGCTATCTAGGTTGTACATAACTTTTCTTCCAAAGAGTAAGCGTCTTCTAATTTCATGGCTGCATGTGTATGTATATATGGAGTACATAATTTTGAATTATGGCTTTCTCAGAGTATATGGCCAGTAGTGGTATTGCTGGGTCATATGGCAGTTTTCGTTTTAGTTTTTTGGGGAACTTCGGTACTGTTTTCCACAGTGGTTGTGTCAATTTGCATTCTCATCCACAGTGCAATAGGGTTCCCTTTTCTCCCCACCCTCTCTAGCATTTATTGTTTGTAGTTTTTTCCTTGTTGTTGATGGCCATTCTGACCAGTGTGAGGTGATACATCATTGTAGTTTTGATTTGCATTTCTCTAATAATGAGCAACTTTCCCTGGTGGCTCAGTGGTAAAGAATCTGCCTGCCAATGCAGGAGACATTGGTCTGGGAAGATCCTATGGAGAAGGAAATGACAACCCACTCTGGTATTCTTGCCTGAAAAATCTCCATGGACAGAGGAATCTGGAGGGGTACAGTCCAAGGAGTCACAAAGAGTCGGACACAACTTGAGCGCCTGAGCAACACAACAACAATAATGAGCAATGTTGAGCATCTGTAGTGTGGTTGTTGGTCATCTGTATGTCTTCTGTGGGGAATGTCTGTTTAGGTCTTCCACCCATTTTTTATTGGGTTGTTCGTTTTATTTTTTATATTAAGCTGCATGAGATGCAGCTTAATTTATATTTTGGCTTATATTTTAATTTATATTTTAGCTTATATTTTAGAGATTAATCCTATGTCAGTTGCTTTATTTGCAAATGTTTTTCTCCCATTCTGGAAATGTCTTTTCATCTTGTTTATTGTTTCCTTTGCTTTGGTAAAGCTTTTAGGTTTATTTAACTCCCACTTGTTTATTTTTGTTTTTATTTTTGTTACTCTAGGAGGTGGGTCAAAAAGGATGTTGCTGCAGTTTTTGTCATAAAGTGTTCTGCCTATGTTTTCTGCTAAGAAAAACACTATTTGTTTTTAAAAAATCCAAGTAAACCTAAGTCCATCCATAGGTGAATGAATAAATTGTGCTATATTTGTATAATTATTACACATGTATGAGAATAAATGAATTAATAATGAACATAATGGTGTGAATGAATCTCACAGATACTATGTTAAATGACAGAAGTCAAACAGTAAAGAGCACATACTAGAAGACTGTATTTGTACAGAGTTTAAGGATAGCTAAAACTATGTTAACTTTAAGGGGCAGGTAGAAACTGGAAGGGAGCACAAAATAGCTTCTAGTGTTCTGTGTGCTAAGTCGCTCCAGTGGTGTCTGACTCTTTGCAACCCTAAGGACTGTAGCCTGCTAGGTTCCTCCATCCATGGGGATTCTCCAGGCAAGAATACTGGAGTTGATTGCCAAGTCCTTCTCCAGGGGAATCTTCCTACCCCAGGGATCATACCTGTGTCTCTTAGATCTCCTGCATTGACAGGCAGATTCTTTACCATTAGTGCCACATAGACCGTAGTGTTCTAGGAATGTTCTATTTCTTCATCCACATGCTGGTTATACATGTGTTCACTTCATGACATTTAATGAGATGTTTCACTTATTTTGTATGTGCAAGTTGATCTTCTCTGATGATTCAGTGGGTCAAGAATCCACCTGCAACGCAGGAGATACATGAGACACAGGTTTGATCCCTGGGCTGGGAAAATCCCCTGGAGGAGGAAAATGGCAGCCCACACCAGTATTCTTGCCTGGGCAATCCCATGGACAGAGGAGCCTGGCGGGCTACAGTGCATGGGGTCACAAAGAGTCGGACAAGACTGAGCTACTAAGAGTCAGACATGACTGAGCAACTAAGCACTCACATATGTGCAAGTCAATGTGTTTTATGTTCAAATAACAAAAATATAGAAATAACCATTTAAAATATAATTAAATCTGAAACTACCAAGCCTAAAGGGAATAAAGGAAGTTTTTAGAACTATCCATTCAATAGAAAGCAAGTAAATAAGCATACCAATATTTTGTAAGAGACTGTATGATTTATTCACTTATGTGCCACATATTTACAGAGCATCTACCATGTTCCAGGAACTGTTATAAATATGGAGGATTCATATCAGGGAATGGAAATATAAAGTGCCAGAGGGAGAGAGTATCTATAGTAAGGTGGCCAGGGAAAGATTCAATGAATAGATGACATTATAAAAAAGACTCTAAGAGATGAAGTTTCAAATCCAAAATAAGATAGTACCAAAAAGAGAAAATGGCAACTGTGAAACTTCTGCTAGAGTTAGCTACACAAATCCGAAGGACAGAGGCAGATAAGTGTGACTGAGCAGAATGAGGATGAGAATATTGAAGCAGAGTGAGAATAAAAGCCAAATTATACAGGACTCTGGAGGGAGTTGTTGAGAGAATGTATGTGGGGAATAAGAGGAAAGGAAACTGGCTGTAAGGTTGTCAGCCTAAGGAAAAGGAAAATAGAGTTACCATTTACTGGCATAAGACATACTGTGGAAGAAGCAAATATGTCAGTAAGGACAATAAATATAAATGGATTAAACTTTGTTGCTAAAAGAAAGAGTTAATGGATTTATTCATTTGATATGTATGATATTCTTACCTATATGTATGGGCATATATTTCTGAGATAATATATGTAAATGTATTTCTCTCCTTTAAATGTCAAGTTTCTTGCAATTTTCTAGGAGAGTCTCTTAAGGAAAAGAGACATTTTGTAACACTGTAATATATGCAAACAATGCAGGGTATCTAATTAGATAACAAGAGCAGTTTAAAGAAACTTTTGGGAGTAAATTTATCTTTGGACCCCTTTTGTTATGGTTTTTATAAGCTCATAATGCAATGTAATTCAGAACTGTAAAGTTAGTACATCCTTAATACATGCTTGGTAATAGTAATATTATTGTTGTTGTTTATTTTATTATTATTCATTCTCCATATACACACTAAAATCACAACTTCCTGCCCTTATTATTTTACTGAAATCTAGCAATAAGAATGAAATAATCAGCCTCAGCTACTTTGTATAGCAAGGGTAAACATAAATACTTTTGATCTACTTAGGTAAACAGTATAGAAAAGAGATTTTGAAACAATGGAACTAAAATTTTGGGTATTTTTTTCCTTCCGGGTTTAAGAGAGGATGGTTGTATTAATTATATCTCTCAGTTCGTGTCACAATGTCAAACTTAAGAACAATTTCTCTTATTCTCGTTCCCCACTCCAATTCCCTTTTCTGTTCCCTGGTAACCATTTTATTTCAGATTTGTTCCCATATTTATATGTGTTCTTAAGAAGTTCATATTAATGTTTTTTTCCTCTACAAGTATACTCAATTTACATTAATGGAATTGTGCTATAGATCATATTGTTTTGTATTTTCTCACTCATCACTCTTTTCAAGGTCTTTCTATGTTACTCTAGGCATGTACTTCACTGCATTTAACTACTGCTTAGAATTTATTGCAGACACAGTGCCCTACTCATGTCCTCTATTCTTATTCTATCAGTGTACATCTGTGAACTTCCGAATATCTGCCTGCAACTGTATTCCATTACCTATGGGCTTTCTCTGGCCACCAGAGACCATACTGCTGCCCACTGTATGCCTGAAGAGGTAGGACATTATGCTTCTTGAAAAGAATTCTCAATCAATGATCAGAGTTGGTGTATAAATTCTCCATCAGCCTCTTCTCTTAGTTGTATGGTATTCTAGGCCAATCTCCAGGGTTTCCCTAAATGGTTAAGCTTCAGTGGCTAGTTCTTAAATTAATGATTCATTTCTTTATTGGCTGCTGTCTTCCCAATCATTTGGCACTTCTCTGCTCTCCTACTTGTTTCTTACACGTCCCCAGAAAGTGTCGCCATCCTATGGTCTGCATCTAGGTGATCCCAAACTAAGAGAGTATTTCATTCACTTCATTATATTGTACTATCACCCTAGTGATGGCCTTTAGTTATGAACTTCAGATAACTTCCTACTCAGCACAATATAATAAGTGTTTTCAGAGAAGTCCTCTTACTGACATATGAGATAATTTCTCCAGGTAACATACTGTGTTAAATTTGTTGGGTAGTGCGGCTCCTATGTAAATAGACTAGGAACTTCTAGATTTCTCTCCAAAGTGATGCACATGATTTTCTAGATAGCCTTATGTTGGCCAGCCCTACTTTACACAATTGATAAGTGTTTGAAACTTACTGATAGTTTACTTTGAATTTTTCTAATACTAAGCTTTTTCATAAGCTTTAAGTCTCCTGTGAATTGTCTGATCAGATCCTTTTCTTATTTTTCTAATTCCATTCAGGACTTTCTTACATTCTTGAAATCAATTTATCAAATTGAGAAATTATGGATATCATCTCCTAGTCTATCATTTGTTAACTTTTTGGATAGTATCAAGTTTTAAATAGAAATCCTTAATTTTGGCCAATTATTACATTAATCTATCATTTTCTCTGTAATAAGGCTTTGTTGGTGTTGTTTAAGTAACCCCTTCTCACTCCTAGGTCATAAAGATACTCTCCTAAATTATCATCTATTACCTTTAGAGTATATTTCACATGTATGTGTTTAGTTCTTTGAATCATCCTTATTTATGGCTTTAAAAATTCCTAAAAATTTTAATATAGCTATACACATTAATTGCACATTATTAAAGAAAAATACAAAATAAATGAGAATCAACAGCAGCACAAATTGTTCTCAATGCTTCCATGAGCACAACATTTGAATCACTCTTGTTCCTCTCTGTAGGCCACAGTTCTAAGCTTAAGTTATGCACACTGCTAGAGGACATTCTTGTTTCCCTAGTTCTGATCCCTGCTGCTAGGTGAATCTCTCTGAAAAAGGACAGTTTTTTCTTTCACAAATTTGGAGATACTGCATTACACATTTTGACTATTTTTTCCTCTGTTGCCTCAAATGGAGCAACTGACTGTCTTTTTGATATTCCTCTGAAGTGCAAACTGTTTCCAAACAAAGAAAATGAGCTTTGTCTGCTTGGTCTCCTTGGGTGAGCCCATCAGACAAGCTTGGCTCTGGGGGTGGCCCACAGAGCATAGGATTCCCACCTATGCCTACCCTGCTGATTCTGTGGGACCATTGAGTCTCCTCCATTTCCAAATCTATACTTTCAGCCGTAGGGGTGGGAAAAAAAAAAGATATAGCCTCCTGAGCAATCTGTTCTCTTTGCTTTCACAGAGTTTACCTCAGCCTGTTTCTTTCTGTTAAGAGAAATAAATACTTTTCAGAGCTTGATTGTAAAGAGCTATAATCTTTTTTCAAACATCCTACTAGATTTCAAGATAGACCAGCCTGGATACAACAATAAATAGTGCACAATACCGCTGTACAAGCTAGAAATTGTAGGGTAGCCTAGGTTGTTTAATATGGATATTTTTATTCTTTAATAACACAATATATATAAACCAAAGCAACAGATAGTTAGTAAATTAGAATTTAGGATTACACTTAAGTACTGGATGGGAGGGCTTCACTGATAGCTCAGCTGATAAAGAATCTACCTGCAGTGCAGGAGACCCTGGTTCAGTTCCTAGGTTGGGACGATCCCTGCAATAGGGATAGGCTACCCACTCCATTATTCTGGGCTTCCCTGGTGGCTCAGTCAGTAAAGAATCCACCTACAATGCAGGAGACCTGGGCTTGATCCTTGGGCTGGGAAGATCTTCTGGAGGAGGGCATGGCAACCCACTTCAGTATTCTTGGGCTTCCCTGGTGGCTCAGTCAGTAAAGAATCCGCCTACAGTGCAGGAGACCTGGGTTTGATCCTTGGGCTGGGAAGATCTTCTGGAGGAGGGCATGGCAACCCACTTCAGTATTCTTGCCTGGAGAATCCCCATGGACAGAGGAGCCTGGCAGGCTACAGTCCATGGGGTTGCAAAGGGTTGAACAGGACTAAGCAAAGCACAGTGCAGCACTGGATGGAAATTTAATCCTCACCTACTTAAATCCTTCAAATCGGGGTTAGAGTGAGAATCACTGTGCATGCTAAGTTGCTGAGTTATGTCCGAATCTTTGCAACCCTGTGGACTGTATCCCACCAGACTCCTCTGTACGTGAGGTTCTGCAGGCAAGAATACTGGAGTGGGTTGCCATGTCCTCCAACAGTGGATCTTCCCAACCCAGGTATTGAACCCACATCTCTTTTGTTTTTTGCATTGGCAGGCAGGTTCTTTACCACTAGCACCACCTGGGAAGCCCAAGAATCACTGTGGGAGTTATTAAATATTTTTTAAAAATTAGTATATATTTATTCATAAATATTTAATAAATGTTTATTTATTAAAATAAATATTTTGACCACCAGTACGACAGATTCTGATTCAGTCGGGGATTTTGTTGGAGACTAGCCAGTGCAAACCACCCATGTTATAAATGAGAAAACACTAGTTAATAAAATAAACCCTATAGCAGCACTGATAACTGCCTATTCAACACCCTGTCTAGCTTTCTTCCTCACTTGCAGTCACAACACTTTTATTTCTCAGTCTCTCACATGTAAGGGTCATGATATGACCCAGTCCTAGTCAATGAGAAGTAACAAAAATTTCTGATACAGTGTCTGAGAGAAAAAAAAAAAACACCTTGAAATATGACCAATTTTGGTTTGTTAATCTGATTTTCTTTTCCCTTATTTCATTTCTTATCCTTTTTACCTTGGACCCTTCTCTCTTTTCTTGCTTGGAACATAATTGTGATGGTTACAGATCCAGCATCCATTAAATGAGGATGAGAATAAGCTCTAAACCACAAGCTGAACAGAAGGACAGGTGTCTTGATGCCTGATGACTAATGATGCTAACAGCCATGGACACACTGCTCCTCAAATTCTTGTTATTTCAGAGTCACAGGTGAACGCAGTTTCTCTTAGTTATAGACATTTATTTCCTTTGTGAAATTATACATGTGCCTGTATAGGCATTTGTGCATATGTTGTGTATGGACACATAGGTCAACAAGTAAATAATACAATAAGTGGACCAGAGCTGAAATCAACTGTACCAAAAGAAACCAAAACATAAACTTCGATAAAGATTCAGGGACTATCAGACAGAGGTGAATGAGGGACACTATATTAGTGAAACTTTTGGTAGTTGCAAAGAATAGAAAGGCAATTAAAATTTGCCTTTCAAGGATGAGCTTTTTAAATCATGGTTTGATTCAAGATCTTATATAATGTATCAGTTACTGTCTTCCCCTCTCACTTTTTCAGCCTGCTTTCCTCTATAGTTTGGCACACAACCTTTCAAAGGATGAAAGATGGAAAACAACAACTTCATACATACATCTTTTAAGTTAAAAATCTAAGAAAAATAGAACATGCCTTTATTTTTCCTAATAGTTCCAGGCAAATGCTTGTGACTAAGCTACATCATGACTAAGCTCAATAAGGTCACGTTCACATGTCTGAACAAATAACCATAGCCATCATAATAAGGTAATCTGACTGGGTAGGTATGGAATCAACTGACCTTACCCAAGCAAAATGGGTACCCTCAGTATACCCTTCTATACTGAGAGTATAGAAGGAGTTGTATAAAAAGAAAAGTACAGTATTGTTATCATGAAGAGCTTGTTAGGGGAAATGGGATGGAGATTGACACTGGGCATATTTCTTTTAAAAAGGCAGCTGTCCACCACATCACATGATCATTCTGTCATAAGCCCAAGGTAAATAAGGCAATTTAGTCCACCACGGTTCCACCCAGTACCTTTCTCAAATGGTACTAGTTCTTATAATTCTGGAATTCTAGTTGTAGTTTACCATTGTAAAATATGAATTTCCAACCTTTGAGGATAATCATTGGAAGATGCATTAGAAATTCCAGACCTTAAATAGGCTCTAGAAGGGAAATGCTCGGACTTATCTTTCTTAATATATTTTTTAACACGATGATCTTATTGACTTCCAAGGTGGTGCAGGATAAAAGATAAGAATCTAGGATACAAGGATAAAATTACTAATGTATCTGTGTGTGTCCAAATAAAATATTATGTGTGTCCAAATAAAATAAAACTATGCTAATGGTTATATATGTGTATAAAATCTGTGAGCATAAAATATCAGTAATTTACCTACCATGCTATCTCTAGCAACTAACACAGAGCCTGAAAAACAGTAAAAACTGAATAAATATATGATGGGTGAATGAACAAGTCCATGAAAGAAACTGAGGCTGTTTGTCTTTATCTGATCTCTCCAGATTATGTAGGTGATACAAGCACGCAGGAAAACAACTTATAAAGTTTACTTTGGCAAGTGAGAGCTCTGTATTCCTCACTCAAACCCTGACTCAGCTGACAAGATACTGTAAATAAATCAACTTAAAGGTTTTGCCTTTTTTAAACTTGGGGGATACAGGGGTAAACAAAACCATTTATCAAATACAAAGTCATAAATATCTAGGTAGCTATATTTTGCATTAATGGCCCAACCCAACCTTATCATTATAGTACTTGAATAAGTTCAGTAGGAACATGGAATCTATAAAAAGGCAGAAAAGAAATAGCAAAACAAGATATTGTAAATATAAATGGATAGTGCTTCCTTTAATAATTATATTTCTCACGAGGGTCACATGAAAGGTAATCATATATACAGGAAAATATACACTTGTCCAACATTCCAAAGGACAGTGCATTACCATCACTTCCAATTCATCCTTCCAAGTAAGAATTACAGTTGTACACATGACTGCTCTGCTTCCTCTGGAATGCTTAGTTGCATGATTTTAATATTATTTTCTGTGAATTACTATTTATTTTCTTTTGTAGATTAATTTCTATTTTCCATTAATTTAAATTTAGAGTTAATTAGGTAGACATAGGGCTTCCCTGGATGGCTCAGCGATAAACAATCCACCAGCAATGCAGAAGATGCAGGAGATGCGGGTTCAATCCCTGGGTCAGAAAGATCTCTTGGAGGAGGGCATGGCAACCCCCTCCAGTATTCTTACCTGAAGAATCACATAGACAGAGGAAGCCTGGCAGGCTACTGTCCATAAGGTGGCAAGGAGTCGACCTGACTGAGCATGCATATGTTCATGCAGGTAGATCTAAGTATTAATACGGTAGTTTAGTAACATAAGGAAATCTCATTCTTTTCTATCTCTATCATCACATTGTGATAATTAAGTCAGATTTTTATTTCCAGTTATTTCATTTACTAAACCATTGCCTCATGTAAAATGTTTTAAACATGGAGATTTAGAGGATGATGAAATCCAAAAGAATAGAATACTCTTTAAAAAGTAAATATATATACATACATATCAACAAGGCAAAATTCCAAATGTATGAAAAAGAGAAGAAAATAAATGTTTGTTTGTATATTGTATATGCATGTAGGAAAGATAAAAAGAATCGTCCAAATGTGTTTTTTAGACAAAAGAAGATGATCACCTTTAGGTGATGAAATTATGACTAAGAAGCATATACCTTTTCTATTAAGCTTTTTTTTGTTTGTTTTCCTCCCTTTTTTGGTAAAAAGTAAAGTGTTTACCATGAAATGAGACAATATTAATACTGTTATATAATATGGTGAATTGAAAGTTGCTCACTTGTGTCCAACTCTTTGCAGTCCCATGGACTATAGCCTGCCTCTGTCCATGGAATTCTCCAGGCAAGGGTACTAGAGTGTTTGCTATGCCCTCTTCCAGGAGATTTTGCCCATCCAGGGATTGAACCCAGGTCTCCTGCATTGCAGGCAGATTCTTTACCATCTGAGCCACCAGAGAAGCGGCAAAGATCAAACTGAATGACATTAGAGACCAACAAACTGTGAAAAATTCTTAAAGAGATGGGAAAACTAGACCCCCATATCTGTCTTCTGAGAAATCTATCTGTGTGCGTGTCAAGAAGCAACAGAACAGACATGCAACAACTGACTGGTTCAAAATTGTGAAAGGAATACAACAAGGCTATATTGTCACTTAGACAAGGTATATTGTCACTCTGCTTATTTAACTTATATGCAGAGTACATCATACAAAATGCCAGGCTGGCTAAATTACAAGCTGGAATCAAGATTGCTGGGAGAAATATAAACAAACTCAGATATACAGATGATAACACTCTAATGACAGACAGTGAACAGGAACTAAAGAGCCTCTTTATAAGGGTCAACAAGGAGAGTGAAAAAGCTGGTTTGAATCTCAACATTAAAAAGATGAAGATCCTGGCAATTGAACCCATTATTTCATGGCAAATAAAAGGTGAGAAAGTAGAAACAGTAAAAGACTTTTATTTTCTTGGACTCTAAAATCACTGTAGATGGTGACTGCAGCCATGAAATTAAAAGACATGCCCCTTGGAAGGAAAGCTATGGCAAACCGAGACAGCATATTAAAAAGCAGACATTACTTTACCAACAAAGGTCCATCTAGTCAAAGCTATGATTTTTCCAGTAGTCATGTACAGATGTGAGAGTTGGACTGTAAAGAAGGCAGAACACAGAAGAATTGATGCTTTTGAATTGTGGTGTTGGAGAAGACTTGAGAAGACTTTGCAAGATCAAACCAGTCAATCCTAAGGGCAGTCAACCCTGAATATTCTTTGGAAGGACTGATGCTGAAGATGAAGCTCCAATATTTTGGACACCTGAGTCAAAGAGCCAACTCATTGCAAAAGACCCTGATGCTGGGAAAGATTGAGAGCAAGAGGCAAAGGGGCCTCAGAGGTTGATATTGTTGGATGGCATCACTGACTCAATGGACATGAGTTTAGCAAACTCCAAGAGGTAGTGAAGTACAAGAAAGCCTGATGTCCTGCAGTCCATGCAGTTGTAAAGAGGAGGACATGACTTAGTGATGAACAACCACAATAGGAAAACAGTTCTGGTGCCAAAAATGTTGGGGACTGCTGGTATAAGGGCCTCTTTGATCTCCTGAATGATGAGTGGCAATTCCAGACAGCAGGTATGTGTCGAATTCTGGAGACCTAGGGGCCAGGGGAATGACCTGAAACACCAACTTGAAGGATTATATAACATCATCATGTAAAGTGTTAACATATGATCATTTCAGCAAATCCTCCTAGGGTTCTAACCAATAATTCTAGACTTGGCGATTTTAGAGAGAAAGGAAGCATGTCATCTCTAAGCTCAATAGCCTACAGAATCAGTTACAATAAAAACCATGTACCAGGCACCACATTAGATGGTTTACATGAATTGCATTATATAATGCTCACAACAACTATGAAGGTGAAGTAGAATCTGTCTCATTATTTAAATGAAGAAGTCGCAGCTCAGGAGGCATGCTCCAGATCATAGAGATAGAAAAAGAGGGAATATAATTATGTCTCACTCCAAGACTAATCGTTGTAATACCGTTCTTCATGGCAGTAGGTGTGTTTAAAGGCCTATAGGTATCATTGTATCCTGAGTGCTGGATTACAGGAAAATTTTCCTTTGCAAAGTCCACCTCACCCTCAGGAGACATTTTACCAGGGTTGATGCCCCAAGTCTATTTCAACTTTAAGGGTTTATCAACTCAGCCTATTAACAACTGTTGGATTTTTATATTATTTTAGTAATGTTATTTCTAAGACACAATCAGTTTCTGGCTTCAGATCCAAGAAGAGGGGAAAGATCAGTGAAACAAAGCTATGGAATATCAGAGGAAAGAAAAGAAAAAAAAAAGAATACCAGAGGAAAGACATAAGCCAAAAATTGGATTTATAGAAAAAGAAATCTTAAAAGGAAACTCCATGGAGACTATGAGTCTACAACCTAGTCTGACAGTTTTATGTTGTGCCATAATTCAACATAATGAAGAAATGGAGGGACTAAGGTGTTCATATTAAACTTCATGAATAATAAAATCATCTTAATTTTAGTTGGTTACATATTTTATTTAAATTATTTTATGTCATTCCAAATGGTGAGAGTGGCAAGGATTCGATGATGTTAATTTAAAAGCAACTGCTTAAGTTGCTTAAGATTTAAATAATTCCTGTTTTGAGAAAATGAAAAACCACTGCTGACTAAATCAAGGAAGGAAGACATTTATAAAGGCATGAAACATCACAGAAATGATTGTATTCTAGTTAATACTTCATGTAATAATTCTTATTTTAAGGGAGTTGGCTCTGTGTTTAGAGCACTATTTTATCTATTTTATATAGAAAGTAGTATATTTAGCTGCTAAAATACTAGTGCTGTCTAAATGTCCTAGCATCCCCATCATTGAAGTACATAACCACCAATCTTCCAAAAAATATGTTTATATTAATTTGCCATTGAATAAATGGTAAAGCTCTATAAAAGTCAAAACTTTCCTTTCTGAGTTTTGTTTTTCAGATAGTGTAATATTGTGCCATATATTCTAGTATTATTACTTACATACGATTTTCTTTTAGCATGACAGTACAAGGTGAATAATGTTTTCTTGTGAGCTGGCATCCTCACCACTGAAGATAAACCTAATACACTGTAAAATCACATGCTGCCTAATGTAATAGACTTATTTTCCTGATAGCGTTATGTTTCACCTACTTATTTCTTCCATCTTTCACCCATAGAGTTTTACATTATTTTCACTTTTATACCGTGAGCCAGTCACACTTCATAACTAAACAATCTCTGCCATTGACAAATCCTTTAACCAAAAAAAGTAAGACCCTGCTTTAAGCTGATCATCATTGGTTCTCTTGGATATACTGTACATGTGAATTGTGGCTCAGACTGTAAGAAATCTGCCTGCAATGCAGGAGATCTGGGTTTGATCCCGGGGTCAGGAAGATCCCTAGAGAAGGGAATGCCAATCCACTCCAGTATTCTTACCTGCAGAATCACATGGACAGAGGAGCCTGGCAGGCAACATAAAGAGTCAGACATGACTGAGCAAATAACATGGACAAATACATGCATCCTACCTAATTACACCTAATCTGGATTTATTTTACTTTGTATCTTTTGCCCACTTTGTTTTACGTTCTATTGCTTTTAGACAGAAAGAATATAAGAAAAACTCACAACTTTCAAAATTTTATACATATAAACTCTTTTCAGCTTGCCTAACTATTCTGTGAAAATATCCCCTGCCCAGTATCCCCAAATACAAGTTAAAATCCTCGTGTGCCCTCAGTAGCTCCCTAAATTGTTCATCAAAAACTCTTCCCTTTAAATCATCCAACAACATATACTTCCAGCTATCAAAGTATATAAGTATATACATAAATACACACCTACACATATACATATTACAATCATCAAACTCACCTCATTTCCTAATGCAACTCATTCCAAATTTATTTCCAGTTTAGATCAATAAAGCTCTTTTCCTTACCTAAAGTCAATAAAATGCAATAAATTTAAAGTTTCCTGCTTATCGTCCAAAAAATTATCCCGTGAAAGATGACAAAGGAGTTTTACTTCACTAGAGAAAGAAACCAATCTCCAAAATAATGTCCTAGGAAATGGTTTTTCCCTGAGATTTTCTTCTTCATTTTTATAAAGGAAAAGTAATATAAACAGAGAAGACATTTCAGCAAATCAAACGGTAAGAAGTTTCACATTAGGCACACTTTTATTTCTTTTTAAAAAAGGAAAGTAGTTTTATCTTATGCTGTAAATATTCCAGAATATTTTAAAAGGCGTTTATTTGCCCTCATTTTTTCCTGACATTGTTAGTGTCTTTTCTAGGTTCAGTTATCACTTAAATGATGATAATAATCATTAGTACTCCCAAAGATATTTTAGTAGACATGAAAGAGAAAAAATCTTTAAACTGATCTTGAAATAACTGAATCTTGAAACAAATGTTCTTGAAATGATCCTTAAAATAACTAGACTTATGTGTTTAAAGGGAAATTCAAACTCCCAACAACTTCCTCTAATATTAATTACTTTATACTGGGAAGGTCAACCAATTAATCTCAACTGAAAATGCAAACATCTGCTGGAGACGATGTATCCATTGTTTGTGAATAGGTAATATAATATAGACTTGGCAGCAAATAATGATACATTTAAATCTTTTCTAAAAACATGAGAGAAATAAAGATCAGCTTTCATTCTAGTATCACAAAATCCAGAAAATTTTCGGAAATATTCAACCCTTTTACTCACTGTGTACTAGAATGAACCTTGTTTTTAGTAACTCTAGTATTAACAAATTCTAGGATTTGGAGTTGAGCCACCTGAGTTCAAGACCCAATTCTTGGCTGATTGACAAATACCAAATTATTTAATATTTTAGGCCCACCTCAGCTTCCTATGTAAAATGAATATGATAGGGTTTTATGAACAGTAAATATTACCAAACTTGTAAAACACTTAGCACCACCCATTCCTGGCTCCTGATGTGTGCTCAATAAATACAAATTGCTACTGTTGTACATGCTGAGGCCCTGGAACATTTGTTCTTTCTGTCAGATATACAGCGATCCCACTGGATGTAGTCCAAAAGGTGTGTTCGCCTGATCAACCAAACCAGAGCATTAACCACAATGACAAAAGAAACCTGGTTCTTCCATCCACCGTGTTCAACCAGTGATCCTTCTTATCTTTCACACTAACTATGCAAAGTAGATATGATTCAGCCTTATCTTAGACAAAGAAATATATGTAAACATGGTCACACAGCTTGGTAAAGGGCAGAATTTTGACTCCTATGAACTTTCCTTTGCACCATGCTACAAACACACACATTAAGTTAAGAGGAAGGAGGAAGGAACTATCAAACCCTCCCTTTCAACTGAGTCATAGACAGAAAAGAGGATGGTTTGTGTTTTATATGGTTTCACTCCATAATGTTTTTGATGTGAGTGGAACTTGACAAGCCCCTCTGTCAAATTCACAGATGCCTGAATATCTTGAAGTTTCTTTTAAGCCCCTGTTAAATGAAGATACTCTTTGGAGAGAATTTATCACGCGATCCTTGAGAAAGAGTTAGTTGACTGATACCTGAGTTTGCGTGGCTGACAGACTGGAAGACAGAACTGGAAAGTGGAAGGGTTGAAAGTGGAAAAATATGGAAGAGAGGTCCAAGATAGAGTCCAACACATCAAATGAGAAGATAATCCCAATGTACTCAGTACTTATTAGGCAGAAAGAAACATGAACTTTATAATTCATCTTTAGCTTGGCTATAGTAGCCTAATGATTAACTACTCTTATTGTTACTAAAATCATCTTATGTCGGAAAAATAGTGAACAAATTACACTGGCTTAGAGGAAAATTATTCTGCCTTTTAGTCACAGTTCTGCCATTTAGTCCATATGTTGCATGGGGCAAGTTACTACATAGCTCTGATTGAGTTTCCACACCTGTAATAATTGCCTTTCCTCCTCACAGTGTTGTTATGAAAATTAGAGCATATGCTAAAGCTCATGGGGAAAAAAATAATCTTGGTAGATACAAATTATCATCATGCAATGACTGCTTAAACAAATATATAACAGGCAAGTTTTCAATGCAAGGAACTGTTTTACTACAGAGTAACCAAAGACAAATATTCCTCTTGGCAGGAATGTCATGTAACAAAATTATTACTAATTACCACTTATCCTTAATCCTCATATAAAAGCAAAAAAAGTGCTACTAAGATGGGATTCTAAGACTGTTTTATTTGAACAAAGGCACACATCAGTCATTTCCTAAGCCTAGTGCACTTATCTGGAGAAGGCAATGGCACCCCACTCCAGTACTCTTGCCTGGAAAATCCCATGGATGGAGGAGCCTGGTGGGCTGCAGTCCATGGGATCGCTGAGGGTCGGACACGACTGAGCAACTTGACTTTCACTTTTCACTTTCATGCATTGGAGAAGGAAATGGCAACTCACTCCAGTGTTCTTGTCTGGAGAATCCCAGGGAGGGGTCGCACAGCGTCGGACACGACTAAAGTGACTTAGCAGCAGCAGCAGCAGCAGCAGTGCACTTATCAAGGCATGTGTGCCCCAGATTTCCACTTCAGATCATGCTGTCATCTATGGGGAGAATCACATTCACCACATTTCATCTCTAAATTGACCTTAGTTGAACTCTGGCCTCAGGTTAATGCAAACTGGGATGGATCCAGTGGGCAAGCTCAGTGTTTGTACACCCTTTCATATTCACAAAGGTTTTATCATTCCTACTTGAGTTTTACCCTAAAAGAATAATTGAGGAGAAAAACCTATTTTTAAAATTCCAAGGAAAATATAATTAATTGCTGTCAAATTGTAACTCTTCTTGTAGTCTGCAGGGCAGATATTTTACTGAGAAAAAGTCTCAGGTGAGTCCCTTGGCTAACACCAGTATATTGCATTTATCAAGGAAGTGAATTCTTCTTCAAAGTATCTTAATCATGAAATCATAAAGCAGTTCCATTCTAGTCTTCCCTCTAGGCTGTCATCATTTCTTCTGTCAGTTATATCACGTTACTATGAGGCATAACTTCATTTCTGCTGCTGCTGCTAAGTCACTTCAGTTGTGTCCGACTCTGTGTGACCCCACAGATGGCAGCCCACCAGACTCCCCCGTCCCTGGGATTCTTCAGGCAAGAACACTGGAGTGGGTTGCCATTTCCTTCTCCAACTACAGCACTTTTATTCAACTGCCAAAAAGAAATCTAAATTATAAATATTGGACCTATTTCTATTTATTTTCTTCTAATAATTTATTTCATTTTAAATACCACAGTCTTTGTCCTTTGCAATCACTACATTTCTTTAATCTGTCACCTTTCTTGGACTCTGCTTGCTTACTTCCATAAACGACATCAGGGAAAAAAAAGGAAAGTTGAATTTGATGTTGGGTCAATGAGGATTTGAATCTTTTATTTACTACCATAATCACAAAACAGAATTGCTTCCTTCAAATTGCACTCATAAATTACCAGCTATTATGCCTTAGTGTATTGGTGCAAAGGTTGATGCTGACTAAAGTTTTAGACGAGCAGGAGAACTTGTAATTTATGTGTCACATGTGGTCACAACATAACTACTTGTCACTTGCTTGAGTAGCTACAGAGAGATAGAGAAAAAGAGGGCTAATATACCCATATGGATGCCAAAACTTCCCCTTGCAAATCTTGTGATGTGTCCAAAAACCTAGCATGTGAGATCTGAGACCAATTTGCTTCTTTAGAGAGCTACTCAGTTTTCAATTTTCAGCTCCAGAGAACCCAGTTATTTCCCTTTAGGAAACAGAAAATATGAGGCCAAATAATGAAGCATACTCATTTTTAGGCACAGGAGATTATTGTCCTCCTAACGCAAATCAGAAAAACAAAGCCTAAAGGCACATGAACAACCATTCATTTAATCCATATGCGTTAGCCTATTTATTCCTTTCCAGAGGAGGAAGGTGAAATTAACTCATGGAATATGGACAAGGGATTATTTAAATCTACTTTTCTCACTAAGCCCATCATTCAGGGTTTATAAAGACTCTTAGGTCATGGACTGATTATTCACCCTGCAGGTAACTGATCCTTAGGTGTGCAACTCTTACAATGCAGATTTGTAAGTGAGACTATATAGCCATTTATGCTAGCCAGGTATGACCTAAATCAAATTCCTAATGATTATACAGTGGAAGTGAGAAATAGATTTAAGGGACTAGATCTGATAGACAGAGTGCCTGAAGAACTATGGACGGGGGTTTGTGACATTGTACAGGAGACAGGGATCAAAACCATCCCCATGGAAAAGAAATGCAAAAAAGCAAAATGGCTGTCTGGGGAGGCCTTGAAAATAGATGTGAAAAGAAGAGAAGCAAAAAGCAAAGGAGAAAAGGAAAGATACAAGCATCTGAATGCAGAGTTCCAAAGAATAGCAAGAAAAGATAAGAAAGCCTTCCTCAGAGATCAATGCAAAGAAATAGAGGAAAACAACAGAATGGGAAAGACTAGAGGTCTCTTCAAGAAAATTAGAGGTATCAAGGGAACATTTCATGCAAAGATGGGCTCGATAAAGGACAGAAATGGTATGGACCTAACAGAAGCAGAAGATATTAAGAAGAGGTGACAAGAATACACAGAAGAACTGTACAAAAAAGATCTTCATGACCAAGATAATCACAATGGTGTGATCACTCACCTA
>SJYT01082020.1:100895-128227 GCA_006410635.1 Cephalophus harveyi | reverse complement strand
GACTCTCAAGAGTCTTCTCCAACACCACACTTCAAAAGCATCAATTCTTCGGCGATCAGCCTTCTTCACAGTCCAACTCTCACATCCATACATGACCACAGGAAAAACCATAGCCTTGACTAGACGGACCTTAGTCGGCAAAGTAATGTCTCTGCTTTTGAAAATGCTATCTAGGTTGGACATAACTTTTCTTCCAAGGAGTAAGCGTCTTCTAATTTCATGGCTGCAGTCACCATCAGCAGTGATTTTGGAGCCCAAAAAAATAAAGTCTGGCACTGTTTCCACTGTTTCCCCATCTATTTCCCATGAAGTGATGGGACCAGATGCCATGATCTTCATTTTCTGAATGTTGAGCTTTAAGCCAACTTTTTCACTCTCCTCTTTCACTTTCATCAAGAGGCTTTTTAGCTCCTCTTCACTTTCTGCCATAAGGGTGGTGTCATCTGCATATCTGAGGTTATTGAGATTTCTCCCGGCAATCTTGATTCAAGCTTGTGTTTCTTCCAGTCCAGCATTTCTCATGATGTACTCTGCATATAAGTTAAATAAGCAGGGTGACAATATACAGCCTTGATGGACTCCTTTTCCTATTTGGAACCAGTCTGTTGTTCCATGTCCAGTTCTAACTGTTGCTTCCTGACCTGCATACAGATTTCTCAAGAGGCAGATTAGGTGGTCTGGTATTCCCATCTCTTTCAGAATTGTCCACAGTTTATTGTGATCCACACAGTCAAAGGCTTTGGCATAGTCAATAAAGCAGAAGTAGATGTTTTTCTGGAACTCTCTTGCTTTTTCTATGATCCAGCGGATGTTGGCAATTTGATCTCTGGTTCCTCTGCCTTTTCTAAAGCCAGCTTGAACATCAGGGAGTTCTCGGTTCACGTATTGCTGAAGCCTGGCTTGGAGGATTTTGAGCATTACTTTACTAGCATGTGAGATGAGTGCAATTGTGCGGTAGTTGGAGCATTCTTTGGCATTGCCTTTCTTTGGAATTGGAATGAAAACTGACCTTTTCCAGTCCTGTGGCCACCCTCTGATGGATAAGGATAAGAGGCTTATGGAAGCTTCCTGATGGGAAAGACTGACTGAGGGGAAAACTGGGTCTTGATCTGATGGGCGGGGCCATGCTCAGTAAATCTTTAATCCAACTTTCTGTTGAAGGGTGGGGCTGTGTTCCCTCCCTGTTATTTGACCTCAGGCCAAACTATGGTGGAGGTAATGAAGACAGTGGGACTTCCTTCAAAAGGTCCCATGCATGCACTGCTAAATTCAGTGCCCCCAGCCCTGTAGCAGGCCACTGCCGACCCAAGCCTCTGCTGGAGACTCCTGGACACTCACGGGCAAGTCTGGGTCAGTCTCTTGTGGTGTTACTGCTCCTTTCTCCTGGGTCCTGGTGCACACAAGGTTCTGTTTGTGCCCTCCAAGAGTCTGTTTCCCCAGTCCTGTGTAAATTCTGGCAGCTCTATGGTGGGGTTAATGGCGACCTCCTCCAGAGGGCTTATGCCACACCCAGGTCTGCTGCACCCAAAGCCCCTGCCCCTGTGGCAGTCCACTGCTGACCTGTACCTCCATAGGAGATGCTCAAACATAGTTTTGGCTCAGTCTCTGTGGGGTCTCTGGGTCCTGGTGTGCACAAGCTTTGTTTGAGCCCTCTGAGCGTCTCTGGCAGGTATGGGGTTTGATTCTAAATGTTATTTGCCCCTCCTACCATCTTGCTGGTGGGAAGTTAAGCCAAATCAAATTACTTAACTCAGGACTTCTATTAAGAAAGACTTGTGAGGTACAAACTTATTCCCACAATTGAGACATTTTAAAATTCCTGTTCAGTTCTCTTTTCTCTATTGTCTCATGTTTTTCTCACATTCTTTTTATATATTTCTTTTCCTTTATATTTTACTTTTAATTTTTCTTTTGTTTCCACTACTTTTTCTCCAAATGAAGCCTATGTGCTCCTTTCTATTTTCATTTTTTCTTCTAGTCACATTTTATTTCAACCTCTGTTTTTTATTGCTCTTTAATTTCTTTTTTATAATTTATTCCTTTTTTCATTCATCATATTCTTCCATCTGTAAGTTTCTTCTTTTATAATTAGTGACTTTTTTTAATAATTAGCAATTGTTTAGATTTTTTTCCTTCTTATCACGTTTATTTAAAATGCTACCTCTTTTACAGTTTTGTGAAGTGGAAAGAACAAAATCAGCTGCTGCTGCTGCTGCTGCTGCTGCTAAGTCGCTTCAGTCGTGTCTGACTCTGTGCGACCCCAGAGACGGCAGCCAACCAGGCTCCCCCGTCCCTGGGATTCTCCAGGCAAGAACACTGGAGTGGGTTGCCATTTCCTTCTCCAATGCATGAAAGTGAAAAGTGAAAGTGAAGTCGCTCAGTCGTGTCCGACTCTTTGCGACCCCATGGACTACAGCCTTCCAGGCTCCTCCGCCCATGGAATTTTCCAGGCAAGAGTACTGGAGTGGGGTGCCATCACCTTCTGCTAATCAGCTGCTATAATCACTAATTTACTTACTTTTATAAATGCTTAAGACATGTCTACAGTACGAAAAATAGGTACCAGGGAAGAGGGTTGCGGGTAGCAACAAGGGATGAATGAAGAAAAGAAAAAATAAAAAGACATTATTCATTTCCTTTGTTGTTTATAATATAGTAAGAAATAGACACAAATAGGGCTTCCCTGGTATGGTTCAGTGATTAAATACTCTCCTTTTCCGCTGCGGAGGATATGGGTTTGATGCTTGGTTGGGGAAATTCCGAATGCCATGATGTTATAAAAAAAATAGACATAAATAATTATCAAGGCAAAGAAACAGATGCAAATAAATATCAAGGTGGTTTAATATCAGTACTATCAGAAAAATGTAATATCTTTCTGTGGGATATTGAGGATTAATATGAAAACTCTTTCTAAAGACACAACGTTTGTGAAGAATCTTGAGGGGTGGAAGGATATGGAAGAGTATAAATAGAAAGCAAAGTGAACAATGCTGCTGCTGCTGCTAAGTCGCTTCAGTCGCGTCCGTCTCTGTGCGACCCCATAGACAGCAGCCCACCAGGCTCTGCTGTCCCTGAGATTCTCTAGGCAAGAACTCTGAAGTGGGTTGCCATTTCCTTCTCCAATGCATGAAAGTGAAAAGTGAAAGTGAAGTTGCTCAGTCTTGTCTGACTCTTCACAACCCCATGGCTGTGAACAATATCATGAAGTAAAAGAGGGGAAAATGTAATCATGTTAAAGTATGGGGTTCAGATGGAAGAATACCGGGGAGGTTGTATGTTTTGTCACACAATGAGAATGGTCCATCTGCAATACTTACAATAGACTCTGCCTTTCAGTTAACCTCTTCCGCTTCTGTAGATTTCGTAGGGAAGACTGAGTATCACAACCACTAATTCTCATCCTTCCTTTGCCTCTTTACCTCTTTGTAAAATGGAATAAATAGTACGTAATTCATAAGGGTTTTTTGAGAATTAAATGAGTTAGTAAAAGTGCTGTTCCCAGAGGGTTTCCCTTGTGGCTCAGGGGTAAAGAATACTCCTGCCAATGCCGAAGACTCAGGTACGATCCCTGGGTCAGGAAGATCCCGTGGAGAAGGAAATGGCAACCTACTCCAGTATTCTTGCCTAGAAAATTCCACTGACTAGAAGAACCTGGTGAGCTACAGTCCATGGGGTCACAAAGAAGTCAGACACAACTTAGCAACTAAGCAACAACTGTCCCCAGAACATATTAAGAGCTATCATACTATCTCTTATTGCTGGCGTTTTTGTTATATTAAGGGTTAATTGAGGCCAATTCAAATAGTGCTCTACACTCTTTCCATGAAATTTTTTCTAATCCAACCCATTCTGACTTTAATTTCACTGTGCTGCTAGACAGTGATACCTAGTTAATATTTATTCTCTTAATTATGTATTTTCATTTTGTATCTTCATTGGATCACATATTCTTTTTGGCACATCCCACAAAGTATTGTATACTTGACTGATTTGTCCATGAAACTAATATAATTAGTTGAGAAACACTGGAAGAAACATCAGCTAAACTGATCAATGCATTCCATGTCTTAGAAGTGAGTAAGTGACTAGTATGACATGTAAGTCTGCACACTTGTTAGTGGAAACTGAAAATTATAAATATGCTCTGAATAAATCTGAGAACTGCTCAAATAAATAAATATTTATTTATTTATGTCTCAGGGTTACTTGACAGTATCCGGGAACATTTGTCAGATATTTACTGTTACATATCTATCCACAATGAATTCATTATTTAATTGAAATTTTCACAACAACCTTATGAGATTTTGCAAATGAAGTTCAGACAGTCACTCTGTCATTAATAATGACAAAGCTGGGGTTCAAATCCGTGTCTACCAAACTTCTAATATGTGCTCTTCTATAGCATCTTCCATTAATAGAAGTAAGATGAATTGAAGAAATAATTTTTTGTCTAGTCAAGGCTATGGTTTTTCCTGTGGTCATGTATGGATTTGAGAGTTGGACTGTGAAGAAGGCTGAGCACCGAAGAATTGATGCTTCTGAACTGTGGTGTTGGAGAAGACTCCTGAGAGTTCCTTGGACTGCAAGGACATCCAACCAGTCCATTCTGAAGGAGATCAGCCCTGGGATTTCTTTGGAAGGAATGATGCTAAAGCTGAAACTCCAGTACTTTGGCCACCTCATGCGAAGAGTTGACTCATTGAAAAAGACTCTGATGCTGGGAGGAATTGGGGGCAGGAGGAGAAGGGGACGACCGAGGATGAGATGGCTGGATGGCATCACAGACTCGATGGATGTGAGTCTGAGTGAACTCCGGGAGATGGTAATGAACAGGGAGGCCTGGCATGCTGCAATTCATGGGGTCGCAAAGAGTCGGACACGACTGAGCGACTGAACTGAACTGAACTAAACTAGGCATTTATATTACACAGGCAAAATGATTATGGAAATACATACAAAAGGGGAATAAAAATCAAAAGGCATATGTCTAGAGTTAGCCGATGAAATTTAGCAAGAATTATCAAATATAAAAAATTAACTAATATAAAATATTAGAACTCTGCAGTTTTATTATAAAGTGGGGCTTCCCTGGTGGCTCAGAGGTTAAAGCTTCTGCCTCCAATGCGGGAGACCCAGGTTCAATCCCTGGGTCGGGAAGATCCCCTGGAGAAGGAAATGGTAACCCACTCCAGTATTCTTGCCTGGAGAATCCCATGGACGGAGAAGGCTGGTAGGCTACAGTCCATGGGGTTGCAGAGTCAGACACGACTGAGCGACTTCACCCTCACCCACACTCAAATCATTACACTGAAATTTTTCAAAGGTGAAATAAACGATTTTTTTAATGGGTGCTGTGGAAAATCTTCAGTTCATTGCAGTTAAAGCTGAGCGCCGAAGAATTGATGCTTTTGAACTGTGGTGTTGGAGAAGACTCTTGAGAGTGCCTTGGACTGCAAGGACNGAGACATTACTTTGCCGACTAAGTTCTATCTAGTCAAGGCTATGGTTTTTCCAGTGGTCATGTATGGATATTAGAGTTGGACTGTGAAGAAGGCTGAGCACCGAAGTATTGATGCTTTTGAAGTGTGGTATTGGAGAAGACTCTTGAGAGTCCCTTGGACTGCAAGGAGATCCAAGCAGTCCATTCTGAAGGAGATCAGCCCTGGGATTTCTTTGGAAGAAATGATGCTAAAGCTGAAACTCCAGTACTTTGGCCACCTCATGCGAAGAGTTGACTCTGGAAAAGACTCTGATGCTGGGAGGGATTGGGGGCAGGAGGAGAAGGGGACGACCGAGGATGAGATGGCTGGATGGCATCACGGACTCGATGGATGTGAGTCTGAGTGAACTCCAGGAGTTGGTGAAAGACAGGGAGGCCTGGCGTGCTGCGATTCATGGGGTTGCAAAGAGTCGGACACGACTGAGTGACTGAACTAAACCATTAAATACCAATTATATACATGTATATATATAATTTCTGAGTAAATGTCACTGGTTCTCAATTTATATTTTCCCATGATATCTGCAGCCAGTTTTGATTGTTTTGACTGCAGGAGCACTCTTGGCATCTAGTAGGTAGAAAACTGGAATGCTGTTTACTAATTAACATTGCACAGAACAATTCCTTTTGAAACAAAGAATTTTCCAGTTTACCATGGCACTATTTCTGAGGTTGCAAAAACCTGGTAAATATTAGTAAATATTAAAATTTGTTAGATTAGTACAAAGCCTGGGATGTCCTTTAGGCAAAAATGCTTATGTCTTAGAAAATAACATATATAATCACTGACTTGGTTTACTTAATCAGAAATACAAGTATTATATGAAATAATTATTATAGATCCATCTATGCAAAAGCCAAGTCAGTTCTCTTTAGTAAAATGAAACTGCCTAGTGATTTCTGCCTCACAGATATGTTTAATAATGTTCCCAATATTGACAACCACTAGAACAAAATTTCTTCAGAAATTAGTGAAATAATCTGAAGTGCTACTCATTCAATTGTGTCTTTCTGTTTGCAATCCCATGGACTGTAGCCTTCCAGGCTTCTCTGTACATGAAATTCTCCAGGCAAGAATACTGGAGTGGGTTTTATTTCCTTCTCCATGGGATCTTCCCAACCCAGGGATCAAACCTGATTTTCCCATATTGCAGGCAGATTCTTTACCAACCAAACCACCAGGGATAACCTAATGATGTGCTAATATTGTGCTAATATTACAAAATTAAATGTGGGACTGTTGAAATATTCTTTATTCATCTCTAGATAGATTAACACTATAATGAAAAGGTAGGTATTCTAAAAATCTATTTTTTAATTTGTAGGGATTTATTCCTGGGGGACATCAGAGATAAATCTGAATCACCATCTGTTTTTGTAAATATATAGTTTTATCAGAATACCGCTATAGCCATTTGTTTGTTTGTTTTCTGTGACTGTTTTTGAGTATAATAGCAGATTTAATGATTTGCAGCAGAGACTGTATGGCTGACAAAGCCTTGAATATTTAACCTAATCTGTTCCATTAAAGAAAATGTTTTTCAAGTTCTGATCTATTCCAATATTAACAGAATTTCTTTTCATTGGATTTTTGGTATTTATTATTATTTGTTTCTGGTCCCTCTCTTAATGGTGTATTTCAACATGAATAACTTAAAATGTGGTAAGACAGAATAGGGGGTAAATTCTAAAATAAGCAATATTTCTTTGTTTCCATATATGCTTCCAAACATATATGTCTCCAAAATCACTGCAGATGGTAACTTACTCCTTGGAAGGAAAGTTATGACCAACCTAGACAGCATATTAAAAAGCAGAGACAGTACTTTGTCAACAAAGGCCCGTCTAGTCAAGACTATGGTTTTTTCCGTAGTCATGTATGGATTTGAGAGTTGGACTATAAAGAAAGCTGAGCACCAGAGAACTGATGCTGTTGAACTATGGTGATGGAGAAGACTCTTGAGAGTTCCTTGGACTGCAAGGAGATCCAACCAGTCCATCCTAAAGGAAATCAGTCCTGAATATTTATTGCAAGACCTGATGCTAAAGCTGAAACTCCAATACTTGGCCACCTGATGTGAAGAGCTGACTCATTTTAAAAGTCCCTGATGCTGGGAAATATTAAAGGGAGAAGGGGACAACAGAGGATGAGATGGTTGGATGGCATCACTGACTCAATGGACACGAGTTTGAATAAACTCCGGGAGTTGGTAATGGACAGGGAGGCCTGGCGTGCTGCAGTCCATGGGGTCTCAAAGAGTCAGGCAAGACTGAGCGACTGAATTGAACTGATGCTAGATTTATTATACACTACCTTTTATTGTGTAAACACAATGTCTTGAATCAATTTTTAATTACTTACAATAAAACAGATACTTTTAGACTATGATTTTCTCCCTTCAAGTCAGCTGAAACAGTTAATCCTTACTCTACAGATAATAAAAACAATCATTTATTGTAACTTACTTAAGGTTACATAGTTATATGATAATTCAGATACAGAAGGAAATTTTGGGAGTTTGCTTTTTATCCATAGAAGAAAACCTGTTTATGTATAAAAGACAATCAGTTACTCTTAGGTAGTTAGAATAGAAAAAAGGAGTCCAGAATGGCAGGGGCTAAAAGACAAGGAAAGGGAAAAGCCCGAGAAAATAAAGCAATGGAAGGTCAGAGGGCAGAGTGAGAACCTCAGGTAAAACAAACAGCACTCCTGGCTAACCCAATTTACATAGGGCAGGCTGCAGGGAGCAGAAAAAAATGTGTAAATAGAGGAGCCAAAATTGGACCGGGGCTTCTCTTCTCTTTGAGTCTTTTGGGTTGGCCCGCCCTCACACCTCAAGAATATATTTTCCTTTACTTTCTAAATAAAATTGAGCTGTAACTTGGAACTGTAACATTGGTCCATCCAAGGAAATTACACAGGGCTGTAACATTGGTCAGTCTGAGGGCTGTAACACCAGTCTGTCCATCGCTTCAAATTTTTGTTGCGACGAGACAGAACCAACGAAACTGCACACTCCCCTGACACATTAACATTGCATATTCCAAAACTCCTGAAAATTTAAATTAGATCATTTTTATTCTTAAAGCTGGCTAGTTAACTTTTAAATATAATTGTAATTTTTAAAAATATATTTTAATGCCACATGTTATGTTTGCTTACAAAAATAGACAGGTTAAGTGTCTTAACCAAAGATACTTCATGTTTCAAGTACAGTCAGTTCTTCCATCACACTTATTTTGAAACACATGTGTGTCCCAATGCGACCTATTAGGAAGCAATTTAAAAACAATGCAAAATTAAAGTAAATCAATTTAATTAAAAAAAAAACTTTCATTGGCTTGTATGCAAATTTATGTGCAAGAAATACTGGGTGAATACAAAAAATGTACCCAGCTGAACTGAACCACAAAGGAATGCACAAAATGAGTACATGGGCATGTTACTGAGTCCAAGTTCTCTCTGTTTGCTGCACAACAGGCCAATGAATTCGAGAGATGAGGTGTTGAGGCAAGGAAGAGACTTTAATTGTGGAGACAGCTGACTGAGAAGATGGCAGGCTAGCACCTTAAAATAACCATCTTGTCAGGGCCTAGTTGCCAGGTTCTTTTATGGATCAGAGATGGGGGAAAGTGAGAAAATAAAGTAAAACACTATTCAGTCCTTGCAAATGTCCCCTAGAATGATAAGCCTCAGGTTGGTTTCACTTCCCTCAGGTTCTTCAGAGGTAGGCTGCTCAGGTTGTAGGGTATTATGTATGCTCACAATAACAAAAAAAGCGTTAAAGTCACAGAAGCAGATCCAGTGTAAATTTAAAATTAACCCTTACAATTTGCAGGCATACCTCAAACATTCTCTTTTATCAGCTCACTGTTCATTACATGTGTTATGCTAAAAGATCATTTTAATATTTATTTATTTGTGCATTTTTGGAGACTCATTCAACATACCAAACATATCTCAGTGTACTGATCAGGAAACACAGACCAATTTATTAAAAAAAAAAAAAAAAGCCTAAATATTGGAAAGAAGCTGGAAATAATTAAACATTTTGCAATAAATGAACATGTGATAGCTTTCAAACAACAAGCATGCAGGGAAGGTACATTGGGGACCATCAGAGACAATGCCATGAAAACAAAAGATCTATCGTGGTTGGAAAGACATCAAGCACTGCAAAGTCAGTAAGAACAAGACATAAAGAAGTAGAAGTAATAGAAAGATTGTTGCACTTATACTGAAGATCAAACATGAAAAAGTCAGAAAACCTTTTCCGTAATCAAATATAAAGCACTATTTATAAAATAAGATTTTAAACAGAAATTTCCAAATCCTGTAGAAATGGCTCCTATTAATACCACTTTGTGATTTCAAAAATTAATAAAATTTCCAGTTTTCAGCTGTTGAACAAAGCCATGATTTAAGATTAAAAGCTGTGAAAGAAATTCCAGAATTTATACAGAAATTTACTGAAGATGGCTATGAATCATATACATTCATTTTTTATTTTTATGAAGCAAATATCTCCTATAAACAGAATCCTTGAAGGACCTGTCTCTCACAGGCAAAAAAAAAAAAAAAGAAGCTTCAGGCTTTAAGTCTGTAAAACATTACACTTTGTGTATTATGTTTCTGTCATATTGTTTCTGTCATTTAACAATAAATCACAAGATTTAATCCATCTTATGTCACTTTACAGAAAAATCTTTTCTTTTTCCACAAGGTAATTGCAGTATCTATTATGATATGAATATTTTCTTGACTGTTTAGCATATATAAAACTCCTAGAGGAGAACATAGGCAAAACACTCTCCGACATAAATCACAGCAGGATCCTCTATGATCCACCTCCCAGAATACTGGAAATAAAAGCAAAAATAAGCAAATGGGATCTAATTAAAATTAAAAGCTTCTGCACAACAAAGGAAACTAAAAGCAAGGTGAAAAGACAGCCTTCTGAATGGGAGAAAATAATAGCAAATGAAGCAACTGACAAACAGCTAATCTCAAAAATATACAAGCAACCCCTGCAGCTCAATTCCAGAAAAATAAATGACCCAATCAAAAAATGAGCCAAAGAACTAAATAGACATTTCTCCAAAGAAGACATATGGATGGCTAACAAACACATGAAAAGATGCTCAACATCACTCATCATCAGAGAAATGCAAATTAAGACCACAATGAGGTACCGTTTCACACCAGTCAGAATGGCTGCGATCCAAAAGTCTACAAACAGTAAATGCTGGAGAGGGTGTAGAGAAAAGGGAACCCTCTTACACTGTTGGTGGGAATGCAAACTAGTACAGCCACTATGGAGAACAGTGTGGAGATTCCTTAAAAAACTGCAAATAGAACTGCCTTATGACCCAGCAATCCCACTGCTGGGCATACACACCGAGGAAACCAGAATTGAAAGAGACACATGTACCCCAATGTTCATTGCAGCACTGTTTATAATAGCCAGGACATGGAAACAACCTAGATGTCCATCAGCAGATGAATGGATAAGAAAGCTGTGGTACATATACACAATGGAGTATTACTCAGCCATTAAAAAGAATTCATTTGAATCAGTTCTAATGAGATGGATGAAACTGGAACCTATTATACAGAGTGAAGTAAGCCAGAAAGAAAAACACCAATACAGTATACCGACACATATATATGGAATTTAGAAAGATGGCAATGATGACCCTGTATGCGAGACAGCAAAAGAGACACAGATGTATAGAACGGACTTTTGGACTCTGTGGGAGAGGGAGAGGGTGGGATGATTTGGGAGAATGGCATTGAAACATGTATACTATCATGTAAGAACGAAGCACCAGCCTATGTTCGATACAGGATACAGGATGCTTGGGGCTGGTGCACGGGGACGATCCAGAGAGATGATATGGGGAGGGAGGTGGGAGGGGGGTTCAGGATTGGGAACTCATGTACACATGTGGTGGATTCGTGTCAATGTATGGCAAAACCAATACAGTATTGTAAAGTAAAATAAAGTAAAAATAAAATAAAATAAAACAGGGAATTATTTATTTTTTTAGTTTCTGCTTTTCTCTTTGTGTCGATGAAATTTTTGAGGACTTTTGCTTCTAACTTCACACTTACCATCAGTTCCTTTTTTATTGATGATTTTGCATGCTGCAATTATTTTTAGTAATGCATATGTTGCGTTATAGTGAAGTAGCCATAACAGGAAGTCATTTGAGTGAGATTACACAAAAAAGAAAGGAATTGCCTGTTTCTCTCATAGCCAAAACCAGGAAGTGTAATAAGGACTCAGGAGGCATCCTAATTGGATTCTAAAAACTCTGAGACACAAAGAGAGGTACTACTCTCACTTCTGCAGGGCCAGATTATCCCTTTTATCTTCTTCCTACAAGCCTGTTCATTGTTTTATGTGTTTATTTCTATTGATGGATATTTTGTTCCTAACAAGTACATGAAAAAGATGGCCTCCCTTCAGCCTGTCAGAGTAGGTAAGCAGAACAGACTGACTATTGTAGAGAATAATTTCTCCAAATTTTTGTGAGAGATAATTTGATAAGCCAATTTTGAACTAGAAAATAATACAAAATTGTCTAGATTTTATTTTTATTCTCATTAGCACAACCCTGAGTTCAATTATCAAATGAGATAAATTATGAGTTATGAAATGTGTTACAAAAATTGGTTTAAGCTTTGTGTGAATGAAAAATGTTGCCTGTCACATCAATAAGCAAAAGCTGTTGCAGCCATCAAGCCATCACATTTCAGTCACCTTACAATGAGCACTAAGGGAACAAGATAGAAACAAGATGCCTGCCATTTTAGCAATCAAACCTGGAGCGCCCCCCAAACCCCTGCTCCCGGACAGGAAACTCAAAATTAGAAAGAATAGGATACTGGTCACAGATAGCTGAGATGCATAGCAGAGAAATAATTTAAATGAACCCAGGCTGTTACATCTTTCCATACACAGAAAAGCACTACATTTCTTACATTATGATATCTGGTTTTGTTTAATAGTAATTATTTTATGTCCTTGTCTTTGTTGCAAAAGCTCCTATATATCCTGGCCCCTCGCTTATCACTTTGGAGCAGTCTCTCAGAGTTATCTGAGATGATATGTCCTCCTCAGATGATATCTGAGTTTGGCCCACTGAATAAAATATAAATCTCAACTTTTATGTTGTGCATTTTTTTTCAGTTGACATCATGTTGGAAATGTGAATATTTTTGTTCTCCACAGTAATAATGCTAGGAATAGTGGATTGTCCACTTTATCTTTTTTTTTTTTTTTTTAAAGATCCTGCTTTTATATTTAACAATACATAAAATGTTAACAAGAAAGGATTTGCCATTTTCATACTCTTCATGGGGTTCTCAAAGCAAGAATGCTAGAGTGGTTTCCCATGCCTTCCTCCAATGGATCACATTTTTTCAGAACTCTTCATTACAGCCTGTCTGTCTTGGGTGGCTCTGCACAGTGTGTCTGATACCTTCATTGAGTTACACAAACCCCTTCACCACAAGAAGGCTGTGATCCAGGAAGGGGATTTTCAACACTAAAAAAAAATAAAAGAAAAAGAAAAAACAAAAACAACTAAGATCATTGTACCCAGACCCATCACTTCATGGCAAATAGATGAAGAAAAAGTGGAAGCAGTAAAAGATTATATTTTCTTGGGCTCCAAAATCACTGCTGATGGTGACTGCAACCATGAAATTATAAGATGCTTGCTGCTTGGAAGAAGAGCTATGGTAAATCAAGACAGCATATTAAAAATGAAAGACATCACTTTGCTGACAGAGATCTGTATAGTCAAAGCTATGATTTTTCCAATAGCCATGTACTGATGTGACACTTAGACCATAAAGAAAGCTGAACATCAAAGAATTAATCCTTTTGAATTGTGTTGTTGGAGAGGACTCCTGAGAGTCTCTTGAACTGCAAATAAATCAAATCTGTCAATCTTAAAGGAAAGCAATTCTGAATACTCTTTGGAAGGACGGATGCTGAAGCTGAAGTTCCAGTACTTTGGCCACCTGATGCTAAGAGCTGACTCATTGGAAAAGATGCTGATGCTGGGAAAGATTGAAGGCAAAAGAACGGGGCAGCAGAGGATAAATGGTTAGATAGCATCACCAACTCAATGGACATAAATCTGAGCAAATTCCAGGAGATAGTGAAGGACAGAGGAGTCTGGCATGCTGCAGTCCATGAGGCTGCAAAGAATCAGGCATGAGTTAGAGACAAAACAACAACAAAAACAGGGATTTTGATGATCCAGACAGCCATCTAACTCCCAAGGAAAGACTCGGAGTTCCCGAGGCATTTTTAATTCCCCAAGATAATGTTTGGCAAATTCAAAAGAGTTTGGCCACCTAATGCAAAGAGCTGACTCACTGGAAAAGACCCTGATGCTCGGAAAGATTGAGAGCAGGAGAAGAAGAGGGGAGACAGAAGCTGAGATGGTTGGATGGTATCACTGACTCAGTGGACATGAGTTTAAGCAAACTCCAGGACATAGTGATGAACAGGGAAGCCTGGCTTGCTGCAGTCCCTGGGGACACAAAGAGCCAGACACAACTTAGTGACTGAACAACAACAAAGATAATATTATAGAGTGATATTGGAGTAATTATTCCTGGCACCTAGGAACCAAGTAGAACAATAAAAAGCAAAATGAAGAAGATTCATCCTAATTTTATCTAAATGTATTCCTGGACCTCATATTAATAATCAGGAAAATAAGCATGTATTACTGCCTATTAGAAACAATATCAAAATTTTCTGCATGGCGAGAATTTTTGAGCAATGAAAACTAAAATCTGAGGTGAAATACAAAACTTTGAGTGTTAAAAAAATGACTGAATAGAAAGAGAACTCCAGAGAGATTTACCTCTATTTACATTTACATTTCAAAGAGGGATAAAGCCCAGAACACTGGGGCATTCCAGTGATTGTAAAACAGGGACAAATATCTTATCTGCCCTACTGAAGAGATTTATTTTCATTGCAAAGGACAAAAACCAAGGGACCTTAATTTTTACTTTCTATGGAGACTTTGTTTTCTTTAGGGAAGCTATTCTAATTCTATTCCTCTCTCAGAATAGAGACCAGCTGTGCAAGCCATATTATATAAGCACATAGATTCATAATTGTGAGGTTCTTTTCCAGTGGTAGAAACCCTGTAGCTGCAGGCCTAACCTTTTGGCTCTTGGCACTTCAATAAGGTGGATAAAGTGGAATATGCTGAAATGATACAATTATTGTTTTGGGTAATAATAACATCCTCTGATCCAATACTTCATGTTTGCATTCAAGAAAACATAAACACATGTAGATATTAAAAATATATTACTGAAGGATGGTGTTATAAAAAGCTCTGTGTCTATACTTCCCAGTGAATCACCCATAACTGGTGAAAGTTATAGAAAACAAAATCATAAACAAAAATTGAGTTAATTTATTGCTATCAGGCACCTGATGAAAAAGATGTAAAGAAACCCTTCAGACTGAAAGAAAGTGACACCAGAAAATAACTTGAATCCACATTAAAGAAAAAAAAATGATAAAAGTAAATATTGTAAAATATATTATTAATATCTATATCTTCTTTCACTAATTTATACAGTAACTATATATGACAAGGTGTATAAATATATATTATTGAAAACAGAAATGTATATATGTAACAACAATAGTACAAAAAGGGGGAAGAGGGAATAGAACTCTATGAAATTAACATTTCTTTATTTCAAAGGAATTGAGTGTAAATCTGAAGGAAATCCTGATAAGTTGAGATGTATATGGTAAGCCCTAGAGCAACCACTAAGAAAATAATCAAAGGATTGAAAAATCATGAAAGGAATTAAAAGGTTATGCTAGCAAATACTCAATCAAAACACAAGTGGAAACAGAAAAAAAAAGGTAAAGTGTCACATATAAAGTACATATATCATTAACAATATCAAACATGAATGGATTAAATAAGTTATTAAAAGGAAAAGATTGACAGTCTAGACAAAAGTCAAGATTCTAATCGATGCTATCAATAGGGGACATATTTTAAATTCAAACATGTAAAGAGCTTGAAAGAGAAGCTTAAAAGGGAAGAAAAAGATATATCACACAAATGGCAAGCATAAGACAGATGAAATGTCTGTACTAATATTAGGAAAAATAGATTTTAAGCAAAAAATATGACTAGAGGTAAGAGGGACATTTTATAATGATAAAATGATCAATCCATCAAAAAGATACAACAATCATAAACATATATGCATTTAAAAGGGGTTCCCTGGTGGCTAAGTGGTCAAGAATTCGTCCGCAATACAGGAGGCATAGGAGACATGGGTTCGTTCCCTGGGTAGAGAAGGTCCACTGAAGAAGGAAATGACAACCCGCTCCAGTATTCTTTCCTGAAAAATCCCATTAACAGAGGAAACTGGCAGGCTACAGTCCATAGGGTCTCAAAGAGTTGAACATGACTGAGCACATGTGCACACCATAACCAAGCATTTAAAAACAGAACTCAAAATATATGAAACAAAAATGATCAAAAGTTGAGGAACACACACAATTCAACAATGATAGTCAAAGACAACAATAACCATATTCAGTAATGGACAGAAAAACTAAACGGATGATCAGCAAGGAAATGGTAGACTTGAACAACACTATTAATCAACTAAACCTAATTGACATCTATAAAACACTCCACCTACCAACAGCAGAATATATATTCTTAAGTGCACATGAAACACGTAGAAAAACTCAATTGCAGAAAGAAGCCTCATGTACATTTGGAAATTTAAAACATACTCCTAAGTTATCAATGAATCAAAGAAGAAATCACAGGAGGAAATTAAAAAGGTACTTTAAGATGAATAAAAGTGAAAACCAGCAATATATCAAAATGTAGGATGCAACTAAGGCAGTGTGAGTGGAAGATTTAAAGGCTGATGTGCTGCAGTCCATGGGGTCACAATGAGTCAGACACAGCTTAGTGACTGAACAACAGCCAAGTGGTTAAGGAAAAATTAATACAAATCCTTTATAATTACATCCAAAACTCGTAGGATGAGGAGATAACGCTTCATAACTCATCTTATGAGATTGTATTACCCTGAATCCAGACAGATAAATGCTTGGCAAGAAAGTTATAGACCAATTATTTATTACAAATATAGATATGAAAGACCTCAGCAAAGTATTAACAATAACAAAAAGCATCCAGTAACATAAAAAAGGGATTATATACCACAATCAAATAGAATTTATTCCAGGAATTTTATATTGATTTAATATAAAATCAACTGATGTAGTCCACCATGTCAATATAAAAAGGACAAAACTTTATGATCTTTTAAATAGGCACACAAAAAAGCCTTTGACTGAATCCAACATCTTTTAAAGATAGAAACATTTTAAAAATTAGAAATGGAATCTATTTCCACAACTAGATAAAATACATTAAAAATCATGCTAATATCACACTATGTTGAAAGACTTACTGTTTAAGAATGTGAACAAGACAAAGATGCCTGTTTTCACCTTGTCTATTTAACCTTGTACTAGAAGTTCTAGCCAGGTCATTGGGACAATAAAGTGAAATAAATGCATACGGGTTGGAAAGAGAAGAAAACCTCGCTATGTAGATAATATGGTCAGGTTGAAAGGAGAAAAAAAGCTATATATATTTGCAGATGACATGGAATTGTATATAGATATCCTAATAAATCTTCTAAAAACTATTAGAACAAATCAGGTGAGTGAGATTGGAATGTCCAATACCAATGTTTTAAAAAATTGTATTTCTTTTTTTTTTATTTTTTATTTTTACTTTATTTTGCTTTACAATACTATATTGGTTTTGCCATACATTGACATGAATACACCACGGGTGTACATGAGTTCCCAATCCTGAACCCCCTTCCACCTCCCACCCCATATCATCTCTCTGTATTTCTATTAGCGATCAAAAAAGTGATGTCGCTCAGTCATGTCCGACTCTTGGCGACCCCATGGATTGTAGCCTACCAGACTCCTCTGTCCATGGGATTTTCCAGGCAATAGTGCTGGAGTGGATTGCCATTTCCTTCTCCAGGGGATCTTCCCAACCCAGGGATCGAACCCGGGTCTCTAACATTGTAGACAGACGCTTTACCGTCTGAGTGATCAGCAAATCATGTAAAAATGCAATTAAGTAAGCAATTCTATTTGCAGCAGCAATTTAATGTAAGTTTTTAAACTTATACCCTGAAAATTGTAAAACACTTTTGAAAGAAATTACAGAAAACCTTATAGATAGACAATCTATGTTTATGAATGAGAAGATTTAACACTATTATTTCTCCAAGGAGGACATGTAGATGGCCAAAAGGCACATAAAAACTTGCTTAACACCACAAATTGTCAGAGACATGCAAATCGAACTACAATGAGATATCACCTTACACCTCTCAGAATGGCCATCACGAAAAAATCTATAAAGAATAAATGCCAGAGAGGGTGTGGAGGAAAGGGAACCCTTCTACAAAGTTGATGGGAATGTAAACTGGTACAGCCACTATGAAGAACAGTGTCTAACTTAATGGCTGAGTAATATTCCATTGTATATATGTATCACATCTTCTATATCCATTCCTCTATCTATGGATATTTATGTTGCTCCCATATCATCCTGGCTGCTGTAAATAGTGCTCCAATGAACATTGGGGTACATGTATATTTTTTGAAATTATGGTTTTCTCTGGATATAAACTCAGGAGTGGGATTGCTGGATCATATGGCAGATCTATTTTTATTTATTTTTGTTTTGAGAACCTTTCATACTGCTTGTAAGTCACATATATGATGAGAGATTTTTATCGAGAATATATAAAAAACACTTTAATAAAAGTAAATTAAATTTCAGATATTAAATTTGGTATAAAAATTGAAAATGGACAAATGATCTGAATAGAAACTTCTTCCAAGAACTTCTACAAATATTTAATAACACAAATATTAAATAACACAAAAAGATGTCAATATCATTAGTCATTAGAGAAATGCCAGTCAAACCCAAAATATTTCAATTTGTACTCACTAGAATGACAATAATAATAATAAAAGACAGATAATAGCTAACAAGAAATAAGAGAGAGATGTGGGGAAATTAGAACCTTTATACTTTGTTAGTGGTAATATTACCCACCCCAGTGTTCTCGCATGGAAAATCCCAGGGACGGGGGAACCAGACATGACTGAAGTGACTTCAGCAGCAGCAGCAGGGTAATAGTAAATGGTAAAGCACTTTGGAAAACTGAGTTTAGAAGTCTCTTAAAAACTTAAACTTGGGGAATTTCCAGGTGTTACATTGGTTAGGACTCCATGTGCTTTCACTGCGGAAGGCTTGGGTTCAATCCCTGGTCAGGGAGCTGAGATTCCACAAACTGCAAGGTGTGGTCAAAAAAAAAAAAAAAGGTATAAGGTTATCATATAAACCAGCATACTCAAGAGAACTGAGACCAAACACATACACAAAAGTCATTCATGACTGTACATTGCAGAATTTTTCATAATAGCTTAACAGTGGAAGCAACTCAAATGGCCATGGGTAAATGTTATCTATACATATTGGATTGACCAAAACACTAAGCAGGAATTAGTCAGACACGTGCAGGGAAAAGGAGAAAAGAAATAGAAAAAAATCAGCAGTCTATTTTATGCACAACTTGGTCAGGTATGTTATTGGTTTATGTTTTATCTTAGGAAATACTGTCTGTAAATAGTTGTAAAGATGAAGAGGAAGTGTTCAGACTTGTATTTCAGAATATTTATTTTGACTGCAGTATTCAGATTTTATTTCATAAGATTCAATATCTTTTAACTATTAGATTTCCAGCTTCCCCTAGAGTTTCTCAAAGTATCCCACCCTAACAGCTCTAAAATCTTCTAATAATTTTACAATTTATGAACCTTTGGTAACATAGTCTGCTGCTGCTGCTAAATCGCTTCAGTTGTGTCTGACCCTGTGCGACCCCATAGATGGCAGCCCACCAGGCTCCCCTGTCCCTGGGATTCTCAAGGCAAGAACACTGGAGTGGGTTGCCATTTCCTTCTCCAATGCATGAAAGTGAAAAGTGAAAATGAAGTCACTCAGTCGTGTCTGACTCATAGCTACCCCACGGATTGCAGCCTACCACACTCCTCCGTCCATGTGATTTTCCAGGCAAGAGTACTGAAGTGAATTGCCATTGCCTTCTCTGAACATAGTCTGAGTTAAGGTTAAATTCAGAAGGAGCCAAATCAGGGAGAAAAAAATAGAAGAGAGTGAATCAAGGACACCTGCACTTTCAAAGATAACTTCCTAGAATACAACATGTTTTCTCCACACTGTAGCATCATTTTATTGATGGTCTATCTACTATATTCCCAATATCATGCAAAGTGCTATAATCATGTGAAATAGATAAGACACTATTCCTTATTTTGAGCAGTTGGAGGAGAGAAAGACTTTGGTACACTTTTTAGCCTATGAAAACTACCAGATAACACCATATGTTCTGTAAAGTCAGAGAGATCTGAACTTATTTAGCACTGGTTCCTAGTTCTTGGGATTCCTCAATAGCTCAGTTGGTAAAGAATAAACCAGTAATGAAGGAGACCCAGTTGGATTCCTGGGTCAGGAAGATCCCCTGGAGAAGGGATAGGCCACCCAGTCCAGTATTCTTGGGCTTCACTAGTGGCTCAACTGGTAAAGAATCCACCTGCAATGTGAGAGACCTGGGATCAGTCACTGAGTTGGGAAGATCCCCTGGAGAAGGGAAAGGCTACCCACGCCAATATTCTGTCCTGGAGAATTTCTTAGTATATTTTCTAAATATAGTTGGCATTCAGCAATTACACAGTGAATAACTGTGAAAATGTAATATAAATTTGGTGCAATTATGGTTTAGACTTAGACATTTATGGCTGTGGAGGTAACAGCATCCAGGAATTGGTAGCATTTACCTAAGAAAGATAGGTTGATATCATACAGCAAGAGAAGGAGATAGATAAATGCTTGAGAGACTTCCAATGAACATTCTGGATTGATTTCCTGTAGGATTGACTGGTTTGATCTCCTTGAAGTCTAAAGGACTCTCAAGAGTCTTCTTCAGCACCACAATTTGAAAGCATCAATTCTTTGGCACTCAGCCTTCTTTATGGTCCAAGTCTCACATCCATACATGACTACTGGCAAAACCATAGCTTTGATTAGATGGGTCTTTGCTGGCAAAGTGATGCATCTGCTTTTTAATACACTATCTTGTTTTGTCATAGCTTTTCCTCCATAGAGCAAATGTATTTTAATTTCATAACTGCAGTAACAATCTGCAGTCATTTTGGAGCCCAAGAATAAGTCTCTCATTATTTCCATTGCTTCCCCATCTATTTGCCATGAAGTGATGGGACTGGATACCATGATCTTTGTTTTTAGAATGTTTATTTTTTTAATTAATTTATTTATTCTAATTGGTGACTAATTACTTTACAATATTGTGGTGGTTTTTGCCATACACAGACATGAATCAGCTACGGGTGTACATGTGTCCCAGATCCTGAAACCCCCATCCACCTCTTTCCCAATCTCATCCCTCAGGGTTGGCCCAGTTTGCTGGCTTTGAGTACCCTGTTTCATGCATTGAACTTGAACCTTATATTGATTTAACATATGGTAATATACATGTTTCAATGCTATTCTCTCAAATCATCCCACCCTTGCCTTCTCCCACAGAGTCCAAAAGTATGTTCTTTATATCTGTGTCTCTTTTGCTGTCTTGCATATAGGGTCATCATTACCATCTTTCTAAATTCCATATATATATGAGTTAGTATACTCTATTGCTGTTTTTCTTTCTGACTTACTTTGCTCTGTATAATAGGCTCCAGTTTCATTCACCTCGTTAAAATCGATTTAAATGTGTTCTTTTTAATAGCTGAATAATATTCCATTCTGTATATGTACCACAGCTTGTTTATCCACTTATCTACTGATGGACATCTAGGTTGCTTCCATGGCTAGCTATTGAGAACAGTGCTGTGATGAACATTGGAACACATGTGTCTCTTTCAATTCTGGTTTCCTCGGTGTGTATGCTCAGCAGTGTGATGGCTGGGTTGTATGGCAGTTCTATTTCCAGTTTTTTAAAGAATCTCTACACTGTTTTCCATAGTGGCTGTACTAATTTGCATTCCCACCAACAGTGTAAGAAGGTTCCCTTTTCTCCCCACACTCTCCAGCATTTATTATTTGTAGACTTTTTGATCACAGCCATTCTGACCCACATGAGATGGTACCTCACTGTGGTTTTGATTTGCATTTCTCTGATAATGAGTGATGTTGAGCATTCTTTCATGTGTTTGTTAGCCATCTGTATGTCTTCTTTGGAGAAATGTCTATTTAGTTCTTTGGCCCATTTTTTGGTTGGGTTGTTTATTTTCTGATATTGAGCTGCATAAGCTGTTTTTATATTTTTGAGATTAATTCTTGGTCAGTTACTTCACTTGTGCTTATATTTTCCCATTCTGAAGGCTGTTTTTAACCTTGTTTATAGTTTCCTTCATCGTGTAAAAGCTTTTAACTATATTTAGGTCCCATTTGTTTACTTTTACTTTTATTTCCGTTAATCTGTGAGGTGGGTCATAGAGGATCTTGCTGTGATTTATGTCAGGGAGTGTTTTGCCTATGTTTTCCTCTAGGAGTTTTATAGTTTCTGGTCTTACATTTAGATCTTTAATTCATTTTGAGTTTATTTTTGTGTATGGTGTTAGAAAGTGTTCTAGTTTCATTCTTTAACATGTGGTTGACCAGTTTTCCCAGAACCACTTGCTAAAGATATTGTCTTTTCTTCATTGTATATTTTTGCTTCCTTTATCAAAGATGAGATGTCCAAAGGTGTGAGGATTTATATTTGTGCTTTCTATTTTGATCCGTTGATCTATATTTCTGTCTTTGTGCCAGTACCATACTGTCTTGGTGACTGTAGCTTTGTAGTATAGTCTGAAGTCAGGCAGGTTGATTCCTCCAATTCCATTCTTCTTTCGCAAGATTGCTTTGCTTATTCAAGATTTTTTTTTATTTCCATACAAATCATGAAATTATTTGTTCTAGCTCTGTGAAAAATACCACTGGTAGCTTGGTAGGGATTGCATTGAAACTATAGGTTGCTTTGGGTAGTACACTCATTTTCACTATATTGATTCTTCCGATCAATGAACATGGTATATTTCTCCATCTATTTGTGTCATCTTTGATTTCTTTCATCAGTGTTATATAGTTTTCTAAATAAAGTTTTTTTGTTTCTTTAGGTCGATTGATTCCTAAGTATTTTATTCTTTTTATCATAATGGTGAATAGGATTATTTCCTTTATTTTTCTTTCTGTTTTCTCATTGTTAGTGTATAGGAATGAAAGGGAATTCTGAGTATTAATTTTATATCCTGCAAGTTTATTATATTCATTGTTTAGCTCTAGTAATTTTCTGCTAATGTCTTTAGTGTTTATTTTCTATGCAGATAATCATGTTATCTGCTAACAGTGAGAGTTTTACTTCCAATCTGTATCCCTTTTATTTATTTTTCTTCTCTGATTGCTAGAAGAAATAAAGAAGGGTCAATCAATAATGAATAATGCAATAACTGAGATCAAAATCACTCTAGAGGGAACCAACTGTAGAATAACTGAGGAAGAAAATAGGATAAGTGAGGTGGAAGATAGAATGGTGGAAATAAATGAAGTAGAAAGGAAAAATCTTTTATTTATTTTTCTTCTCTGATTGCTAGAAGAAATAAAGAAGGGTCAATCAATAATGAATAATGCAATAACTGAGATCAAAATCACTCTAGAGGGAACCAACTGTAGAATAACTGAGGAAGAAAATAGGATAAGTGAGGTGGAAGATAGAATGGTGGAAATAAATGAAGTAGAAAGAAAAAAGAATAAAAAGAAAGGAGGACAACCTCAGAGACCTCTGGGACAGTGTTAAATGCCCCAACATTCAAACCATGGGAGTCCCAGGAGAAGAAAACAAAAAGAAAGGGCATGAGAAAATACTTGAGGAGCTACTATTTGAAAACTTCCCTAAAATGGGGAAGGAAATAAGCACTCAAATCCAGAAAACACAGAGAGCCCCAAACAGGATAAATCCAATGCAAAACACCCCAAGACACATATTAATCAAACTATCAAAGATCAAACACAAAGAGAAAATATTAAATGCAGCAAGGGAAAAGTAACAAATAACAGATAAGGGAATCCCCATAAGAATAATAGCTGATCTTTCAATGGAAACTCTTCAGGCCAAAAGACAATGGCAGGACATATTTAAGGCGATGAAAGAGAAAAAACCTACAACCCAGATTACTGTACCCAGCAAGGATCTCATTGAGATATGAAAGAGAAGTCAAAAGCTTTACGGACAAGTAAAAGCTGAGAGAATTCAGCACCACCAAACCAGCTCTTCAACAAATGCTAAAGGATCTTCTCTACACAGGAAACACAGAAAAGATTAATAAATTTGAACCCCAAACAACAAAGTAAAAGGCAATGGGATCATACTTATCAATAATTACCTTAAATGTAAATGAGCTGAATNAAACCAGCTCTTCAACAAATGCTAAAGGATCTTCTCTACACAGGAAACACAGAAAAGATTAATAAATTTGAACCCCAAACAACAAAGTAAAAGGCAATGGGATCATACTTATCAATAATTACCTTAAATGTAAATGAGCTGAATGCCCCAACCAAAAGACAAAGACTGGCTGAATGTATATGAAAACAAGACCCCTATATATGCTGTCTACAAGGCACCCACCTCAAACCAAGGAACACACCTCAAACCAAGGAACACATAGAGACTGAAAGTGAAGGTCTGTGAAGGACATTTCATGCAAATAGAGACCAAAAGGAAGCAGGACTAGCAATGCTCATATCGGATAAAATAGACTTTGAAATACAGCCTGTGTAAAGAGACAGAGTCGACATAACTGAGAGACTGAAATGAACTGAACTGAATTGAACTGAAGGAGACAAAGAAGGACACGACATAATGATCAAAGGATCAATCCAAGAAGAAGATAAAACAATTATAAATATATATGCACTCAACATAGGAGCTCCTCAATACATAAGGCAAATGCTAATAAGTATGAAAGGGGAAATTGCCAGTAATTCAATAATAGTGGAAGACTTTAATACCCCATACACATCTATGTATAGATCAACCAAACAGGAAATTAGCAGGGAAACACAAACTTGAATGAAATGGTCTATAAATATCAGTTAAGTTCCCCCCCTGGGAGTTCAGGATGGGGAACATGTGTATACCTGTGGCAGATTCATGTTGATGTATGGCAAAACCAATACAATATTGTAATTATCCTCTAATTAAAATAAATGAATTTATATTTGTTAAAAAAAGAAACGAGAGAAAAATCAAACAAATAACCTAATTTTATACCTAAAGCAACTAGAAAAAGAACAAATGAAGAACCCCAGGGTTAGCAGAAGGAAAGAAACCACAAAAATTAGGGCAGAAATAAATGAAAAAGAAACAAAGGAGATTATAGCAAAAATCAACAAAACTAAAAGCTGTTTTTTTGAGAAGATATATAAAATAGACAAACATTATTCTCAGTTCCTCAATGGTGAAAATTGAAAGCATTTCCCCTAAAGTCAGGAAAAAGACAAAGGTGCACACTCTCATCACTACTTTCCAACATAGATTTGGAAGTTTTTGCCACAGTAATCAGAGAAGAAAAAGAAATAAAAGAAATCCAGATGGAAAGAGAAGAAGTAAAACTCTCACTTTTTTCAGATGATATGATCATCTACATAGAATGTTGAATTTTAAGCCAGGTTTTTCACTTTCCTCTTTCACCTTCATCAAGAGACTCTTTAGTTCATCTTCACTTTCTGCCTTAAGGGTGGTATCATCTGCATATCTGAGGTTATTACTATTTCTCCCAGTAATCTTGACTCTAGCTTGTCCTTCATCCAGACTAGCATTTTGCATGATATATGAAACGTACTTATATGCATTTCTGCATATAAGTTCAATAAGCAGGGTGACAATATACAGCCTTGACATACTCCATTCCCAGCTTTGAACCAGTCTGTTGTTCTATGTCCACTTCTAACTGTTACTTATTAACCCACATACAGGTTTCTCAGGAGACAGGTAAAGTGGTCTTATATTCCATCTCTTTAAGAATTTTCCACAGCTTTTTGTGATTCACACTGTCAAATGCTTTAGTGTAGTTGATGAAGCAGAAGATTTTTTTTTTTAATTCCCTTGTTTTTTCTATGATCCAACCAAGTCGGCAATTTGACCGTGGGTGGAATCAGGTCCTAAGTTGCTGGGTCAGAAGCCCTGAGGGTTGGGCCCAAACTGGCTTCTTTCCACTTAAGTGTGTGTTCTCTCCCTACTCTCAGCCCTTGCACCCTCACTCCAAAGGGGAGTGATCCTGGAGCAAGAGGAACTGGTGTTGTCACTGGGCATGGGTCTGAGCATGAACTCTTTCCAGCCTAGCTGGGGTCAGAGACCTGGATTCTTGATGTGATACCTGTGCAACATGAGTTATAAATGTCCCTGCCCTGCTCAGATGCCCACTCAGGTCTGAGCTTCCTTTGTGCCTAATAGCTGAGCTTTCCCCTAGCCTCTGTCACTCTTCCTGATGTGAAGGTGAACCACATGGCAGGAGGGACCTGTGCTGGTCTCAGCATAGGTTGGGACATGGACTGTGGTAGTCTAGCCCCAGACAGAGGCTGGTACCTTTTCTTATTTGCTTTCTGTATAAGCAACAGTATATAAGCTGCCCCTGCCCTGCTCAGATGCAATGTTGGTCAGACCTCTTCTCAGTGTGGAGTTGCATCTTGAAATAGGTGGTGCTGGAGTAGTTGCTTGTCTCAGGCTGAGCCACACACCAAGTAAATTATGGGAAACTGACCAGCCACTTGTGCCATCTCAACTTACCCTCTCTTCTCTGCTTCAGGATCAAGCAAATTAGCATGCATTCTTCATAGGGGGGAGTCCAGCTTCCCACAACACTTCTGTTAGTCCTGTTTTCTCTCCCAACTAGCCAAGGGAAGTAGTGTTCCCTGTGTTGAATAGGGCTGGGATGCCCAATATGTGCCTTAAACAGGTCACTTCCTTAGGGAGGATGTCTATCTGTGTAACCTTCCTTTACTTCTGAGTCCCTACCCAGGGGCATGGGTCCCAACCTGATTTCTTTTCTTCCCTTTCTACACAATTCTGTATGGATCTTTCTTACAGCCTTGGTTGTACAGAAGTCCTTCTGCCAGTAGCTCCAATTAGTTTTCAGTGAGAATTCTCCCACATATAGATGTATTTTTGTTGTGTTCATGGGGGGAGGTGAATTCTACATCCTCCTATGCCAACATATTGCTCTTTTCTAAATGAACTTTTTAACCATAATTGTACCTTACAATATGTGTACTTTAAAACAATTTCCTTTTTTTTTTCAGTAATTTGAAAATTAAAAGTTATACTGATGACTCATATGATGCATGGCAAAACCAATACAATATTGTAAAGTAATTAACCTCCAATTAAAATAAATAAATTTATATAAAAAATAAGTAAAAGTTATACTGAGATAGATTAAATGATGGATACTTATCAAAAACCTAGATTACTTCCAAATAAGATAAAATACTGAAACATTAACTATTAAACACAAATGTACCTACTTTTGTCTTATCATAAAGGAGCTATAGACATTTGGGTTTATTAATTAGCATATTTTGTGTCACATTTCAAAACTTACCGTGAGAAATA
>SJYT01082020.1:78734-100008 GCA_006410635.1 Cephalophus harveyi | reverse complement strand
GTGAAAATGAAATTTATGTATGGTCAACCTGGATGAGATAGAAATGAATTTATTTGTTTTTAAAGAATAAATTTTAGGATTGGTTTTCTCTTTGTTGAAAGGACAAGGTATTATTTGACTATTAATCTTCTCTTGATAAGAGATTGTGAAAGTAATTTTTCTTTGTTTTTGTTTTTAATCTTTTAGGAAACTTGTAAGCAAAAATTTTACGTTTTATCAAAATAATTTTCTTTACTTCATTTGTCATGATCAGGTCTTTGATTACTTACAAAAACCAAGTCTTCTCACTATTAAGAAAGCTAAGTTTTGTTCACAACTGTGTAACCTTCTGTATTTGCCTTTAACATCTTCTTTTGTCACTTTTAATAGATTACTAAGTATCACTTACTAATAATATATGATACCATTTAATCAAATATTCAAGCTTTCTGATGCCTTAACTGTTTCTTAAAATCAGTATTTTTACTTCCAAGTAATTTTAAGTTTTCCCAGAAGGTCTGTGGAAAGTTTCAAAGTATTTGTCTCTCACCATATAAAAGAGAAATATTAAGCTAATTAGACTTATTGTATGTTAAATTACATGGGAAGCATTGTCGAATATGTGATGGCAAGCACGCTTAGGTAATATTTAAATATATAAATATTATTAACAACAGAATTCTAGCAATTTTATAAAATTCCTTAAAAATCTAATATGTCCTGAAATTTTATCAGTCATAATTCCAGTAATTATCTTTAAAAATCTTACACATCACAGGAATAATCCAATCTCCTTGTCAAGTCAATTTTAACAAACTCTCATTGGATTTTTCACTAATTCATCTGGTCTGTGCAAATGCTAGAGACCTTAAGGTTAAATTGATAAAGAATAGCAGTACCTCACAATGAGGTATGTTGCTTCCTTTCAGGATGTCTTATCAAGAACATTTCTTTCTAGCCTTCCTTCCCTTTCTGAATAATTTTTCCTAATTCTTACACCATGAAGATCTTTATGATTCTTTGGTTCACTTTTTGCCTTGCTCTGGTTTGGAAAAATAATGATACCTTTGATATATTTCAGGACATTGTGTGTAGTGAAGAGTAATTCAACCTCCAAATAACTGTTGAATTTGCCATGATTTTATAGTTCTGCCTGTCACAAAAGTCTCCTTGATTCCCAATGTCTCAGTTTATCTGGAAGATAACTCAGCCCTGTCTCTATTGTGTCAACCTCTCTAACCCTGGGAGTCCATTTCTCTACCTCTGCTTAACAATTCCAAACCCAGGGAACCTCATATCCAGCCTCTATACAAAGAAAGGAACACAAGACAAGGGTAATCACACACACAAAAAAACACACCTAGTGCCAGGCTGTGACGGTGCAGGAATGGCCGAGAAGAGCTACCCCGCATCTGAGGTCAGGGGTGGCAGCTGGGAGGAGCCACCCTGTGTCCAAGGCCAGGGGTGGCAGCCAAGAGGAACCACCCCATGCCTGAGGCCAGGGGCGGTGGCCAGGAGGAGCAACCCCACGTCCAAGGAGCAGTGGCTGTGCGGGCGGAGGAGGGCCTAGAGGAGCCATCTCACATTGAAGGTCAGGAAGGGCAGTGGTGAGGAGATACCCCTCATCCAAAGTAAGGAGCAGTGGCTGCACTTTGCTGGAACAGCTGTGAAGAGATAACCCATGCCCAAGGTAAGAGAAACCCAAGTAAGATGATAGGTGGTGCAAGAGGGCATCAGAGGGCAGACATACTGAAACCATACTCACAGAAAACTAGTCAATCTAATCACACTAGGACCACAGCCTTGTCTAACTCAATGAAACCAAGCCATGCCTGCAGGGCAACCCAAGACGGGCGGGTCATGGTGGAGAGGGCTGACAGAACGTGGTCCACTGGAGAAGGGAATGGCAAGCCACTTCAGTATTCTTGCCTTGAGAACCCCATGAACAGTATGAACAGGCAAAATGATAGGATATCAAAAGAGGAACTCCCCAGGTCATTAGGTGCCCAATATGCTACTGGAGATCAGTGGAGCAATAAGTCCAGAAAGAATGAAGGGATGGAGCCAAAGCGAAAACAATACCCAGTTGTGCATGTGACTGGTGATAGAAGCAAGATCCGATGCTGTAAAGAGCAATATTGCATAGGAACCTGGAATGTCAGGTCCATGAATCAAGGCAAATTGGAAGTGGTCAAACAAGAGATGACAAGGGTGAACGTCGACATTCTAGGAATCAGCGAACTAAAATGGACTGGAATGGGTGAATTTAACTCAGATGACCATTATATCTACTACTGCGGGCAGAAATCCCTCAGAAGAAATGGAGTAGCCAACATGGTCAACAAAAGAGTCCAAAATGCAGTACTTGGATGCAATCTCAAAAACGACTGAATGATTTCTGTTCGTTTCCAAGGCAAACCATTCAATATCACGGTAATCCAAGTCTATGCCTCAAACAGTAATGCTGAAAAATCTGAAGTTGAACGGTTCTATGAAGACCTACAAGAACTTTTAGAACTAACACCCAAAAAAGATGTCCTTTTCATTTTAGGGGACTGGAATGCAAAAGTAGGAAGTCAAGAAACACCTGGAGTAACAGGCAAATTTGGCCTTGGAATGCAGAATGAAGCAGGGCAAAGACTAATAGAGTTTTGCCAAGAAAATGCACTGGTCATAGCAAACACCCTCTTCCAACAACACAAGACAAGACTCTACACATGGACATCACCAGATGGTCAACACCGAAATCAGATTGATTATATTCTTTGCAGCCAAAGATGGAAAAGCTCTATACAGTCAACAAAAACAAGACCAGGAGCTGACTGTGGCTCAGATCATGAACTCCTTATTACCTGTGTGTCTATGCTGCTGCTGCTGCTGCTAAGTTACTTCAGTTGTGTCCGACTCTGTGTGACTTCATAGACAGCAGCCCACCAGGCTCCCCCGTCCCTGGGATTCTCCAGGCAAGGACACTGGAGTGGGTTGCCATTTCCTTCTCCAATGAATGAAAGTGGAAAGTGAAAAGTTAAAGGGAAGTCACTCAGTCATGTCCGACTCTTTGCGACCCCATGGACCACAACCTACTAGGCTCCTCTGTCCATGGGATTTTCCAGGCAAGAGTGCTGAATCAAGGCAAATTGGAAGTGGTCAAACTGGAGAAGGCAAGAGTGAACGTTGACATTCTAGGAATCAGCGAACTAAAACGGACTGGAATGGGTGAATTTAACTCAGATGACCATTATATCTACTACTGCGGGCAGAAATCCCTCAGAAGAAATGGAGTAGCCAACATGGTCAACAAAAGAGTCCAAAATGCAGTACTTGGATGCAATCTCAAAAACGACTGAATGATTTCTGTTCGTTTCCAAGGCAAACCATTCAATATCACGGTAATCCAAGTCTATGCCTCAAACAGTAATGCTGAAAAATCTGAAGTTGAACGGTTCTATGAAGACCTACAAGAACTTTTAGAACTAACACCCAAAAAAGATGTCCTTTTCATTTTAGGGGACTGGAATGCAAAAGTAGGAAGTCAAGAAACACCTGGAGTAACAGGCAAATTTGGCCTTGGAATGCAGAATGAAGCAGGGCAAAGACTAATAGAGTTTTGCCAAGAAAATGCACTGGTCATAGCAAACACCCTCTTCCAACAACACAAGACAAGACTCTACACATGGACATCACCAGATGGTCAACACCGAAATCAGATTGATTATATTCTTTGCAGCCAAAGATGGAAAAGCTCTATACAGTCAACAAAAACAAGACCAGGAGCTGACTGTGGCTCAGATCATGAACTCCTTATTACCTGTGTGTCTATGCTGCTGCTGCTGCTGCTAAGTCACTTCAGTTGTGTCCGACTCTGTGTGACCCCATAGATGGCAGCCCACCAGGCTCCCCCGTCCCTGGGATTCTCCAGGCAAGAACACTGGAGTGGGTTGCCATTTCCTTCTCCAGCTCATGAAAATGAAAAGTGAAAGTGAAGTCGCTCAGTCGTGTCGACTCCTAGCAACCCCATGGACTCCAGCCCACCAGGCTCCTCCGTTCATGGGATTTTCCAGGCAAGAGTACTGGAGTGGGTTGCCATTGAGCTAAATTTCACTAGTCTCATGTAAGTAATAACATATAGTATTTGTATTACTCTAACTTATTTCACTAAGAATAATACCCTCTAGGTTCATAGATGATGTTAATGGAAATTTTATTTTTTTTATGATTAATATTCCATTGCTGTGTATCTTCTTTATCCATTCATATGTTGATGGATACATAAGTTGCTTTAAATAATATGAACATTGGAAAACATGTATCTTTTTGAATTAGTGTTTTCTTTTTTTTCAAATACATACCTATGAGTGAAATTGCTGCATCAGTTTTTTGAGGAAATTCCATAGCTTTTTCATAGTGGGTGCGTTAACTTATTATCTCACCAATGCTGCATAATGGTTACATTTTCTTCACACCCTCTCTAACATTTGTTATTTGTAGACTTTTTGATGATAGCCATTGTGATAAGTGTGATGAGATATGTCAAAATTAATACATAACAAAACAAAAACAGATTGTATATAACCAAACAAAAACAGATTGTATATAACCAAACAGAAACAGACTCACAAATAGAAAATGAACTAGATACCATTGAGAAGAAGGGGAGGGACAGAATGGGGTATGGAATTAAGAGATACAAGCTACCACACATAAAATATATAAGCAACAAGGACATATTTTATGGTATAGGAAAATACATCCATTAATACATTATTTTATAATAGCTCTAAATGAGTATAATCTATAAAAGTGTTGAATCACTATGTTACACACCTGAAAATAACATAATTTTCTATTATGAATTTTATGTTCAACTATACCTAAATTAAAAAAAAAAAAAAAAGAATGATAGCCTCCATTGTCACTTTTCCAGCTCCACACTATAGACTCAAATAGGGAGTATCAGGAAGTATTCATGAGTCAAAATTAGCTTCCACTGTCAGGTACCTAGTCCCTTGGTTAGGAATAAGTGCAAATGATACATCCAGGATTGTCTCCTTACTCCTGAAGATATTGCAGAGTCGGCTGGTTAAACAATAGCCACCTCACAAAAATCCCAGGGTTGTTTGGTTAAATTCTTTCTTGATAATGGAATAGCTTTTGATCATCTTTTATATGAGCAAGGAGGTGTTTGTAATCAACACCATTTGCTGCACTGGGATTAACATCTCTAGGGAGGTTGAGACACTGTGTGTATATATATATATATATATATATATATTCACTAAACAATTTTTTTTGGCTTGAGAGAGGTCTTTGTTTGACATTTGATTCTGATTGGTTTGGGTCTCAGGGACCTTGGCTCTGAAGTGCACTCTAAACTTTGGGAATAACCTTGTTGATAATAATCATAGTAGTCTCCCTGGTGTGCTGTTTTTTCTCAAAAGCTTTACATGCACATTTTCAGCCACTGACCACTAAACAGTCACTCTAAGACTAGAAAGTCAGAAAAGGAAAGAAGATGTGAATCTGTAATTATGACTTGCAAATACCAGACTGAGAAAAAAAAAAAATGCAAGAACTCCAGAGTCATAGCTGGGAGTAGTACTAAAGCTTTAAATTTTATAGCATCTCTTAGGCTGAGCGTATGATCGAAAGGGGAAATTGTTAAAAAAGAAAACAAGTCCAAAATGGAATCAGTTATACTAAACCTCATGTCACCAAGCCAAAACTTAATTATAGTTTCAGCTTTCCCAGAAATGAGATCTATAATAATCAATCAAGAGTTACCTGATCAGGACTAGGTATATAATCTGCTTAACAGACTCCTTGCCTGGAAAATCCCATGGACGGAGGAGCCTGGTAGGCTGCAGTCCATGGGGCCTCACAGAGTGGGACACGACTGAGCAACTTCACTTTCACTTTTCACTTTCATGCATTGGAGAAGGAAATGGCAACCCACTCCAGTGTTCTTGCCTGGAGAATCCCAGGGACACGGGAACCTGGTGAGCTGCAGTCTATGGGGTCGCACAGAGTCGGACACGACTGAAGCGACTTGGCAGCAGCAGCAGCATTCCCGAAAGGAAAGTAATTCTTCATAAATGACCAAGTTTTTGCCTGGTATAATGTCCTTGTTCTGCTTCTTTATGCCTATAAATGTTTGTCATTTTGTTCAAATCCTAGAGCTCTTTACTACCTGCTAGACTGAGTGCTGCCTAATTTGAATCAATTTCACTCAAATAAATTCTTAATATTTGCAATATGTTTCAGTTTATTTTTAACAATTCACATACATAGATATACACAAAAATCTTTTAACTCAAACACAAGAAAGTGTTCTGGTCTTTAAGAATTTTGTGAGTGATCACTTTTGGAGTTTCATCCTTTTGTAATGTCACTTAGCAGTACTAAATTTGTTTTATCTTAAATTCATATTATTTATTTCTATAAAGCTATCAGAGACTTAGCTCATAATAAATGATGATGAGAAATTGTCTGCTAAAGCAGTTCCCTCATCACTTCCAACCCATCATGAAATTATGACAGACTGTGTGAAAACACTCCATCAACTAGACTTATTACAGGAGAATGGCCAGTTACAGAAAACCCTTAGTCCCTAACACTGAACTTCCTCTTTTGAAGTGTCCCCAAACTGCTGGCTTATCCCTTCCAGCAACCAAGGACTGTCAATTACACATTAATAAGTCTCCTCCACTTCTACATTCCACATGAATAGATGGTTTCAGTATTCTTTTTACTCTATACAATTTACTCTTCTTTTTAATACCCATAATTTCTACTGAAATCAGAATGATGGTGGATGTGTCCCTTGATGCTTATGAAAGAACATTTTATTTTAGTATGTGTTAAATTTGTCTCGGGCTCAGTTTTGTCTTTGATAATAGTGTAATGTATATTTACTTGCTTCCCCACACAAGATGGAGGCTTTCTGTGAACAAGAGTGTACTTTTTTTTTTTTTTAATCTGTATTGTGTGACAAAGTGCCTGGCTTACTGAGAGACCCAACTCATTAGGTGGACAAAAGTATGCTATTTCAATAAGCTGATTGTTTTTAAATGAATCCTTAATTTTAATTGTACATTTTGTGGAAATAAAGAACACTCAAATGAGAACAAGGAAAATATATTTCTCCAGTTTTTAATAGTATACAAGTCAGTCATCATCACTAGAATTTTAGCAGATAATCAAAGGCAGGCAGAGGAGTGCGAAAGCTTTATAGTAGATAAAAGAGGAAGGTTTCATAAATGTCCTGAAAGTTTGCTGTCAGTATGGGGTAGGTATATGAGGACAACTTTAGAAATGAAATATTCTGTGTGATTGATTAGGAGTGCATTTTTGGCTTTCTCTAGTTTCTCTTCCTAAGTTGGAACCAGAGGCAAAAATAAGGGAAACTGTAAAGTCCTTGCACTTTGGAGCTAGTTGTTAGAGGGATTATTGTTTGTTTGTTTGTTTCTAATTTATTACATCTGACTTACAGATAGCAGGTTGGCTTCCTGGGTCTGTTACTAGAGAAAATTGGTTGGCTCACCAGGTTGGTTGCTACCAATTGTGGATCAGAGTTCTGTTACCATACATGGTCTGGTCTTGACCATTTGTGTAGTCTCTCAGGTCGTAGAAAACATGGTATTGCTAGTTCTTTCTTCTTAAAGAACACATCATTTTATCCAGGTGATAAAACTTTCAAGGATCCTCCTGACCTACCAAGAAAAGTAAAAAATATTTAACTTGACAGATTCTAATCTCATAAGTTGTCTTTTCATCCTTTATAACCTGCTATTCTCTTCCAGGCTTCCCGGGCTACAAGCAAATTTGAGTCCTTGCAGCTTTGAAATATATCGATGCCTTCCTGTTTCTGTATTTTTGAGTCAATTCTTTTCCTTTTTTGGTTCTCTTCTCTACCCATTCCGCATTTATGCCAGTTGGTATTATATTATTCCTAAATGCCTACTCTAAATATGTTTTCCTCATGTGAATATTCCACAAAATTTCACTTTAAATGCTTTTTCATGGTTTAGCAGTAGGGAAGTATGATATATATCCATTGTTTTTATCTACGTATGGGAAACTATCTAAACCTTGAAAGTGAGGAAAAATGTGGGCAGCACATTTTTCATATGAAAGCAAAGCATTATCTACAGGAATGTAAAAGGTTAAATTCACTGTTTACCCATGATCCTAGGCTTCAGTAAAGTAGATTTTAACTTGTAGATTTTCTTAAGAAAAATCAATTTCTATTTTGGGGGAAAGATAACCCCCAAAATATTATTTCCCCTTTGAATTTTAACTGTTTTTTGTTTCTCTAATGTAGTGATCTTAACATAAAATTGCCTGTATATCATTACTTCAGAAATACTTTTTGAAGCATCTTACCAGTTCTCTCATTAATTAATGAGTTAAATTAAAATTTTGACATTTGTACATTTTATATGTTCATGAGTCATGGTTTTAATCTTGTGAAAATTATACTTCAATATAGACGTGTTTAAAAAAAACACCACTAGGGGTTCTTTATGTCTTTTCCATTGTTTATTGCTTCTTAGAGGTCTTCGTCCAGTGTGTTGCACATTATATATGCTTAATACGTATTTGATGAGATAGATAAATTTCATTTTTATCACAAGACTGTAATACTACATCTTTAATAAAAAATAATATTTGGTGTTGTTTTCACAAGTAGTTAAAGGTATTTGACTTTCCAAAATAAATTGATTAAAATATGGAAATCAAGTTTATATGTTTGTTTATACATCCAGTGGCAAGAAAAAATTTTTATTTTTAATGAAAAATGTGGAGTATACAAATAAACTGCAATCTCAATGAAAAAGACAAGCACTACTCTCTAAAGACCCATATTATCAAGTGACATTATTCAGTTATCAGTATCTTCATAAATCCCAAGCCCATAATTTGGCACTTGCAGTAAGCTTAATTTCTAATGTCAACATAGCAGCTTCAAACTAAAGTTTTCTACAAATCTGTAAGGAACCTCTTAAGCTACTTTATAGAAACCAATTTACCTCCTAGAAAAGATAGTCAGCTTTATGCTGGAAAATATAAGAAATTAAACTAACAGACTGTGTGAAAGATAATGCTGTCACTTGGAGCTCTGAAATCGACATATACTTGTCAGAAAATAAATAGTCTTGTGAAGTAGTTCTCTTCTAAAGAAAAGGAGTTTCATATAAATTGCACCAGCAATATATAGAAAATTATGATGCATTTCCCCAGTAGTCTCTGCCTAGAGAATGAAAAGCTGAACTAACTCTAAAAAAGCAATCAATGTAACTCACCCTATTAGCAGGATAAAGAAGAAATACCTTATGATCATCCTAATAGCACCCTCCCCCTCGAAAAAAAAAAATCAATACCTATTCCCGAAAACAACTTTGAACAGACTAGGAAGAGATGGAACTTCTTCAATCCAATAAGGGGCATTTTAAGATAAACTTATCTTTAGCATCATATTTAATGGTGAAATATTGAACTCTTTCCTGATAAGATCAGAAGTAAGTCAAGGATTCTCATTGTCACAACTCTTGTTCAACACTGAACTAGAGGTTTATGTGAAAAATCCTAAGGCATTGATAAACACCTATTGGACATACTATGCGAATTCATCAAGGTCATAGGATGCAAGGTTAATAGGGTAAAAGACAATTTTTAAAACTATGATAGCAGCAAAAATTTCAAAACTAAAACTGAAATTTAAAATCCATTTACAACTGTCTCATGAGACATACATTATTTAGAACTTTTTTATTTAAAAATACCAAGGATATTCTTTCTTGATAGTCTACATTCAGGTTGTATTTTGGGCATTATTTTATACATGGCCTAATTTAATCCTGACAATAACTTTTAAGTTAGATAATTTTGTTTATTTTACTCATCTAAATGACACAACTAGAAATAAATAGAAATGGAGGTAAACCCCATGTTGAGAGATGCTAAGCTCATCTTGTTTTAAATATACATCTTGGGAAAAGATATAAACTATGATGTTGGTCCACTAATGTTCTAATGAATTATTTTTCCATAATTAGCAATAGGCTCAGAGTAGCTTTGGCAAATTTATATATTTCAAATTAATTTTATTCATTATAGACAGATGTTATATGGCAAAATGGACATTGATTCACTTCAGTTCAGTTCAGTCGCTCAGTCGTGTCCGACTCTTTGCGACCCCATGAATCGCAGCACGCCAGGCCTCCCTGTTCATCACCATCTCTCGGAGTTCACTCAGACTCACATCCATTGAGTCAGTGATGCCATCCAGCCATCTCATCCTCGGTTGTCCCCTTCTCCTCCTGCCCCCAATCCCTCCCAGCATCAGAGTCTTTTCCAATGAGTCAACTCTTCGCATGAGGTGGCAAAAGTACTGGAGTTTTAGCTTTAGCATCATTCCTTCCAAAGAGAGGAGCTACCCTACATCCAAGGTCAGGGGTGGCGGCCAAGAGGAGCTACCCCATGTCTGAGGTCAGGGGCAGCAGCTGGGAGGAGCTACCCCATGTCCAAGGATTCCAAGATGTCTGGCTCTAGATTAGTGATCACATCATCATGATTATCTGGGTCGTGAAGATCTTTTTTGTACAGTTCTTCTGTGTATTCTTGCCACCTCTTCTTAATATCTTCTGCTTCTGTTAGGTCCATACCATTTCTGTCCTTTATCGAGCCCATCCTTGCATGAAATGTTCCCTTGGTATCTCTAATTTTCTTGAAGAGATCTCTAGTCTTAGAAGCAGTAAAATAGAATCAGCAAAATAAAAAAAAGAAAAAACATTTAATTACTATAGAAACTTCAATATGCTTAGTTTTCTTAATGTATTAATATTGAAATTGTAATAAAATATTAAAAATGTATGCATTAAAAACCCTATTGCTATCAGCAGTTTTTGGCAGTCCTAACTGCTACTTTGGTGACTAGCTGGAAGGACCTACTTGGCTTAACATAAAATTATGCTCATGGCTAAGCTTTATTACAGCAAGGGATATAGGGCAAGAATAACAGGAAAATTAGAAAGCTAGAAATGTCAGTTACAGGATCTTTTGTCATTTAGCATGCATTGAACTAACAAGCTTTTTCTTCAGCTGTAAACTTCAGGGCCATTCAAGAGATATTATTGTCCCGGAAAGACCTTAAAGGTGGTTGGTCACAAACCAACCATAGGATTATAGATGATACAGACCTCAAGTCAGGCAGTAGGTGTATATCATGAAATGTAATGTTTCTTTTCAGTATGGTGACACCATCTTTCATTCTGACCTACCCCTTGCCAGTATATAGAATAATATCACTACCCAGTGATGTGAGCATTCCCATTGTTTAGTTCTCAAAGTTTGACAGAGTCACCATCATGGCTATAGCAGAGACAAGAAATGGATGATACAGACCTGCTACATTGATTCTTTCCTTAAGATTGCATAAAAATCATTCAAAAGAAAAATGTTGATAGAGCTTTTTCTTGGAATCCTGATACTTTTATTGAAAAAAAAGGAAGTGTTAGCACAGAATGATCTGGCTAATAGACAAGCCTTTCCAATATTCTAAGGTCAAGAGATACCTTAATGTAATTTTAATGAAATAGCAAAGTCACAATCTATAATAGACCTATTCCTACCAGGGCTCAAGATTTAGGGATGCATGCTGGGATCATGAGTAGACTCATAAGAGTCTGAGTTCCTCCCAATTGTGCATTATTGAGTAGTTTCTTAATATAGATAGACAGATAAACCATTCGGGCCACCTTTTGAAATTTTGGGGAAAAAAATTAATGTGTAATAGATGTATGTCTCATAAGCATTAAAAGAGTTTATACAAACATCTGATACATCCTTATATAACCCACTGTAACTCAATTTACACAACATAAATTGATGAATTCTGAGAAAAATTAATAGATGTACCTTTTTTTTTCCAAAATTAGTTTGATCTATACATGATAATGTAACCAACATTTAAAATGTTTCTTATTATCAAAAGTAATATCCATATATTATATGTTCAACAAATAGGCATCTAGTTCACCCTGTAGGAAGTGCCAAGATCAAAACATTACCATTTGGGGAAGAGAAAAGAAAGTTCCACTGCAGATCTATTTAATGAGCAACAGCTGTAGAGAACAGAATCCACTACAACTAAATCCAAGCAGAATGAAGGAAGGAATCTGAGACCACAAGAAAAATTTGCTGCTAAAAAAACTAGGATGAAAACATGGAATGCTATATCTAACATAATGAAAGAAATTCTTAAAGGAAGCATTAACTTGCTATTTACTAAGTAATGTATATATATTTAGCACTGCTGCTGCTGCTAGGTCGATTCAGTCATGTCCGACTCTGCGATCCTACAGACGGCAGCCTCCCAGGCTCCTCTGCCCTGGGATTCTCCAGGCAAGAATACTGAAGTGGGTTGCCATTTCCTTCCCCAATGCATGCAAGCATGCTTAGTCGCTTCAGTTGTGTCTGACTCCATGTGACCCTATGGGCAGCAGCCCACCAGGCTCCTCAGTCCATGGAATTCGCTAGGCAGGAATACTGGAAGGGGTTGCCATTTCCTTCTCCAGTACTTAGCACTAGAGAAATATAATCAATCTAAGTTGCTTGCTTGAATTGAATTGATCTTATTCGTTAATCATGGCCCAATCAGAGATGAAGATATTACCTCACATTAAATATAGTTACATGTATAAAAATATTTAGCTCTTATTCAAATAATTTATATATTTTGGTAAGTAAAGACATCATAAAGTAATGAGAAAGCAAAATAAATAAAATCAATTAAAGTAAAAACTTTAAAAGTACTTCATGAAAGATATAAATTTGAGTTGAAAAATACTCATGTTACTGTACAGCAGAAATCAACACAACATTGTAAAGCAATTATGCTCCAATTTGAAATAAATTAAAGAATTAAAAACTTGAATTCATCAAAATACAGTTCTTGGAAATAAGCAAGTCACAGACTGGGAAAAAAAATTCAAATTTATATGTGAGAAAAGATTAATATCCAGACATATAAAGAAACACCACAAAAAAAGAAGGAAAGAAAATACATAAGTTACATAGTATACACAACTCTGGAAAGATGTGTATAAGAGACAGATCCTAGGCTTCAGTAAAGTAGATTTTAACTTGTAGATTTTCTTAAGAAAAATCAATTTCTATTTTGGGGGAAAGATAACCCCCAAAATATTATTTCCCCTTTGAATTTTAACTGTTTTTTGTTTCTCTAATGTAGTGATCTTAACATAAAATTGCCTGTATATCATTACTTCAGAAATACTTTTTGAAGCATCTTACCAGTTCTCTCATTAATTAATGAGTTAAATTAAAATTTTGACATTTGTACATTTTATATGTTCATGAGTCATGGTTTTAATCTTGTGAAAATTATACTTCAATATAGACGTGTTTAAAAAAAACACCACTAGGGGTTCTTTATGTCTTTTCCATTGTTTATTGCTTCTTAGAGGTCTTCGTCCAGTGTGTTGCACATTATATATGCTTAATACGTATTTGATGAGATAGATAAATTTCATTTTTATCACAAGACTGTAATACTACATCTTTAATAAAAAATAATATTTGGTGTTGTTTTCACAAGTAGTTAAAGGTATTTGACTTTCCAAAATAAATTGATTAAAATATGGAAATCAAGTTTATATGTTTGTTTATACATCCAGTGGCAAGAAAAAATTTTTATTTTTAATGAAAAATGTGGAGTATACAAATAAACTGCAATCTCAATGAAAAAGACAAGCACTACTCTCTAAAGACCCATATTATCAAGTGACATTATTCAGTTATCAGTATCTTCATAAATCCCAAGCCCATAATTTGGCACTTGCAGTAAGCTTAATTTCTAATGTCAACATAGCAGCTTCAAACTAAAGTTTTCTACAAATCTGTAAGGAACCTCTTAAGCTACTTTATAGAAACCAATTTACCTCCTAGAAAAGATAGTCAGCTTTATGCTGGAAAATATAAGAAATTAAACTAACAGACTGTGTGAAAGATAATGCTGTCACTTGGAGCTCTGAAATCGACATATACTTGTCAGAAAATAAATAGTCTTGTGAAGTAGTTCTCTTCTAAAGAAAAGGAGTTTCATATAAATTGCACCAGCAATATATAGAAAATTATGATGCATTTCCCCAGTAGTCTCTGCCTAGAGAATGAAAAGCTGAACTAACTCTAAAAAAGCAATCAATGTAACTCACCCTATTAGCAGGATAAAGAAGAAATACCTTATGATCATCCTAATAGCACCCTCCCCCTCGAAAAAAAAAAATCAATACCTATTCCCGAAAACAACTTTGAACAGACTAGGAAGAGATGGAACTTCTTCAATCCAATAAGGGGCATTTTAAGATAAACTTATCTTTAGCATCATATTTAATGGTGAAATATTGAACTCTTTCCTGATAAGATCAGAAGTAAGTCAAGGATTCTCATTGTCACAACTCTTGTTCAACACTGAACTAGAGGTTTATGTGAAAAATCCTAAGGCATTGATAAACACCTATTGGACATACTATGCGAATTCATCAAGGTCATAGGATGCAAGGTTAATAGGGTAAAAGACAATTTTTAAAACTATGATAGCAGCAAAAATTTCAAAACTAAAACTGAAATTTAAAATCCATTTACAACTGTCTCATGAGACATACATTATTTAGAACTTTTTTATTTAAAAATACCAAGGATATTCTTTCTTGATAGTCTCCATGGACTGCAGCCCACCAGGCTCCTCGTCCATGGGATTTTCCAGGCAAGAGTACTGGAGTGGGGTGCCATTGCCTGACTCTTTGCCACCCCATAAACTGGATTCCTCTGTCCACAGAATTCTCCAGGCAAGATTAATGGAGTGGGTAGCCATTTCCATCTTCATGGCATCTTCCCAACCCAGGGATCGAAGCTGGGTCTCCCGCATTGCAGGCAGATTCTTTACAATTCAAGCCACCATGGAAGCCCTATAGGGTATTAGAAAATTTAATTCTGCCATATTCTATTTGTCAAAGTTGCCAAAGATTAGGCTGTTTTAACAGCTAGATAGACGAGGTGGTGATATAGAATCCATTGCTTGATGGAGGAGCTGCAAGGTCACATTGCAAACAAGCATATATTATGTGGAGGCCATCTTTAGAAAATACAGCTGAAGAGTAGACTCAAGGAAATTCTAAAAGTAAGAATGTTAGGAATGATGAGGAATGTTCTATATGTTTGGTAAACATTGACTAGTTTACAGAAGTTAAATAGAGGATATGGTTAAGAAACTGGTGAGATATTAGATAAAATTCATATCATGAGAGAAGAGCTTGAGCAAAGCCTAAGATTTGTTTAATTCCATAGGCCATGATTATTTTCAGTAGTAGAGGAACATAATCAGATTTTTATCTTACTATATTTGATTGTTTTTTTCAGTTGACAGGTTTTATTGATACAAGTCAATAAAAGCATTATAAAAAGACTGGAAATGGAGGCCAGTAAGGACGCTATTGTGATTATTCACATGAGGAGGTAGTTTGAATTAATATTTAAGATCTAGAAATAGGGAAGAGGGAACAGATTCAAAGGATGATTCAAATGTAGAGATCTGTAGGGTCAACATGTAAGGGAAGGCCACAGCAAAGTATCAGTGAAATATTTCTGGGTCTAGGCAATACTGAGGAGACTGTTGTATATTTTCCTCAGTAGTCAACTGAAGACATACTTTACCAGCTTTTCAAAAGATCTCTTATCCTCATTCATCAGTGGGCAGAATCAAGAACTATAATCCCACAGCCTCCAAAAAGAAAACCACATCACAGAAGGCTAGCCAAAATAATCACATGGATTATAGCTTTGTGTAACTGAATGAAGCTATGATCCACACTGTGCAGGGCCAGTGAGAAGAGATGGGCCATGGTGGAGATTGCTGATAAAACGTGGTCCTCTGGAGAAGGGAATGGCAAACCAATATTCTTGACTTGAAAACACCATGAACACTATGAAAAGGTAAAAAAAAAAAAAGGAGAGAGAGAGAGACTTGGAAATAAACCCCGCAGGTCTGCAGGTGTCCCATATGCCTCTGGGGTAGAATGGAGAAACACTCCAGAAAGAATGAAGAGGCTGAGCCAAAGCAGAAACTATGCTCAGTTGTGGATGGGCCTGGTGGTGAAAGCAAAGTTAAATGCTGTAAAGAACAATATTGCCTAGACCTGGAATGTTATGTCCATGAATCAAGGTAAATTGGGAGTGGTCAAGCAGGAGATGGCAAGAGTGAACATCAACATTTTAAGAATCAATGAACTAAAATGGAAGGGATTAGCAAATTAATTCAGATGATCATTATATCTGCTACTATGGGCAAGAATCCTTTCAAAGAAATAGATGCCCTTATAGCCAACAAAAGAGTCGGAAATGCAGTACTGGAATGCAGTCTAATGACAGAATGATCTAGGTTTGTTTCCAAGGAAAAGCGTTCAACACCATAGTAATCCAGTCTATGCCCCAACCACTAATGCCAAAGAAACTGAAGTTGAACTATTCTATGAAAAACTACAAGATTTTCTAGAACAAATAACATAACAACAAGAACAAAAAAAGATGTCCTTTTCACCATGGGGTCACAAAGAGTCGGACATGACTGAGCAACTTCACTTCACCATTGGAATGAAATTCCAATTGGAATCCAATTGGAATGAAAAACTAGGAAGTCAAGAGATACCTGGGGCAACAGGCAAGTTTGGTCTTTGAGTATAAAATGAAGCAGAGCAAAAGTTAACAGGGTTTTGTCAATAGAACACACTGTTCATAGCAAACGCTCTCTTCCAATGACACAAGAGATAACTTTACACATGAAAATCACCAGATAATCATCACCAAAATCATATTGATTATATTCTTTGTAGCTGAAGATGGAGAAGCTCCAAAGATTCAGCAAAAACAAGACCTGGAGCAGACTGTGGCTCAGCTTATGAACTCCAAATTGCAAAAATTGTAGAAAGTAGGGGACACCACTAGGCCAACCAGGTATGACTTAAACCAAATCCCATATGATTATACAATGGAAGTGAAAAATATATTCAAGGGATTAGATCTAATAGACAGAGTGTCAGAAGAACTATGGATGGAGGTTCATAACATTGTACAGGAGGCATTGACAAAGTCATGCCCAAGAAAAACAAGTGCAAGAAAGCAAAGTGATTGTCTGAGGAGGCCTTACAAATAGCTGAGAAAAGAAGAGAAGCAAAAGTTAAAAGAGAAAGAGAAACACAACTGAATACAGTGTTCCAGAAACTAGCAAGGGGAGAAAAGAAAGCTTTCTTATATGAATGATGCAAAGAAATAGAGGGAAAAAATAGAATGAAAAAATAGAATGAAAAAGACTATATATATCTTCAAGAAAATCAGAGATATTGAGGGAATATTTAATGCAAAGATGGGCACAATAAGGGAAGAAAATGAAACGACCTAACAGAAGCAGAACAGATTAAGAAGAGGTGGCAAGAATACAGAGAAGAACTACAGCAAAAGGCTCTTAATGACCTGGATAATCATGATGGTGTGGTCATTCACATAGAGCCAGACATCTTGGAGTGTGAAGTCAAATAGGGCCTTAGAAATCATTACTGCAAACAAAGCTAGTGGAGGTGATGGAATTCCAGCTGAGCTATTTAAAATACTAAATGATGATGCTGTAAAAGTGCTGTACCTAATATCCCATCAAATTTGGAAAACTCAGCAGCGGCCACAGGACTGGTAAAGGCCAGTTTTCATTACATTTCCCCAAATGACAATGCCAAAGAATGTTCAAACTACCATATAGTTGTAAACATTTCACATGCTAGCAAGGAAAAGCTCAAAATCCTACAAGCTAGGCTTCAAAAGCACATGAACCAAGAATTTTCAGATGTACTAGCTGGATTTAGAAAAGGAAGAAGAACCAGAGATCAAGTTGCCAACATCTTTTGGAATATAGAGAAAGCAAGGAAATTTCAGAAATATATCTACTTCTAGTTAATTGATGATGCTGAAGTCTTTGATTGTGTGGATCACACAAACTGGAAAATTCTTAAAGAGAAGAAAATAACAGACCACCTTATCTGTGTCCTGAGAAACCTGTATGTAGGAGAAGTAACAGTTAGAACTGGACATGGAACAACAACAGACTGGTTCCAAATGGGGAAAGGAGCATATTGTCACCCTGCTTATTTAACTTATATGCAGAATACATCATGTCAAATGCCAGGCTGGATGGACCTCAAGCTGGAATCAAGATTGCCAGGAGTAATATCAACAATTTCAAATATGCAGATGATAACACACTTATGGCAGAAAAAGAGTAACTAAAGAGTCTCTTGATGAGTGTTAAAAAGGATAGTGAAAAAGCTGGCTTAAAAATCAACATTCAGTAAACTAAGATGATGCAGTCTGGTTCCATCACTTCATGGCAAATAGTTGGGGAAAGAGTGAAAATAGAGGCAGATTTTATTTTCTTGGACTCCAAAATCATTGCATCCTGTGATTGCAGCCACTAAATTAAAAGACTTTTACCCCTTGGAGGAATAGCTATGACAAACCTAGACAGTATTAAAAAGCAGAGATATCACTTTGCCAACAGATACATATAGTCAAAGCTATGTTCTTGTTTTCTAGTAGCTATGTACAGTTGTGAAAGTTGGACTATAAAGAAAGCTGAGCACTGAATACTGATGCTTCCAAATTGTGGTGCTGGAGATGAGTCTGAAGAGTCTCTTGGATTGCAAGGAAATCAAACCAGTCAATCCTAAGGGAAGTCAACCCTGAATATTCACTGGAAGGACTGATGCTGAACCTGAAATGTCAATACTTTGGCCACCTGATGTGAAGAGCTGACTCATTGTTGAGAAAGATTGAGGGCAGAGAGAAAAATGGATGACAGAGGATGAAATAGTTGAATGGCATCACCAGCCTAACTGACATGAGTTTGAGCGAACTCTAGGCCATAATGAAGGACAGGGAACCTGGTGTGCTGCAGTTCATGGGATCATGAAGAGTCAGACATACTGAGGAACTGAACAACAGCAATAAAAATATCTCATTTAGCTTACATAAGCTCCATGAAAATTGATGAAAATCAACATCCTACATAAGGCAAAACTTTCCTAAAACATTGACCCCACCCCCCCCAAAGGGGGTCACATTTGGGAGATGTTGGGATTATATTCACAGGGAGCGAGTCCTAAGTATCTAAGAGGAGAGACAACAAGGGCTCTATCCAGGACTTTTTAAAGTTCTACTGAATGACTCTCCTGTGGATGGAAGGGAAGTTGGGTCTGAAAAGCAGGGGCCTCCATGGAAGCAGGGCATGGGATACAAGACTTCATAAAGCCCTTTATGATCATTATTTATTTTTATCATATTGCTTCTTCTTAACACTTGCTGATATATGTATATATATTTCTTCCTAAATTATAGCAAATAAGTATGTATAGAAAACTTATAAAATGTGGGCCAGGCACAGAATAGATCCTTATAAAGTAAAATCTTATTTGAAACACTTTTGTGCATAGTATCAACGTTTAAGTACAGCATTTATGTAATCATGTGTCAGTTTTCTTTCATCCATTAGATTGTTTACTATTATGTATCTTTCTACTCTTTTATATTTCAACTGATATCAACATTAGTGATCAGTATAAAATCTCAGGCTACTATCAGTTCAGTTCAGCAGCTCAATCGTGTCTGACTCTTTGCAACTCTATGGACTGCAGCAGTCCAGGCTTCCCTGTCCATCACCAACTCCTGGAGTTTGCTCAAACTCATGCCTGTTGAGTCAGTGATGCCATTCAACCATCTCCTCCTCTGCCATGCCCTTCTCCTCCTGCCTTTTCCTGTGATTCAGCTCTTCACAGGTGGCCAAAGTATCGGAGCTTCAATTTCAGCATCAGTCCTTCCAATGAATATTCAGAATTGATTCCCTTTAGGATTGACTGGTTTGATCTTCAGGCTTCTTTAGGATTGACTGGTTGATATGACAGGCTTCTATAGGATTTTTAAAAATTTATAGATACAGGTATAAATATATTATACAAATATTAATGGAACATTAGATATTATACATTATTTTGACACACAAAATTTCATAAAAATAACATATGATGAGCCATCAGGGAAGCCCCACATACATATATATATACACAAATTTTTATCTTGACCAAATATCAATTACACAAACTTATTTGTAGGCCTTCATCTATTAATACAGAAAATGGCATAAAGAGAGGTATGCAAAAGATTATCAACTTGACAACAATCTTGAAGTTTAGCCATGTCCCCAGAATTTCTTACTTACCTCTAGCACCTCCTGTGGCTAAAACACCCCTGTGCGTGTGCTAAGTCACTTCAGTTGTTTCTGACTTTTTGTGACTCTATGAACTGTAGCCTGCCAGGCTCCTCTGTCCATGGGATTCTTCAGGCAAGATTATTGGAGTGGGTTGCATTGCCCTTCTCCAGGAGATCTGCCTAACCCAGGGACTGAACCTGTGTCTCTTATGTCTTCTGCATTGGCAGGTGTGTTGTTTACCACTAGTGCCAACTGAGAAGCTCAAAACACCCCTAACCCCACAAAATTTCTCTAACTTGTACTTTATTATTGGGTCTTTTATTTGTTTATTTGACCACACTGTGCAGCATGTAAGATCTTAATTCCCTGGTCAGGTATCGAACTCATACCCACTGAATTGGAAGTGTGAATCCTTAACCACTGGACTGCCCCCTGTTGTAGCCCTGAGTCTCCACATTGGTTGCCTAATTTATAAAAATGTGTTGTTGTCCTTTTCAATTTGCTTTAAATTTATGTCCATTGTTTCAGGAGCAAAGAGTGATAATGGAGGCCCTTTTTGAGGTTAGTGTATAGTAAAGTGTAAAGTTTAAAGTGAAGTCACTCAGTCGTGTCTGACTCTTTGCAACCCCATGGACTGTAGCCTACCAGTCTCTTCTGTCCATGAAATTTTCCAGGCAAGAATACTGGAGTGGGTTGCCATTTCCTTCTCAGGGGATCTTCCCAACCCTGGGGATTGAACCTGGGTCTACCAGACCACCTAACCTGCCTCTTGAGAAATCTGTATGCAGGTCAGGAAGCAACAGTTAGAACTGGACATGGAACACAGACTGGTTCCAAGTAGGAAAAGGAGTACGTCAAGGCTGTATATTGTCACCCTGCTTATTTAACTTCTATGCAGAGTACATCATGAGAAACGCTGGACTGGAAGAAACACAAGCTGGAATCAAGATTGCCAGGAGAAATATCAATCACCTC
>SJYT01082020.1:52982-77855 GCA_006410635.1 Cephalophus harveyi | reverse complement strand
AAGAGTTGACTCATTGGAAAAGACTCTGATGCTGGGAGGGATTGAGGGCAGGAGGAGAAGGGGATGACCGAGGATGAGATGGCTGGATGGCATCACGGACTCGATGGACGTGAGTCTGAGTGAACTCCGGGAGATGGTGATGAACAGGGAGGCCTGGCATGCTGCAATTCATGGGGTCGCAAAGAGTCAGACACGACTGAGCTACTGAACTGAACTCCTGCACTGCAGGGAGACACTTTACCATCTGAGCCACTAGGGATGATGCAACCCTATTGCAATTCTGGTCCCTTGATTTGAATGATTTTCAAAAATACAGATAGTAAATACAGATAGTAAAAGTACTCTAACTCTCTTAAGAAGTGGGCAACAGTTCCTACAAAACCTGTTATCAAATGGATGTCACCTTATTCTCTTCCACTGATTCAGCCATGCTTCTAATTTCTGTCCAGTGACCTCAAAATGGCATGTTTGAGGAGTTTCACCCTATTTGCAACACTCTGTAGCACACAGAAATTCTACTGTAGCCTTTACATGAAACAAGCCAGGGTTGCAAAATGGAATGAGAAATAACCTTTATTTTTATTTTTTTCTCACAAATAGTTAAAGCTACTCTGTAAGTCTAAGTCAGGTTTCCAGGTTTCTCTGGGATCTTTGGAACATTAAAACATCCTTCTGTCATTTTTTTTTTTTTCTACTAACAGTCTCATTTTAGTTATTGAAATAGATATTCCTATGCAGTAAGCATTTCTTTGGATATCTTACCACTAAGGATCTTTCATTTTTCCTTAAAATATTCGTTTTAATTTAGGTTGACTTAAAGTGCTTCTCCCCTAGTGAGTCAGTTAGCATTTTTTATTCATTTGCTGGACCCAGCCTGAGACTCTCTCTGACACCTTTAACCTAGTGACCCTTAGAAATACCTTTTCGTCTTCTCTGCTTTCGTCTTTACTAGTTATTATATAGACCTGCCAAACAACTATCAACTTTGACTTTACCTACATTATAGAAACCCCTTTTGCCTCTCTCTTTTGTAAGATTCCCAGCTTTGTGGATCTCAGGAGGCTTGTGTCATTTTCAATGGCATGTTTCCATCTGAGAATGAATACATTAGCCTTTTAAAAATTCTTGACTACAAAGTATCTATACTTGCATACTATGCCTATATGAATACATGCTTATTTTTTGCTCATTCTAGATTGTGTATCAAGCTGGGTATTAAGATCTAGATTTGGAAAATTGACTGTAATACTATAATATCTTCTATATGGCTATATGAGTTTTGAATATTTGCTATAAGGGGTGTGTGTCTGTGCATGTGTATGAGTATGTATGTAAGCATATGTTTCTGGGGGCATTGGTGAGCTGTGTATGATTGATTGTATTCTGGAAGCTTTTATGATATTTTTAGTGTTACCTGATATTCTGAAATTTTCTTACTAAGTGGAGATATAGATAATTTTTCACTTACTGTGCTGGACACTTAGTAGTAGTCTTTTCAATTTAGAAACTCATCTTCTGGGAAAATTTCCATTTATTTATTTCCCATTCAATTTCTTCTTTCTATCTCTTTCTATGTCTGCTCTTGGGCAGATATAAAATCCCCTGGGTGCTAATTTCTTATTTGCTTTCTATTTTCCCATCTCTTTGTTTACCTTATGTACTAGAAAGGAGCTAAAAGGCCTCTTGATGAAAGTGAAAGAGGAGAGTGAAAAAGTTGGCTTAAAGCTCAACATTCAGAAAACGAAGATCATGGCATCTGGTCCCATCACTTCATGGGAAATAGATGGGGAAACAGTGGAAACAGTGCCAGACTTTATTTTTTTGGGCTCCAAAATCACTGCTGATGGTGACTGCAGCCATGAAATTAGAAGACGCTTACTCCTTGGAAGAAAAGTTATGTCCAACCTAGATAGCATTTTCAAAAGCAGAGACATTACTTTGCCGACTAAGGTCCGTCTAGTCAAGGCTATGGTTTTTCCTGTGGTCATGTGTCGGACACGACTCAGCGACTGAACTGAACTGAACTGAACTGAACTAGAAAGTCTTGTTGTTCAAAGAGTGAAACTGGCAACAACAACACCATCTGAAAGCCTATTCAGAATGAACAATCTCAGGTCCAACACCAGAAATACTAAATCACAATCTTCGTTTTGTCAATTCCTCTAAGTAATATTTGAGATGCACTGCTCCAGAATCATTTTCAATATGTGCTTCAATCATTGTTTAATTTTAAATTTCTGCTGTCACATTTTATTTTTCTTTTTTGTTCTCTGGATATTACTTTTTTAATAGTGTTCTTTACTTGTTTTTTTAACAAGGTAAAGCTACTTTCTCTCTCTGATAATATAATTAGACATTCTGAAGCTTTTCCTCTGTTTTTGCATGGTCTCTCTTTTTCTAAATTTCTTTAGTATATTAATTTGTTTTTGTTTCTGTCATTCATGGTACAGTTGGTTTTCAAATATCTGGTAATTTTCACTGTTCATTTTTAAAGTGAGACAATAAAAAGTTGAGTGGCAGCTTTTGAGTTGACTGAAATGGAGATGAGGTGACTATCTGGCCTTATCATATCAACATGTGAAGGTTTGTAGTTATTTTTTTTTTCTTAGATTATCAATCAATTTTTACCAGCCTTAAAAAGCAGAAAGTTGTCAATATTCTGGTTAATTTTGGGAACAGTTGAGGGGCAATCATCATTCAGAATACAGATCTTATTTAAACTTCTTTGTATTCAGTAAGACTAAATACCCATCTTAAGTCAGCTTAAGGTCCCTAAACTCAAAGCCTTGGCATTGACATGTTTAGAGATTAAATCTCCCATCTGTTTCATACAGAAGGGGCAGAGAAGGAAATCTCTGCTAGTTGGTGTGTGGGATGTAGCAATTTAAATGCCCCAAGTATCAATTTTTCCATGTTTAGCATCACCCAGCTTCCTCACCTTTGGATGTACCATCAATTCCCAAAATTTTCTGAAGTTTTTAGGGACACAAATCAGCTTCCTTCTTAGCCCTACTTCTGTAGATACTTAATTTTCAGCTTTTTAATTATAATAAAAGCGTTGCTATTCAAATTCCAGCTTTCCAAATTAAATTTTTTTCTGTGTCAATTTTTCTTGTCCCTGGCATCTTTTCTCCTACCATTTTTTATTCCCTCATGAATTTACACTTTTCATTTCCATATTTCACATTTCAGTTGGGGGTGGGCATGTGACAGGATGGATTTTTATAAATTATGTATTATATGGTTATTGCTAACTAAGATGTCTATGTTCATTCCTTTTATCTTTGTAGCAATTCTGTCCCTTAACTGATTATATTGCAATAAACTAAAATGGGAAATTTAGAAATATAATGTGTTTGGCTTCTGTTTCCCAGGTGGTGCTGGTGGTAAAGAAGCTGCCTGTCAATGCAGGAGACACAAAAAATGCAGGTTCAATCCCTAGGTTGGTAAGATCCCCTGGAGGAAGGCAGGGCATCCCACTCCAGCATTCTTGCCTGGAAAATCCCATGGACAGAGGAGCCTGGCGGGCTACAGTCCATAGGGTCTCAAAGAATTGGACACAACTAAAGCAACTTAGCACACATGCACACAACGTGTTTGGCTCAGCTCAAAAAACTTAAATATGATTGATTTGAATCCACATGTTCTCACTTAAAGTCCTCTGGCCCTTGGACTGTTTATCAAGGTGGGTCCACAAACTAGGCTCATAAGGCAAACCAGGTCCACAGCATGTTTTGTAAATAAAGTTTTTTTGAAATGTAGTTAATAAATTTGTTCGTGCATTATCTGTGGCTATTTCCGCATTATAATGGAAAGGTTGAGCATTTTCAAAAACCAAACAGCCTAAAATATTTACTGTCTAGACCTATACATAAAAAGTTTGTCAATCCCTATTCTAAATCCTTACATGGATGCTAACCCTAATCACCCTTTCTACTCACCTTGTCTGTACATTTGCACATAGTCTAACCTCTGGGAAATAAATGTACATCTCTTTCTGTGTACAGTGCTATTTTAAAAACTGTGTGTGTGCACATGTGTGTAACTGGCTCCTTATATAATTGTTTAAGACAAGTAAACTCTCATTTTATTTATTTATACCCCAGATTACCAGAGGTAATATTTTTTTCACTTTAAAACTCACTTGGTTCACAAAAAATATTTATAACAGTCTCGGTACTTGGTGGTAGATTTTTGAACATGGTCATTTGAACACTTTTTTCAGCCTTTTGTTCCAAAATGATTGAGGATTCAAAATGTCAGCATAAGCTATATAAACACAGCTATATTTGGTCATAAAGTGCCATCATTTCCTTGTTGAAAAATAGAAGCATCTGTCATGTCTGTGTATCTTATTAAATCTTAAGTAAGATTCACCATGTTAAGCTTGGAAATTCAAACAAATTCTTAGGCTTTATCTCATTCATGTGATAATCCACTTATATGTTTATTTATTTATTTTTGGTTCTGAACCACAAAATTAGTGAATCCAAAAAGATAGTCTATGGTACAAGTAGGCAAATCTCCGGCATGAATTTAGCTGCTTTAATAGTTTTATGTTTTTAATTTGTATCTTATTGGGAACATTGTTTTTAATTCAAAGCCTAACTATGATGAAGAATATTCATGTATATAATTCAAACAACAAAAATCATCATTTCCAGCATGATGGAATTTACTGCTGTGCTATCAAAGACATATTCTTTGGGGGCTAGCTACAATATAATAAAACCACACAATTCAGAAAAAAATGAGAAAATAAACCAGCAGTTTCAAAGTGAAAAGAACAAGGCATTGAAATAATTCTGTTTTGACAAAATATTGCCAGAACAATATTTAAGCAGATTCAGAAATATATATACATATACATGTATATAATCATATATAGCATTATGCAAAGCACAAAGCAAAGGTAAGATGTTACAGTGGGAAAGCACCTGGACTGAATATCAAAGGAATTAATTTTTGTCTTTGCACTAACAATACATAATTGTAAGTTGGATTAGGTAATTTCATAGAGTCCTTCCAGGTCTCTTAAATTTTCTCTTCATACAATTTACTGACAATTGTATTACATAGATTATAATATCCCCTTCATGGATCAAAATGTTGTCATGGTGAAGGGGCTTGCATAACTCAATGAAGCTATGAAACATGCTGTGCAACGCCACCCAAGAGGAATGGGTCACAGTGAAGAGTGCTGATAAAACATGGTGTGGTTCACTGGAGGAGGGAATGGCGACCCATTTCAGTGTTCTTGTCCTAAGAACCCCATGACCAGTATGAAAAGGCAAAAAGATATGAGGAAAGTGAGCCTCCCAGGTTGGAAGGTGTCCAATATGTTACTGGGGAAGTGTTGAAGGCAATTACTAATAACTTCAGAAAAAAATGAAGAGGCTGGGTCAAACTGAAAATGATGCTCAGTTATGGATGTGTCTGGTTCAGCATTGAGAAACGAGCACATCAAGGCTGTTTGCTGTCACTCTTTAACTTCTATGCTGATCACATCATGAGAAATACTGGGATGGATGAGTTACAAGCTGGAATCAGGATTGACAGGAGAAACATCAACAACCTTAGATATGCAAATGGCAGAAAATGAAGAGGAATTAAAGAACCTCTCGATGAGGGTGAAGGAGGAGAGGGAAAAAGTTGGCTTAAAACTAAATATTGAAAAAAAAAAAAACCAAGATCATGGCATCTGACCCCATCATTGGCAAATGGAAGGGTAAAAGGTGGAAGCAGTGAGTGATTTCTTCTTCTTGGGCTGGAAAATCACTGCAGATGGTCACTGCAGCCATGATATTAGAAGACAATTACTTCTTGGCAGGAACGCTATAAAAAACCTAGACAGTGTGTTAAAAAGCAAAGACATCACTTTACTGACAAAGGTCCATACAGTCAAGACTATGGCCTTTTCAGTAGTCATATACAGTTGTGAGAGCTGGACCAAAAAGAAGGTAAATTCCTGAAGAACTGATTCCTTCAAACTGTGGTACTGGATAAAAGTTTTGAGAGTCCCTTGGATAGCAAGGAGATCAATCAGTCTTAAAGGAAGTCAACCCTGAATAGTCATTGAAAGGACTGATGCTGAGACTGGAGAAACAATATTTTGGTCATCTGATATGAATAGTTGACTCATTTGAAAAGACCCTAATGCTGGGAAAGATTGAAAGTAGAAGGAGAAGAGTGCTGGATGAGAAAGCAGAGGATAAGATGGCTGGATTACATCACTGATGCAATGGAGATGAACTTGGGCAAACTCTAGGAGATGGTGAGGGATAGTGAGGCCTGGCATGTGGTCCATGGGGTTGTGAAGAATCTGACACAACTGGGTGATTCTATAACAACAACTGCTGGTAAAAGTAAAGTCCAATGTTATAAAGAACAATATTGTATAGGAATCTGTTAGTCTATGAATCAAGATAAATTGGAAGTGGTCAAGCAGGAGATGGCAAGCATGAACATCAACATCTTAGGAATCACTGAACTAAAATGGATAGGAATGGGTGAATTTAATTCATATGACCATTATATGTACTATTGTGTGCAAGAATCACTTAGAGGAAATGAGATAGTCGTAAGAGTTAATAAAAAGTCCAAATTCAGCACTTGGGTGCTATCTTAAAAATGACAGAATGATCTAAGTTTGTTTCCAAGGCAAGCCATTCAATTTTACAGTAATCCAAGCATATGACCCATCATTAATGCCAAAGAAACTGAAGTTGACCTAAATTGAAGACCTACAAGGCCTTCTAGAACTAACAAAAAAAGATCTCCTTTTCTGATTCCCATAAGGGATTGAAATGAAAAAGCACTAAGTCAAGAGATACCTGGAGTAACAAGCAAATTTGGCCATGGAGTACAAAATGAAGCAGGGCAAAGGCTAACAGAGTTTTGTCAAGAGAACACACTGTTCATAGCTAACATCCTCTTCCAACAATATGAGAGATGGTTCTATACATGGACATTAACAGATGGTGAACACTTGAAACTGATTATATTGTTTGCAGCCAAAAATGGAGAATCTTTATAGTTATCAGAAGCAAGATCTGGAGTTGATTGTGGCTCAGATTGCAAAATTCAGGTTTGAAATGAAGAAAGTAAGGAAAAGCAATAAGCCATTCATGTATGGCCTAAATCAAATCCTTGTGATTATGTGGTAGAAGTGATGAACTTATTCAAGGGATTAGATTTGGTAGACAGAGTACTTGAAGAAATATGGACAGAGGTTCATAACACTGTAGAGGATGCAGTGACCAAAACTACCCCAAAGTAAAATATGTGCAAGAAGGAAAAGAGGTTTTCTGAGGAAGTCTTACAAATAGCTGAGAAAAGAAGAGAAGCAAAAGGAAGGGAGAAAGGGGACGATATACCCAACTAAATACAGAGATCCAGAGAATAACAAGTATAAATAAAAAGACTTTATAAAGAACATAATGCACAAGAATAGAGAAAAACATTAGAATGGGAAAGACTAGAGATCTCTTCAAGAAAATTGAAGAGATCAAGGAAATATTTTATGTAAGGATGGGTACAATAAAGGATAGAAATGTTAACAACATAACGGAAGAAGAAAAGATTAGGAAGAATTGTCAAGAATACACAAAAGAACTATATGAAAAAGGTGTGAGTGATTCAGATAACCTCAGTGTTGTGGCCAGTCACCTAGAGCCTGACATCCTGAAGTGTGAAGTCAAGTTGGCCTTAGGAAGCATTGCTGCAAACAAAGTTAGTAGAGGTGATGAATTTCTAGCTAAACTAATTCTAATCCTAAAAGATTATACTGTAACAGTACAGCACTCAATATGTCAACAAATTTGGATAACTTATCAATGGCCACAGGACTGGAAAAGGTCAGTTTTCATTTCAATCTCAAAAAGGACAATGCCAAAGAATGTTTAAACTGTCATAGAGCTGCACTCATTTAACATGCTATCCAAGTTATGCTCAAAAATCTTCAAGCTAGGCTTCAGTAGTATGTGAACCAAGAACTACAAGATGTACAAGCTAGGTTTAGAAAACACAGAGGAACAAAGACCAAATTGCCAACATTATTTGGATCATAGAAAAAGCAAGAAAATTTCAGAAAACATCTGCTTCATTGATTAAGCCAGTCTTCATGTGGATCACAACAAACTGAAAAATTCTTAGAGATGGGAATACCTTATCTGTCTCCTGAGAAAGCTATGTCAAGGTCAAGAAGCAACAGGTAGAACTGAACATGGAATAAATAACTGGTTCAAAATTGGAAAAGGATTATGTCTTGTCACCCTGTTTACTTAACTTATATGCAGAGTACATCATGTGAAATGCCAGGCTGCAAGAATTACAAACTGGAATCAAAATTTCTGTGAAAAATATCAACTATCTCTAATATGTAGATGATACCATTCTCATGGCAGAAAATGAAGAGGAACTGAAAAGCATTTTGATGAGGGTGAAAGAGGTCAGTGAAAAAGCTGGCTTAAAACTCAGCGCTTAAAAAAACTAAGATCACAGCATCTGATCTCATCACCTCAGGGAAAATAGAAGGGGAAAAGTGTAAACAGTGACATATTTTATTTTCTTTGACTCCAAAACCATTGCAGACAGTGAATGCAGCCATGAAATTAAAATACACTTGCTCATTGGAAGGAAAGCTACACCAAACCTAGACAGTGTATTAAAAAACAGAGACATCAATCTATTGAAAACATCCTGATGGTCAAAGCTATGGTTTTTTCAAGGTCATGTATGAATGTGAGTTGGACCATAAGGAAGGCTGAGCACCAAAGAACTGATACTTTTGAATTGTGGTGCTGGAGAAGACTCTTGAGAGTACCTTGGACTGCGATGAGATAAAATGAGTCAATTCTAGAGGAAAATAACTCCTAATATTCTTGGAAGGACTGATGCTGAAGCAGAAGCTCCAGTATTTTGGCCACCTGATGAGAAGACTGAATTGGAAAAGGTCCCGATGCTGGGAAATATTAAAAGCAAAAAGAGAAGCATGCAGCAGAGGATGAGATGGTTAGATAGTATCACAAACTCAATGGACATGAATTTGTGCCAAATCCATGAGATAGTGAAGGACAGAAAGCCTGGCATGATACCGTCCATGGGTTTGAAAGAGTTGCTCATGACTAAGGGACTGAAGGACAATGATATATAATTACATAAACAGTGTGCAAAGAAAATTCCCACCATGTATTCTAGTATAATAATGAGTGAGAACATTTTCCTTAATATGACGTTTTCTGATAGGATCTTGTCTAGTTTTGAGTACTCTGTAGTTGTTGTCTCTCAGTCACGTCCAATTTTTGTGACCCCATGGACTGCACCATTCCAGGCTTCCCTGTCTTTCACCATCTCTTGGGCTTGTTCAGACTCATGTCATTGGGTACTGGTGCTTGAGTTTAAGCATCAGTCCCTCCAGTGAATATTCTGGTTGATTTTTTTTAGGATTGATTTAATCTATCTCCTTGCAGTCCAAGGAATTCTAAGAGTCTTCCCCAATACCACAGTTTGAGAGCATCAGATTTTCAGTACTCAGGCATCCTTATGGTCCAGCTCTCATGTCTTTATATGGAAAAACCATAGCTTTGATTGTATGAATCTTTGCGAAGTAATGTCACTGCTTTTTTCTATGTTGTCTAGGTTTGTCATAGTTTTTCTTCCAAGGAGCAAGTGTCTTAAAATGTCATTGCTACTGTCACAATCTGAGGTGATTTGGGAGCTTAAGAAAATAAAGTCTGTCACTGTTTCCATCGTTTTCCTATCTATCTGCCATGAAGTGATTGGACCAGATGCTATGATCTTAGTTTTCTGAATGCTGAGTTTTAAGCCAGTTTTTTCGCTCTCATCCTTATTTTCATCAAGAAGTTCTTAGTCCCTCTTCACTTTCTGCCATAAGTGTGGTGTCATCTGCATATCTGAGGTTGTTTATATTTCTCCCAGCAATCTTGACTGCAGCTTGTGCTTCATCCAGTCAAGCATTTCATATGATGTACTCTGCATATAAGTTAAATAAGCAAGGTGACTATATACAGCCTTGACATGTTCCTTTATTAATTTTCAATCAGTCTGTTGTTCCATGTCAAGAACATGGAAAAATGTTCATGATGTTTCTTGATTTGCAACAGTTTCTCAAGAGGCAGATAAGGTAGTCTGGTATTCCCACCTCTTTAAAGAACTTTCCACAGTTTGTATACTGTATTGGTGTTTTTCTTTCTGGCTTACTTCACTCTGTATAAGATGCTCCAGTTTCATCCACCTCATTAGAACTGATTCAAATGTATTCTTTTTAATGACTACATAATACTTCATTGTGTATATGTACCACAGCTTTGTTATCCATTCATCTCAGTAAAAGGGTTTAGCAGAGTCAATGAAGCAGAAATACAGTTTTGTTTTGTTTTGTTTTGTTTCTGAAATTTTCTTGCTTTTCCTATGATCCAAAGGATGTTGGCATTTTGATCTCTGGTGTCTCTGCCTTTCCTAAATCCAGCTTGAACAACTGAAAGTTCTCAGTTTATGTACTGTTGAAGCCTAACTGGGAGAATTTTGAGAATTACTTTGCTAGCATGTAAGATATGAAATTGCTTGGTAGTTTGAACATTCTTTGGCATTGCCTTTCTTTGGGATTGGAATGAAAACTGACCTCTCCCAGTCCTGTAACCATTGCTGAGTTTTCTAAATTTGCTGGCATATTGAGTGAGGCACTTTAATAGCATCATCTTTGGGGGTTTGAAATATCTCAACTGGAACTCCATTACCTTCACTTGCTCAGTATGTAATGATGCTTCCTAAGGTCCACTTGACTTTGTACTCCAGGATGTCTGGCTCTAGGTGAGTGATCACACCTTTATGGCTATCTGATTCATTAAGATATTTTTGGTACAGTTCTTCTGTGTATTCTTGTCACCTCTTCTTAATATCTCCTGCTTCTGTTAGGTCCATACCATTTCTGAAGAAGATAAAGTTCTCTCTAAAAAAAATATAGGTTTAAAAATCCTTAAGAAAATATTACCAACTAAAATACAATAATATATAATAGATTCATTCATTGTTACAAACTAGAGCTTATAAGCATGTAAAATATTATGAGAAAGTTTTAAAACAAACCCATTTTTATATTTTTTTTTTTCAGCAGGAGAAAAAAGGATAAGGTTATAAGAGTCTTTTAATATTTAAACAATATGAAAACTAAAACTGAGCACTAGACTCTGTATATCAGTAAATCTAAAATACAAGAGTTAAATAAGATTTTCCCTTTCAAAGAAAAAAGACTTTAAACTTTCCTTACATTTAACAAACTTCACAGAACAGATGCTAAAGGGAAACAAGCCCTCCTGACTCCTTTTCCACCAGTCTACCATCAGGAAGTGATCATCCACTGTAAGTTCTGGGTGTGGCCTGGCTTCAATAGCAGTCTGGCAGCAGCAGCAACAGGTGGGTCCTGAGGAGGGGCAAGAGGGTGCTTGTCAGCCTCCTTTGATCAGAGCTTAATCAAAGCTATTCAAAGTTAATTAACATATTAGCATAGTAAAGGTGAAAAGTCCATGCCAAATCATCTCAATAGAAGAAGAACAAAACATTTGACAAAATCCAATGTCTATAAGTTGTGGATGTGACTAGTGATGGAGGTAAAGTCCGATTCTGTAAAAAGCAATATTGCATAGGAACCTGGAATTTTAGGTCCATGAATCAGGAACAATTGGAAGTGGGCAAGCAGGAAATGACAAGAGTGAACATCAACATTTTAGGAATCATAGAACTAAAATGGACTGGGAAGAGTGAATTTGGCTCAGATGGCCATTATATCTTCTACTGTTGGCAAGAATCCCTTAGAGGAAAAGGAGTAGCTATGATAGTCAGCAAAAAAGTCCAAAATACAGTACTTGGATATAATCTCAAAAATGACAGAATGATCTCTGTTCATTTCCAAGGCACACCATTCAATATCACAGTAATCCAAGTCGACACCCCAACCACTAATGTCAAAGAAGATGAAGTTGAATGGTTCTATGAAGACCTATAAAATACTCTAGAACTCACACCCCCAAAAAAGATGTCCCTTTCATTATAGGGGACAGGAATGCAAAACTAGGAAGTCAACAAATACCTGGAGTAACAGGCAAATTTGGCCTTAGAGTACAAAATGAAGAATTTTGCCAAAAAACACATTGGTCATAGCAAACATCCTCTTCCAACAATACAAGAGAAGACTCTATACATGGACATCACCAGAGGGTCAACACAAAATCAGATTGATTATATTATTTGCAACCAAAGATGGAGAAGGTCTATATAATGAGCAAAACAAGACCAGGAGCTGACTGTGGCTCAGATCATAAAAACTTTATTGCCGGATTCAGATTTAAGTTGAAGAAAATAGAGAAAATCACTAACCCATTCAGACATGACTTAAATCAAATCCCTTATGATTATACAGTGAAAGTGACAAATAAATTCAAAGGATTAGATCTGATAGACAGAGTGCTTGAGGAATTATGGATAGAGGTTCAAGACATTGTACAGGAGACAGGGATCAAGAAAATCCTCAAGAAACAGAAATGCAAAAAAGGCAAAATGATTGTCTGAGGAGGCCTTACAAATAGCTATGAAAAGAAGGAAAGGCAAAGGAGAAAAGGAAAGATATACCCATTTGAATACAGAATTAAAAAGAATAGGGAGGAGAAATAAGAAAGTCTTCCTCAGTGATCAGTGCAAAGAAATAGAGGAAAACAATAGAATGGGAAAGACTAGAGATCTTTATAAGAAATTTATACATTCCAAGGGAAATTTTCATGCAAAGATGAGCTCAATAAAGGACAGAAATTGTATGGACCTAACAGAATCAGAAACTATTAAGAAGAGGTGACAAGAGTACACAGAAGAACTGTACAAAAAAGATCTTCACAATCTAGATAACCACGATAGTATGATCACTCACCTAGAGCCAGACATCCTGGAATGTGGAGTCAAGTGAGCCTTAGGAACCATCACTATGAACAAAGCTAGTAGAGGTGATGCAATTCCAGTTGAGCTATTTCAAATCCTAAAAGATGATGTTGTGAAAGTGCTGCAGTCAATATGCCAGCAAATTTGAAAAACTCATCAGTGGCGACAGGACTAGAAAAGGTCGGTTTTCATTCCAATCCCAAGAAAGGCAATGCCAAAGAATGCTCAAACTACCACACAATTGCACTCATCTCACACATCAGCAAAGAAATGCTCAAAATTCTCCAAGCCATGATTTAATAGCATGTTAACTGTAAACTTCCAGATGTTCAAGCTGGATTTAGAAAAGACAGAGGAAGCAGATATCAAATAGCAACATCCATTGGATTATCAAAAAGGCATGAGAGTTCCAGAAGAAAAATTTACTTCTGCTTTATTGACTTTGCAAAAGCCTTTGACTGTGTGGCTCACAAAAAAACTGTGGAAAACTCTTAAAGAGATGGAAATACCAGATCACCTGAGTTGCCTCCTGAGAAATCTGTATGCAGATTCAAAAAGCAACAGTTAAAACTGGACATGGAAAAACAGACTGGTTCCAAATTAGGAAAGGAGTATGACAAGACTTTATATTCTCACCCTGCTTATTTAACTTATATACAGAGTACATCATGAGAAATGCTGGACTAGATGAAACACAAGCTGGAATCAAGATTGCCGGGAGAAATATCAATAACCTCAGATATGCAGATGACACCACCCTTATGCCAAAAACGCAGAAGAACTAAAGTGCTTCTTGATGAAAGTAATAAGGAGAGTGAAAAAGTTGGCTTAAAATCCAACATTCATAAAAATAAGATCATGCCATCTGGTCCCATCATTTCATGGCAAATAGATGGGTAAACAGTGGAAACAATGATAGGCTATACTTTTAGGCTCCAAAATCAACTCAGATAGTGACTTCAGTCATGAAATTAAAAGATGCTTACTCCTTGGAAGGAAAGTTATGACCATTCTAAAGAACTTATTAAAAAGCAGAGACATTACTTTGCCAGCGAAGGCCTATCTAGTCTAAGCTTTGGTTTTTCCAGTAGTCATGTATAGATGTGAGTGTTGGACTATAAAGAAAGCTGAGCACTGAAGAACTGATGCTTTTGAACTGTGGTGTTGTAGAAGATTTTTGAGAGTCCCTTGCACACCAAGGATATCCAACCTGTCAATCCTAAAGGAAATCAGTCCTGATTATTCATTGGAAGGACTGATGTTGAAGTTGAAACTCCAATACTTTGTCTCTCTGTCACAAATAACTGACTCATTGGAAAAGACCCTGATGCTGGGAAAGATTGAGGGTGGGAGGAGAAAGGGATGACAGAGGATAAGAAGTTTGGATGATATCACCAACTCAATGGACAGGAGTTTAATCAAGCCCTGGGAATTGGTGATGGACAGGAAAGCCTTGCCTGCTACAGTCCTTGGAATCACAAAGAGTTGAACACGAATGATCGAATACACTGAACTGAACTAATAGGTTGCTTTTTTTTTTTTTTTTTTTTACTGCTGAAGGAGAGAAAATATCTTAGGAAACTAGGAACAAAATTTTGATCTACTAAAGAGAATCAAAGAAGAATTGAAGCTAAGAGAAATAATTATTGGTGAAATATTGAATTTTTCCCCAGTAATGTTTGGAATGAAGTAAGATTGTTAGTATTCAGCAATTCTTCTAACAAAAAAAGAGCTTCCCTGGTGGCTCAGAGGTTAAAGCATCTGCTTGCAATGTGGGAGACCCAGGTTCGATCCCTGGGTTGGGAAGCTCTCCTGGAGAAGGAAATGGCAACCCATTCCAGTATTCTTGCCTGGAGAATTCCATGAAGAGAGGAGCCTAATAGGCTACAGTCCACGGGATTGCAAAGAGTTGGACATGCCTGAGTGACTTCACTTTCACTTTCTTACAAAAACAACAACAACAACAGCAAAAACAAAACAAAATAAAACCAAAAATGCACTGGAAGTTCTATCTGGCATAAATTGGTAAATAAATAAATAAATAAAAGCTTAAAGCTTGGGTGAAAGTGAAAATGAAAGTCACTAGTTTTGTTTGACTTTTTGCAACCCCATGGACTGTAACCTGCCAGGCTCCTCTATCCATGGAATTCTCTAGGCCAGAATACTGGAGTGAGCATGAATACTATATGGACATGAATCAGAGAAAGCTCTGGGAATTTGTGATGGACAGGGAAGCCTGGCCTGCTACAGTCCTTGTGTTTGCAATCAGTTGGACATGACTGAGTGACTGAACTGAAATGAATGTATGTTTGTTCTATTATATGAGAAGACTTAGAAGCAGTGGTACAACCATGGTCATGAGCACATTAGGGACACACATCTTATTTTGTACATAATATTCAACACAAAAAGGAACCAACTCTTGGTGGGAATGTTTGCTTATAGGTCTGGGAAAGGAAAATTTCAAGAAGAGCCTGGATTATCTTATACCAGAAAGTACGATAGCACACAGAAACTTAAAAAGACCTGGGAAAACCAGCTTTCTTGAAAGGACTTTCTTTGATGAAATCTGGAATAAGCTTAACAAGAAAATAAATAATCATGACACAAAAAAAGGAACACTGAAGGCCAATATCACTGATGAACATAGATGCAAAAATCCTCAAGAAAATTCTAGCAAAAAGAATGCAACAGCATATTAAAAAGATCATACACCATGACCAAGTGGACTTCATCCCAGGGATGCAAAAGTTCTTCAATATTTGCAAATCAATCACTATGATATACCACATTAACAAATTGAAAGATAAAAAACATATGATTCTCTCAATAGATGCATAGAAAGCCTTTTACAAACTTCAGCATTCATTTATGATTAAAAAAAAAAAATCCTCCAGAAACCAGGCATATAAGGAACTTACCTCAACATAATAAAAGTGATATATGATAAACCCACAGCAAACACTATCCTCAGTGGTGAAATATTGAAGGCATTTTCCCTAAAGTCAGTAAAAAGATATGGGTGCTCACTGTCACCACTACTATTCAACATAGTTTTGGACATTTTACCACAGCAATCAGAGGAGAAAAAGAAATAAAAGGAATCTAGAGTGGAAAAGAAGTAAAACTATCACTGTTTGCAGATGACATGATCCTCTATAAAGAAAACCCTAAAGATACAACCAGAAAATTACTAGAGCTAATGAATGAATATAGTAAAGTTGCAGGATATAAAATTAACACATAGAAATCTCTTGCATTCCTATACACTAACAGTGAGAAAACAGAAAGAGAAATTAAGGAAACAATCCCATTCACCACTGTAACAAAAAGAATAAAAAACTTAGGAATAAATATGCCTAACAAAACAAAAAACCTATATTAATATAGGTTTTTTGTTTTGTTAGGCATATTTATTCCTAAGTTTTTTATTCTTTTTGTTACAGTGGTGAATGGGATTGTTTCCTTAATTTCTCTTTCTGTTTTCTCACTGTTAGTGTATAGGAATGCAAGAGATTTCTATGTGTTAATTTTATATCCTGCAACTTTACTATATTCATTCATTAGCTCTAGTAATTTTCTGGTTGTATCTTTAGGGTTTTCTTTATAGAGGATCATGTCATCTGCAAACAGTGATTATAGATTCAATGCAATCCCTGCCAAGCTACCAGTAGTATTTTTCACAGAACTAGAACAAATAATTTCATAATTTGTATGGAAATATATTAAAAAAGAAAAACCTCAAATAGGCAAAGCTATCTTGAGAAAGAAGAATGGAACTGAAGGAATCAACCTACCTGACTTCAGATTCTACTACAAAGCTATAGTCATCAAGACAGTATGGTACTGGCACAAAGACAGAAATATAGATCAACAGATCAAAATAGAAAGCCCAGAGATAAATCTCCCCACCTATGTACACCTTATCTTTGACAAAGTAGGCAAAAATATACTATGAAGAAAAAATAATCTCTTTAGCAAATGGTGCTGGGAAAACTGGTCAATCACATGTAAAAGAATGAAACTAGAACACTTTCTAACACCATACACAAAAATAAACTCAAAATGGATTAAAGATCTAAATGTAAGACCAGAAACTATAATACTCCTATAGGAAAACAGAGGCAAAACACTCTCTGATATAAATCAGAGCAGGATCCTCTATGACCACCTGCTAGAGTAATGGAAATAAAAGAAAAGATAAATAGGACCTAACTAAACTTAAAAGCTTTTGTACAATGAAATAAACTATAAGCAAGCTGAAAAGACAGCCTTCAGCATGGGAGGAAATAATCACAAATGAAGCAACTGACAAAGAATTAATTTCAAATGTATACAAGCAGCTCATGCAGCTCAATACCAGAAAATAAACAGTCCAATTAAAAAATGGGCCAAAGAACTAAACAGACATTTCTCCAAAGAAGACATACAAATGGCTATCAAACACATGAAAAGATGCGCAACATCACTATCAGAGAAATGCAAATCAAAACCACACGTGGGTCAGAATGGATGCTATCAAAAAGTCTACAAACAATAAATGCTGGAGAGGGTGTGAAGAAAAGGGAACCTTCTTACACCATTGGTCGGAATGCAAACTAGTACAGCCATTATGAATAACAGTGTGGAGATTCCTTAGAAAACTGGAAATAGAACTGCCATACGACTCAGGAATCCCACTGCTGGGCATACACACTGAAGAAACCAGAATTGAAAGAGACACATGTACTCCAATGTTCATCACAGCACTGTTTACAATAGCTCGCCATGGAACAAACCTAGATGTCCATTGGTAGATGAATGGATAAGCAAGTTGTGGCACATATATACAGTGGAATATTCAGTTCAGTTCAGTCCCTCAGTTGTGTCCGACTATTTGCGACCCCATGAATCACAGCACCCCAGGCCTCCCTGTCCATCACCAACTCCCAGGAAGTTCACTCAAACTCATGTCCATCGAGTTGGTGACTCAGCTATTAAAAAGAACACATTTGAATCAGTTCTAATGAGGTGAGTGAAACTGAAGCCTATTATACAGAATAAAGGAAGTCAGAAAGAAAAACACCAATACAATAGATTAACACATATATATGGAATTTAGAAAGATGGTAATGATGACACTATATGCGAGACAGGAAAAGAAACACATATATAAAGAATAGACTTTTAGACTCTGTGGGAGAAGGCTAGGGTTGGATGATCTGAGAGAATGACATTGAAACCTGTACATTACCATATGTGAAATAGATGTCCAAGTTTGATGCATGAAAACAGGACATTCAAATCAGGTGCACTGGTATAAAACTGAGGGATGGAATGAGGAGGAAAGTGGGAGGGCATTTAGGATGGGGGGCATATGTATAGCCATGGATGATTCATGTCAATGTATGGCCAAAACCAGCAAAATATTGTAAAATAATTAGCGTCCAATTAAAATGAATAAGTTAATTTAAAAGAAAAGGGTTAACTGATTAAAAAAAAAGAAAATTCTTATACACACTAAATTTTTAGTAAGCTTGGGGAGGTATATATATAGGAGCTTCTTATTTTATTCTTTAACTTCTCTAATTTTGAAATAACAAAGTAAAAAGAAAGAGAAAAAGAACTTAGAAAACTTCTGCAAAAGTGGGTTGGTAAATTTAAAGTTATAACTGGTTGACAGATGGAGCTGATTACTCAGAAGAGTGAATTTTTATAGAAGGGTTTTCTTTTTCTTGAGTAGTTACTTCTGTGTGATATGATCGGAGCATTTTCAAGGAGACTCACAATAATATTAAATTAACTACAAAATGGATTTCACTGCAAATAACAAATCCTTTATTTTTATTTTTATTAAATATTTTGCAAATATTTTTAGTTGGAGTATAATTGTTTTATGATATTGTGTTGGCTTCTGCCATATATCACCATGAATCCATAAGCATACTTGTGCCTCCTCCCACTTGATCTTTCCTCCCACTGTCCACTCCTTCCTATCCCTCTAGGTTGTCACAGAGCACTGGGTTTGAGTTCCCTGCATCATACAGCAAATTTACACTAGCTCTCTATTTTACATGGGTAATGTACATGTTTCAGTGCTACTCTCAATTTGTTCCACCCTCTCCTTCCTTATATTGTTCCACTCTCCCCTCTCCACTGTGTCCACAAGTCTGTTCTCTATGTCTATGTCTCCATTGCTACCCTGCAAATAAGTTCATTAGTATCATCTTTCCAGATTCCATATGCAAATCCTTTAGTTTATAAAACTTCTTCAAAACAATTTTTTTCCCACACAGGTCCACATCCTACTCTCTTAAAATAATTAGGTCATTTGTAAATAGTAAATAATAATAATTAGGTCATTTGTAAACCTTACCTGTGTTATTTTCCTCAACTTTATGTATCTTTATGTCATATCAAGATATTCCTGAATTTCTTCCTGCCTCAGGGGAAGAAAAAAAAAAAAAAGTTGTTATTTTTTTCTAAATTTAGCTTTATTCTTTCCAAACTAATTTTTTGAATTTCTATCTCATCCTGTTAAGCCTCCTAAGTAAGGATGTCAGTCTATCACATTGTCAAGAAGCTCCCCATCCTCTTTCTTTTACATTTATCTCTAGCTTTGGTTTCTACTGATACTTGTTTCCACATGTGTATGTGTGTGTGTATGTTTATACACACTTACCTTAAAAAATGGGACTTCCCTGGTGGCTCAGTGGTAAAGAATCTGCCTGCCAATGCAAGAGACATGGGTTTGATCCCTGGGTAAGGAAGATCCCCTGGAGAGAAAAATGGAAACCCATTCCAGTATTCTTGCCTGGAAAATCCCATGGACAGAGGAGCCTGGAGGGTTACAATCCATATTGGCACAAAGAGTTGGACATGACTGAGTGACTAAGCATAGCACATTAAAGAAATAGCTGAAATCCCAAACCCAAAACTCAAATTCCCTTGAATGTATTAAAGATATTGTCTCTTTGACAGCCTTCTGAATGGGAGAAAACAATAGCAAATGAAGCAACTGACAAACAACTAATCTCAAAAATATACAAGCAACTTATGCAGCTCAATTCCAGAAAAATAAACGACCCAATCAAAAAATGGGCCAAAGAACTAAACAGACATTTCTCCAAAGAAGACATACAGATGGCTAACAAACACATGAAAAGATGCTCAACATCACTCATTATCAGAGAAATGCAAATCAAGACCACAATGAGATACCATTTCACACCAGTCAGAATGGCTGCGATCCAAAAGTCTACAAGCAATAAATGCTGGAGAGGGTGTGGAGAAAAGGGAACCCTCTTACACTGCTGGTGGGAATGCAAACTAGTACAGCCACTATGGAGAACAGTGTGGAGATTCCTTAAAAAACTGCAAATAGAACTGCCTTATGACCCAGCAATCCCACTGCTGGGCATACACACCGAGGAAACCAGAATTGAAAGAGACACATGTACCCCAATGTTCATTGCAGCACTGTTTATAATAGCCAGGACATGGAAACAACCTAGATGTCCATCAGCAGATGAATGGATAAGAAAGCTGTGGTACATATACACAATGGAGTATTACTCAGCCATCAAAAAGAATTCATTTGAATCAGTTCTAATGAGATGGATGAAACTGGAACCTATTATACAGAGTGAAGTAAGCCAGAAAGAAAAACACCAATACAGTATACTGACACATATATATGGAATTTAAAAAGATGGCAATGATGACCCTGTATGCGAGACAGCAAAAGAGACACAGATATATAGAACGGACTTTTGGACTCTGTGGGAGAGGGAGAGGGCGGGATGATTTGGGAGAATGGCATTGAAACATGTATACTATCATGTAAGAATGAAGCACCAGCCTATGTTCGATATAGGATACAGGATGCTCGGGGCTGGTACACGGGGATGATCCAGAGAGAGGAAATGGGGTGGGATGTGGGAGAGGGATTCAGGATTGGGATCTCATATACACCCATGGTGGATTCATGTCAATGTATGGCAAAACCAATACGGTATTGTAAAGAAAAATAAAGTAATAATTAAAAAAAAAATAAAAAAAATAAAACCTCATTTAATGCTGAAAAAAAAAATAAAAAAAAAAATAAAGATATTGTCTCTTTGAATGATCTTTTCTTTTTTATATCCAGTGGGAGTTCAGTGTAAAAGCAAGGCATCCAAAGCCAGTGCTGTGACAACCTAGAGGGGTGTAATGGGAAGGGAGGTAGGAGAGGGGTTCAAGAGGGAGGGGACATATGTATGAAAGGCATACAGCAACATGAATCAGCATTGGTATATTTATATATTTTTTAATATATTATATATATAATATATATATTTAATATATATTATGCATATGACACAGTTTTTGTAGTTCAGAAATCTGTAGACATTTTTGTTTGGCATTAATTTCACTATGCTGTAGATGTCTGAAGAAAGCCCAATTATTTTTTCTTATACATCACCCATTTTTTTTCCCATTTCTGATTGTATAGCTATTTTTTTATTCCTAACTTAAGAAATATTATCAGTCTGCATTTGTCATCAAAGTCCTTGAGATATTTTTTCAAGTAAAAGATATAATCTTTATTTCAGAAAGTAGTTTTATATTATATAATCAAAATTTTTCTAGTTTTGTGAAATTGTCCTTGGTCTTTTGACAGGGATTGCATTCAATCTGTAGATTACGTTGGGTAGTATGATCATTTTAACAATATTTATTCTTCCAATACATGAACATGGTATATCTGCTTGAGTATGATTTTAGCTGTGGGCTTGTCATATAAGACCCTTATTGAATTGAATTTTACTCCCTATATGCCAACATTCTAGAGATTTTTTTATCATAAATGGATGTTGAGTTTTGTCAAAATATTGTCTGCATATATTAAGAAAATCATATAGCTTTGTTCTTTTTGAGCTATGAGGGCTTTCCTCATAGCTCAAATCCATCTACAATGCAGGAGAGCCTGGGTTCAATTCCTGGGTCAGAGAGATTCTCTGGAGAAGGAAAAGGCTACCCACTCCAGTATTCTGGCCTGGAGAATTCCATGGACTGTATAGTCCATGGGGTCACAAATAGCTGGAGAGGACTGACTTTCACTTTGTTTATTAATGTATCACATTGAAAGTTTTGTGGATATTGAAAAACCTTTACATTCCAGAGATAAATTGCAGTTTATCCTGGAGTATGATCCTTTTAATATATTGTTGAATTCAGCTTATTAATATTTTGTTGAGGATTTTTGCATCTATGATCATCAGTGATATTAGCTTTTCATTTTTTGTTATATTTTATTTGATTTTGATATCAGGGTGACACTGGCCTTACAAAATGCATTAAGAAGCATTTCTTCCTCTGCAATTTTTGGTCTAGTTTAAAAGGATAGGTTTTAACATTCTCTACTATGGAATTTTTGATATGTGGTTACCATGAAGTTCATTTATAGCAAACTATACATATATTTGATTGTTTTAAATTGCTAATCTCTTAACTCCAAATTTATTAGCAATCTTAATTGTGTGCTTTCTACTTTCAAACTAATTGTTTCTGTTATCACATTTATGTAACTTGTCATTTTTCCTTTGCTTCTCTTGATATTCTCTTTATTTTTAGCTTTTTCCACTTTAATTACTATGTGGCTTTTTGTGTTCTTCTCTTTGGCTTGATCTTATCTGGGGCTCTATATTTGCTGAACTTGAAAGTTTATTTTCTTTTCCAGGTTAGAAAAATTTTCAGCTTCTATATCTTCAATTATGTTTTCAGTCCCTCTATCTCTTCTTTCTGGGACATTTATAATGAAAATATCTGTGCACTTAATTTTATCTCATATTTCTCTTAAACTGACCTCATTTATTTTCATTATCCTTTCTTTTTTCTTTTTTTCTGTTCACAGTTCTTACTCTGTCTTCTAGCTCATTGATTCATTCCTTTGAATCATTTAGTCTACTATTGATTCCTTCTAGTTTATTTTTTTCATCTCAATTATTGTATTCTTCATCTCTGTTTCCTTATTCTTTATATATACTAACTCTGTTAAGACATCTAACTTCTTGGTCTGTGCATCCATTCACTTTTCAAACCATTCACTTTCTCTGACCATCTTTACAGTAATTAACCTGACTCTTTTTTGGGTAGAGTGGTTTTTTTCACCTCACTTAGTTCTTCTTCATTGGTTTTACATTGTTCCTTCATCTGGAGCTTGTTTCTCAGTTGCCTCGTTTTGTCTAAATTACTCTATAGATGAGTTATGTTTTCTGACCTTAGACAGGTGATGTTTTGTAGGAGATATCCTATGTGTTCCAGCACTTCTCTCTTATCAAGAGTGGTATATGCTCTAGGGCTTCCACCTATGATGATTGCACGGGTCTTTCTACCGTGATCAGTTAACTATGTAGGCAGTCTAATAGTCTTGGTTAGCCCTCAGTCCAACTGACTGTTAGGCCCTGCCTCGTGTGGAGGATGCTAGCTACTGATTGGTGGAACCACGTCAGGAAGCAGCTGACTACAGGAACTGGAGAGCTCTGGAACTAATGCTAACTTAGTGGTGGATAAAGTCAATATCCAAGAGATCCTGAGGTTGTTCCTTGCCCACTGGTGGGTGAAGTCAGTCCCCGAGGCCAGTGGTGTTCTATTGGTTACTCAGGTCCTGGGGTTTTGTTGCTGGGTCCAGAGATCCCAAAACTGGTTTCAGATCACTAGTGGATGGAAATGGTTCTTGACACAGTTGGCTATGGTGTCTGGGCTCTGTTGACCTACTAATGGGAAGATTCAGGGCCAAAATAGTCCCAGGACAGGATCTGGCCTGCTAGTGTTTGGGTCAAAACTGTAGGTTATAGGACTGTGATTTTCATGCTGCTAGTACATACCCTTGGAGAAGGGAATGGCAACATACTCCAGTACTCTTGCCTGGAGAATTCTGTGGATGGAGGACCTGGTGTGCTGTTGTCCATGGGGCTGCATAGAGTCGGACATGACTGAAGTGACATGCATTGGATAAGGAAATGGCAACCCACTCCAGTATTCTTGCTTGGTGAATCCCAGGGACAGAGGAGCCTGGTGGGCTGCCATCTATGGGACTGCAAAGAGTTGGACACGACTGAAGTGACTCAGCAGCAGCAGCAGAAGCACATACCCTCTTGTGGGTGAGGCTGGACCCAATGCTAGATCAGGCTCACTGGTGGGCAAGGCAAAGGCAAGGTGATTCTGAGGCTGGTGCCTGGTACCTGGCCTCTGTGGACTCTGCCCCAGAGTGTCTGACTGGAAGTCCTCGAGAGCCCCAAGTATGGGGCCTGCACAGTGATGTATGGGGCAGGGTCCTTGGCCCTTTGGTGGACTGGCACTCACCAGTATCAGTGTCCACACAGTCAAAGGAGCTCCCTTAAATGGATGCTGCTTGTGTCTGTACTTGGCTACTGCCTTTCTGGGAGGAACTCCAATATGAAAAAGTAGGTCTAACTCTTGTTTTTGTTATTGTTTGGTCACTAAGTCCTGTCTGACACTTTGCAGATCCCTGGATTACAGCATGCCAGGCTCCTCTGCCTTCCACTACTGCCCAAAATTTGCTAAAATTCATGTCCATTGAGTCAGCAATGCTATCTAACCATTTCATCCTCCACTGTCCTCTTCTCCTTCTGCTGACAATCATTCCCATCATCAGGGTCCACTGAGTCAGCTTTAGTATCAGTCTTTTCTTTCCTTTTGTTTTAATAATATATATTTTTTAATTTTACTTTACAATACTGTATTGGTTTTGCCATACATCAACATGAATCTGCCACGGGTGTACATGTGTTCCCAATCCTGAACCCACCTCCCACCTCCCTCCCCATAGCATCTCTCTGGGTCATCCCAGTGCACCAGCCCCAGGCATCCTGTATCCTGCATTGAACCTAGACTGGCGATTCGTTTCTTATATTATATTATACATGTTTCAATGCCATTCTCCCA
>SJYT01082020.1:27834-52963 GCA_006410635.1 Cephalophus harveyi | reverse complement strand
TGGAGAAATGTCTATTTAGTTCTTTGGCCCATTTTTTTGATTGGGTCGTTTATTTTTCTGGAATTGAGCTGCAGGGGTTGCTTGTATATTTTTGAGATTAGTTGTTTGTCAGTTGCTTCATTTGCTATTATATTGTCCCATTCCGAAGTCTGTCTTTTCACCTTGCTTATAGTTTCTTTTGTTGTGCAGAAGTTTTTAATTTCAATTAGATCCCATTTGTTTATTTTTGCTTTTATTTCCAATATTCTGGGCAGTGGGTCATAGCAGATCCTGCTTATCTGTCCTTTCAATGAATACTCAGGGTTGATTTCCTTTAATATGGATTAGTTTGATCTCCTGGCAGTCCAGGGGACTCCAGCACTATAGTTTGCATAAATTTTTCAGTGCTTTTTGCTTCTTTATGGTCTAAATTTCACATCCAAACATGACTAATGAAAACACCATAGCTTTGACTATGCAGACTTCGTTGGCAAAAAGATGTCTCTGCTTTTTAATATGCTGTCTAGGTTTGCCATAGCTTTCCTTCCAAGGAGCAAGCAGCTTTTAATTTCATGGCTGCAGTCACCACTGCAGTGATTTTGGAGCCCTAGAGAATAAAATATGTCACTGCTTCCACTTTTTTCTCTACTATTTGCCACAAAGTGATGGAATCAGATGTCATAATCTTAGTTTTTATATAGGTGAGTTTCAAGCCTGTGTTCTCACTCTCCTCTTTATCTTTCATCAAGAGCTCTTTCGTTTCTCTTCACTTTCTGTCATTAGAGTGGTATTGCCTGCCTGTATGATATTATTGACATTTCCCCTGGCAATCTTTATTGTAACTTGTTTTTCATCTAGCCAAGCATGTTGCATGATATACCATGCATATAAGTTAAATAAGCAGGGTGAAAATATATAGCTTTGTCATGCTTATTTTCCAATTTTGAAATAATAGAAATGGAAAGGCTAGAAATAACTTCAATAAAATTGGAAAGATCAAGGGAACATTTCATAAAAGGATGGGCACAATAAAGGACAGAAATGGAAAGGACCTGACAGAAACAGAAGAGATTAAAAAGAGATAACAAAAATACACAGAAGAACTATATTTTTTTAAAAAATTAATGATCCAAATAACCATATTGGTGTGGCCACTCACCTCATGATGGACATCCTGGAGTGTGAAGTCAGGTTGGCCATCGGAAGCATTGCTATTGTTCAGTTCCCCGGTTGTGTCCGACTCTTTTTGACCCCATGGACTGCAGCACTCAAGGTCTCTCTGTCCCTCACTTCTCCTGAAGTTTGTCCAAGTTCATGTCCATTGCACCTGTGATGCCATCCAGCCATCTTATCCTCTGATGCCTTTTTCTCCTTCTGCCCTCAATCTTTCCCAGGATCAGGGACTTTTCCAATAAGTCAGCTGTACACATCAAATGACCAATAGTGGAATTCCGGCTTCAGCATCAGTCCTTTCAATGAGTACTCATGGTTGATTTCCCTTAAGATTGACTAGTTTGAGCTCCTTGCTGTCCAAGGGATTCTCGGGAGCCTTCTCCAGTACAAGAATTTGAAGGCATCAATTCTTTGGCACTCCACCTTCTTTATAGCCATCTTTCACAACTGTACATGACCGCTGGGAAGACCAGTGAAGCCTTCTTTACAGTCCAGTTCTCACAACCATATATGACCACTGGGAAGAAGTAGAAACCATTAATGTGAACAAAGGTCTGACTCTGGCTCCTTTCAGATCATTAGTCTGTCTGGCTTCCAGAGTATGTGAGGTTTTTCTGTTCACCTTTTAAGAATGAAATCTCTTTCTTCCAGCTCTCTGAGAATCTAGAAAGTAACCCAGCTGTCCTTTGAAGCCTAATGTTCTGGGGCTTAATTTTCAAGTTTGGGAGCCCCATGCTGGGGAGCCAAATGTGAAACTTGAACTTCTCATTCCTTTGAGAGAAACTCGGTAATAGAATATATTCTCATGAATCACTATATTTTATGTCTATAATTTATATATTATGCATTGACTAAACTTCAATTGAAAATAGTAATTATTCTCCTGTTTGTGGTTTGCCAACCAAAATTATAGCATGCATGCAGCATGCATGCATATATGCTAAGTTGCTTCAGTCATATCTGACTCTCTGATACCTTATGGACTGTTGCCTGCCAAGCTGCTCCATCCATGGGATTCTCCAGGCAAGTCTACTGGAGTGAGTTGTCATCTCTTCTGGGGGATCTTCCTGACCCAAGGGTAAAACCTGTATATTTTATGTCTCCTGCGTTGGCAGGAGGGTTCTTTACCAGTAGTGCCACCTGGAAAACCGAAAGTTATAGACTTAAATGTATTTACACCCTTGGTTTATTTATTTTACTATGTTTTAAATTTTTTCTTTAATTTATAGATGACTTTATGGTCTCTAATATACATACATAACATCACAAGTTTATAGGACATACCACATTTCTTATAGAGTTGCAAAAGTGTATAAAAACATACTTCCAAATTTTCCCTGCCATTCTGTGTATCATTTTCATCACACACTTTAAGTTTTACTAGTTTATAAACTCCAAAATACATTATTCTTATTTTTTAAAAATATTGTGCAGTCATTTCAAGGGATTCAGTTCAGTTCCATTCAGTTCAGTCACTCAGTCATGTCCGACTCTTTGCAACCCCATGAATTGGAGCATATCAGGCCTCCCTGTCCATCAACAACTCCCAGAGTTTACTCAAACTCATGTCCATTGAGTAACTGATGCCATCCAGCCATCTCATCCTCTGTCTTCCCCGTCTCCTCCTTTCCCCAATCCCTCCCAGCATCAGAGTCTTTTCCAATGAGTCAATTCTTCACTTGAGGTGGCCAAACTATTGGAGTTTCAGCTTTAGCATCATTCTTTCCAAAGAACACCCAGGACTGATCTTCAGAATGGACTGGTTGGATCTTCTTGCAGTCCAAGGGACTCTCAAGAGTCTTCTCTAACATGACAGTTCAAAAGCATCAATTCTTTGGTGCTCAGCTTTCTTCACAGTCCAACTCTCAGACTCATACACGACCACTGGAAAAACCATAGCCTTGACTAGACAGACCTTTGTTGGAAAAGTAATGTCTCTGCTTTTGAATATGCATTCTAGGTTGGTCATAACTTTCCTTCCAAGAAGTAAAAAATAGCTTTCATATATAGATTTATTTTTACCATTATTGGAGCTATTCCTTTATTTGTGTGATTTCATGTTCATTCTGCCTGCAGAAATTTTTCCTTGAATATTTTTTATGGCACAATGAAGTTTATTAGTTTTCTTTGTCTGGCCAGATAGTTTTCACCTTAAGTTTTCAAAGACATTTTCATTAGCACGGAATTCTGGGTTATTTTATTTTTTATTTACCTGCATATTTGTTTTATTTTATGATTTTTTTCCCCCAACACTTTAAAAGTGCTATTTGACTACCTTCTGTCTTATGTAGTTTTTGACAAGTAATCTACTATAATCCTAGGGTGGGTTTTAAAACAATAATAGTCTTCTCTGACTTCTTTCACAGTATTGTTCTAAAGCTGTATATTCTTTGTTCTGTTTTATTGAGCTTGTTTTCTTTTTGTATTTCAATCTTTTTTTTAATATAGTTCTTCAAGTTCACAGATTCCTTCTTCATTTTCCTTGAATCTACTACTGACTTTCTCAAAGGACTTTTTGATCAGTAGTTTCTTTTATTTTAACTTGATTATTTTTTATATCTTCTATAGCTATTAAAAAAATTTTTATCTAGCCATGCCTGCTATTTTTGAGACCTGCCCCATGGGAGAGAGTGGTGAAAGAGGAAAGGTTCCCTCACCCTTGTAACTCCCCTCACCAGCTAGGAGATCAACCAGGAAGGGTAGACAGTTTCAGAGACTCTGAGAAGGGTGCAACAGTCAGCTTGCGGTAGGCAAAACAGAAAGAGACAAGCACAGACAGTCCTGGACACCTCACTGTACACCCTAGCCTGAGGCATGCTTTAACTTGTGTGTGCAGTACTGTGATAACCACATAGAAAAGAGGAGGTCCCACTCAATATCTAGTGTAGACTTTAGTCACCACAACATCAATCATACCCCTATCAAAGGGATAACAGCAAGTACACATCAAGCAAGGTCATGGCAAACATCCATAGTTATTTTTATTGAAGTAAAGCTATTAGACTTAGGCATGCTATAAAAGAAAGCTCCCACATAAAAGATAAACCTTTGAGGCAAAAATAGATAATTATTTCTCTTAAGTTTATAGAGTCAGAGAAATATATGTAAAATGAAGAAGCAGAAGAGCCACACCCAAATAAAAGAACAACAACAAAAATATCTTGAAAGAATAGGCAATGAAATAAATCTCTCTGATCTGCCAGACATAGAGTTCAAAAGGAGATAATAAAAATACTGAAGAGATTCAGAAAGGAAATTGATGGAAATGCAGATCACTAAAACAAGGAACTAGAAAATATAAAGAGAAACTAATGTATTGTCTTTAGATTGAGAAAAACCAAGTTAATGGCAATAAATAGCAAAATAATAACGCAGAAAAACAAATTAGTGGTCTGGAAGATAAAATAACTGAAATCACATAACCAGAACAGCAGACAGAAAGTTAAATTTAAAAAGAAAGCATATAAAAGACATAATATAATGTAAAGTATACCAATTTATTCATAATAAGGATTCCAGAAGGAGAAGAAAAATAAAAGGGGATTTGAAAAGATATTTGAAGAACGTATGTCTGAAAACTTCCCAAACCTAAAGACAGAACTGTATAACCAAGTATAGAAAAGAGAATCTCTCCAACAAGATAAACCCAAACAGACCCACACAAAGATATTGCAATTAAAATGCCTCAATTTAAAGATAAGGAGAGTTTTAAAGGCAGCAAGAGATAAATAGAGTTTATTTGTTTTACGGAAACCCCATAAGGTGATCATCTGATTTCTCCACAGAAATGTACATCAGAGGAAGTGCCAAAATGAATCCAAAGTCATAAAAGGGAAAAGCCTGCAATCTAGAAACTCTACCCAGAAAGATTATCATTTAGCATAGAAGGAGAGATAAAGAATTTCTCAAACAAACAAAAGTTTAGGAAATACGGCAATATTAAATTACCCTAAAAGAAATATTGATAGCTAGTCTCTAAAGAGGAAAGAAGCAAGCATCTACAGGAAAGAGAAAACCACAATTGGAAAGTAAATTACTAAATAAGCCACTGCAAAAATTTTTTGTTTAAATTGTGAGGATAACTATAATTAAAAAACGGTAAACATGAAAATGTAAAAGACATCAAAATCATAAAATATGGGAGAATGGAGTGAGAAAAATGGAGATTTTTTTAAGAATATATTTAGGCCTATATGACTACCAGTCTGAAGCTAGTAGATATAGTAATGGGTTAACATTCATGAAAAACAGGATAATCAGAAATCAAAACTACACAGTAGATTCACAAAAAACAAATAAGAGAACTCAAGCATAATACAAAAGACAATCATCAAAACACAAAAGGAAAAGCAAAAAGCAACAAAGAAAAAACATAAAATATCCTCAAAAACAAGATTCAAAATGATAATAAATGCATATCTGTCAATAATTACCTTGCAGTACAATGGATTAAATTCTCTGATAAAAAATATATAGCATGACAGAATGGATAAAATATTCAGTAACCTGAAGTATGCTGTCAATGAAAGACTCACTTCAGGGTAAAAGATATACTGAAAGTGAGGAGATGAGACAGATATTTAAGCAAATGGAAATGACAGGAAAATAGAGATAGCAATACTTATATCACACAAGATATACTTTAAAAAAAAAAGACATTAAAGAAAGAAAAAGGATACCATGTTAATGATAAATTCATCCATAAAAGAAGATATTAAACTTGTTAACACCCAATATTTGAGCACCAAAATATATAAGCAAATATTAGTAAAAATAAAGTGATGAATTGACCAGTATGAAATTACAGTAGGAAACTTTAGCACATTATTAAAATCAATGAACAAATATTTCAGACAGAAAATCTATAAAACAACAGTGATCTTAATTGACATGATTGACATTATAGCAGTTACACTTAATTTATACTTTCAGAGCACTATATTAAGAAAATAACAGTAATACACAGTGTTTTCCAAAGCACAAGGAACATTCGCGCATTCTCTGGAATAGACAACACACTAGTATACAAAACAATCCTCAAGAAGTTTAAGAGGATAGAAATTACTTCAAGCATCTGTTCTAACAACAGCATGAAACAAGAAATCAACCACAAAAACAGAAACGAAGAAAAATAATTGCATGGAAAATAAACAACATGCTAATAAATACCCAATGGGTCATGATGACATCAAAAAGGACATTAAAAGACAAATGACAATGAAAGCACGATCACACAAAATCTTCAGGATGCAGCTAAAGCAGTCCTAAGTAGGAATTTCATAGTGATAGAGGTTCACTCAAAAAAAAAAAGAAAAAGAAAAAAAATCTCAAATAGACAACTTGAACTACCACTTGAAAAAATTAGAAAGACACAAACCTAAAATTGTCAGACAGAAGTGTCAGGAGAATTTTTAATTTCCTCGGTTCTGTCTCATCACAACAAAAATTTGAAGCAATGGACCAGTGTTACAGCCCCCTGACAGACCAGTGTTACAGCTCTCAGATGGATCAGTGTTACAGCTCTGTGTTTCAGCTCAGCTTTATTTAGAAAATAAAGGAACTACATCCTCAAGGCATGAGGGCATGCCAACCCAAAAGTTGAAGAGAAGAGAGAGACCCCACCCTTTAGCTCTTCTTTTATGTTTTTTTTATTTTTTTTTCCTCGTCCCCTGGGCCCGCCTTGTATAAATTAGGCTAACCAGGAGTGCTGTTTGTTCTACCTGAGGTCCTCACTCTGGTCCTCACACCTTCCTTTGTTCTATTTTTGCAGGCTTTTCCCTTCCTTATATTTTAGCCACTGCCATTCTGGACTCCTTTTTCCTATTTTAACTACCTAACAGAAGGAAATAATGAAAATCTGAGACAAAATAAAATTTTCAAAAAGCAATAAAACCTTAATAAAACCAAGAGGTCTCTGTTTAACAGTGTAAACAAAGTCAACAAACCTTTGGCCAAGCTCACCAAGAAGGAAAAAAAAGGGGGGGTCCAGATAAACAAAATGATAAGGGAAAGAGGAGAAATAACAACTGATACTACAGGAAAACAAAAATCATAAGAGAATACTAGAAACAATTTTATGCTAAAAAAATTGACACCCTAATGGCCCGATCAAGTTTCCAGACAAATATAGCTCATGAAAACTGAATCAAGAAGTAAGAAATAATTTGAATAGACATCTTTTGAAGTGAAATAAAATCTGTAATTAAAAAAAATAACTTGCAATAAAAATTTCAGGCCCATGGAAACTCACCATGATAGTTTCACTGATGAATTTTACCAACCATAAAGAGAAGAATTTATACCAATCCTTCTCAAACTCTTTCAAAAGGAGAAACACTCCCAAAGTCATTCTATGAAGCTATCATTACCTTGGTGCCAAAGCCAGGAAAAGACATGTCACATGTCAGTAACTCTGAAGAATACAGAGGCAATATTCTCAACAAAGGGCTTCCATGGTGGCTTAAAAAGTAAAGAATCTGCCTGAAATGAGGGAGACCTATGTTTGATCCCTAGATTGGGAAGATCCCCTGGAGGAGGGCATAGCAATCCCTTCCAGTATTCTTGCCTGGAGAACCCCACGGACAAAGGAGCCTGGCGGGCTTCAGTCCATTGGGTCACAAAGAGTCGGACACAACTGAGTGACTAAGCACATTCACAACAAAAATATTAACATGACAGCATAACATTAAAAAATATTTAAAAAAAATTTTTTTTTTTTAAATCTTACACCTGATCAGGTTAGATTTCTCCCAGGATCACAAGAATATTTCAACATTTGCAAATCAATCAATGTGATATACTACCTCAATAAAAGACAAAAACCACATGATCCTCTCAAAGGATGCATAAAATACTTTGATAAAATTCAACATCCACTAGTGTCAAAAAAAAAGAAAAACTTACCAAAGTCAGTATGCTGCTACTTAGTCAGTCATGTCTAACTCTCTGTGACTGCATGGACTGTAGCCCATCAGGCTCTTCTGTCCATGGGATTACCCATGCAAGAATACTAGAGTGAGTTGCCATTTCCTTCTCCAGGGGATCTTCCCAACCCACGGATCAAACACAAATCTCTTATGCCTCCTGCACTAGCAGGTGGATTCTTTACCACTAGCACCACCAAAGTCAGTATATCTCAGCATCATAAATAGTATTCATGACAAACCAACAACCAATCTATTATTCAATGGTCAAAATCTAAAAATCTTCTTGCTAAAATATGAAAAAAAGACAATGATGTCCACTTTCACAACTTGTATTAAATAATACAAGTATTAATAATACTTGTATTAATAATATTGGAAGTCTTAGTCACAGTAATAAGAGAAGAAAAATAAATAAAACCATCCAAAGAGAAAAGGTTTAAAGAGAAGAGGTAAAATTGTCATTATATGAAGGTGACACAATTCTATATATAGAAAACCCTAAAGACTTCACACAAAAACTATTAATACAGATAAACAAATTCAGCAAGGTAGCAGGATAGACAATTAACACACAGAAATCTGTTGGATTTCTTTACACAAACAATGAGATATTAGAAAGGAAATATTTTTAAAGTACTTTAAAAATTGCACCCCCCCAAATTAACATATCTAGAAACAAGCCTGATTAAAGATTTATATGCTGTGAACTATATGATTGAACTAGATGATTCAAATTAATGAAAAGACATCCCATAATCTTGTTTGGAAGAATTAATGTTGTTGAAATGTATGTACTAATCAAAGCAGTCTACATATTTAATATGACCCCTATCAAGTTATCATGACATTTTTCATAGAATTAGAACAAATAATCCTAAAATTTTTAGCTTTCATAAAACTAAAACAAGTAATCTTAAGTCATGTCTGACTCTTGCAACCCCATGGACTGTAGCCCACCAGGCTCCTCTCTCCATGAGATTTCTCAGGCAAGATTACAAGAGTGGGTTGCCATTTCCTTCTCCAGGAGATCTTGCTGACCCAGGGATCAAACCCAGATCTCCTGCATTGCAGGTAGAATCTTTACTGTCTGAGCCAAAAAGGAAGCCCCTAAAATTTATATGCAACCATAAAAATTCCAGAAACACTAAAGGAAACCTGAGGAAAAATAACAAAGTTGGAAGTATAACCTTCCAGACTTCAGACAATATTGCAAAGTTACAATAATCAAAATAATGTAATTGCCTAAAAATAGACATGGATCAATTGAACAGAATAGAAAATATTAAAATAAACCCACACATCTATGGCCAATTAATCTATGACAAAGCAAGCAAGAATATACAATGGAGAAAAAAGAGTCTCTTCAGTAAGTGGTGTTGGGAAAGTTGGACTGTTGCATGTAAATTAATGAAGTTAGGACATGCCATTACACCAAACACAAAAATAAACTCAAAATTTCTTGAAGATTTAAATATTCATTAAGATACCATAAAACTCCTGGAAGGAAACATAGGCAAAACCTTCTCTGACAGAAATCATAGCAATGTTTTCTTATATTAGTCTCCCACAGTAATTGAAGATGCAAATCACTATATATAAAATAGATAAATGACAAGTCTCTACTGTATAGTGCAGGGAACTATATTCAATATCTTGTAATAAACTATAAAGGAACGAATATGAAAATACATATCTGAATCACTTTGTTGTATACCAGAAACTAACAAAATATTGCAAATCATCTATACTTCAATTAAAAATTAAGAGAAATAATATTATATTTGGAGAAGAGGAGATATGGGAGAATCTCCAATACCCAAGGCTTGTCATATGGAATATGGAGCATACTGATCCATGTAATGCCATAGGAGAGAAAACTGACCAAAGTACAGAGGTGTACATTGATTCAATAGGACAAAATTCAGTGGATCTAATGATGACCCAATAAAATTCTCTAGTTCTGTAATATTTTAACTAGACTGAATTTGCATCTCTAAAGATGCAAATACAAAATTGAATTACATTCTGTTTAACATAGTAATCTTGTGAGGATTCAAAACATAAAGACTAATCAATAAAACAGTCTTTCTCTGGTCCATTTTCTGCAGTGGTCCTATTCCGGAACAATGCTTTCATTTCTTAACTGAGGAATAATTGCTGCCCCAATTCATTCAACTCTTTAACTCTTAATGGTTATTTAATTCTAAAAGTTTAAAAATTTTTTTCCCCTGGAATTTTTTATCAGAATTTTTCTCTTCAGCCAGGCACATATTTTGTTTTATATATTCTTGTGAAAAACGCTGTCTTTTTTCTCTGTATACCTATATGCACATCATATAGGTATATGTATACTATATAGGTATATAGTATACCTATATGCACATCATATAGGTATATGTATACCTATTTGTATACTATATAGGTATATAGTATACCTATATGCACATCACTCTATATGACTAAATCTTTAACCACTAAGCATTCCTATACATTCATTTCTGTGTCAGTCACATATGTGTGTTAGTTATTCAGTGGACTCTGATTCTTTGAGATCCCATGGACTGTTGCCACCAGGTTCCTCTCTAAATGGAATTCTCCAGGCAAGAATACTAGAGTGGGTTGCCTTTCCCTTCTACAGGTGATCTTCCTGACTAGGGATCAAACCCAGGTTTCCTGCAATGAGGCAGATTCTTTAACTATATATAGAAAACCCTAAAGACTTCACACAAAAACTATTAATACAGATAAACAAATTCAGCAAGGTAGCAGGATAGACAATTAACACACAGAAATCTGTTGGATTTCTTTACACAAACAATGAGATATTAGAAAGGAAATATTTTTAAAGTACTTTAAAAATTGCACCCCCCCAAATTAACATATCTAGAAACAAGCCTGATTAAAGATTTATATGCTGTGAACTATATGATTGAACTAGATGATTCAAATTAATGAAAAGACATCCCATAATCTTGTTTGGAAGAATTAATGTTGTTGAAATGTATGTACTAATCAAAGCAGTCTACATATTTAATATGACCCCTATCAAGTTATCATGACATTTTTCATAGAATTAGAACAAATAATCCTAAAATTTTTAGCTTTCATAAAACTAAAACAAGTAATCTTAAGTCATGTCTGACTCTTGCAACCCCATGGACTGTAGCCCACCAGGCTCCTCTCTCCATGAGATTTCTCAGGCAAGATTACAAGAGTGGGTTGCCATTTCCTTCTCCAGGAGATCTTGCTGACCCAGGGATCAAACCCAGATCTCCTGCATTGCAGGTAGAATCTTTACTGTCTGAGCCAAAAAGGAAGCCCCTAAAATTTATATGCAACCATAAAAATTCCAGAAACACTAAAGGAAACCTGAGGAAAAATAACAAAGTTGGAAGTATAACCTTCCAGACTTCAGACAATATTGCAAAGTTACAATAATCAAAATAATGTAATTGCCTAAAAATAGACATGGATCAATTGAACAGAATAGAAAATATTAAAATAAACCCACACATCTATGGCCAATTAATCTATGACAAAGCAAGCAAGAATATACAATGGAGAAAAAAGAGTCTCTTCAGTAAGTGGTGTTGGGAAAGTTGGACTGTTGCATGTAAATTAATGAAGTTAGGACATGCCATTACACCAAACACAAAAATAAACTCAAAATTTCTTGAAGATTTAAATATTCATTAAGATACCATAAAACTCCTGGAAGGAAACATAGGCAAAACCTTCTCTGACAGAAATCATAGCAATGTTTTCTTATATTAGTCTCCCACAGTAATTGAAGATGCAAATCACTATATATAAAATAGATAAATGACAAGTCTCTACTGTATAGTGCAGGGAACTATATTCAATATCTTGTAATAAACTATAAAGGAACGAATATGAAAATACATATCTGAATCACTTTGTTGTATACCAGAAACTAACAAAATATTGCAAATCATCTATACTTCAATTAAAAATTAAGAGAAATAATATTATATTTGGAGAAGAGGAGATATGGGAGAATCTCCAATACCCAAGGCTTGTCATATGGAATATGGAGCATACTGATCCATGTAATGCCATAGGAGAGAAAACTGACCAAAGTACAGAGGTGTACATTGATTCAATAGGACAAAATTCAGTGGATCTAATGATGACCCAATAAAATTCTCTAGTTCTGTAATATTTTAACTAGACTGAATTTGCATCTCTAAAGATGCAAATACAAAATTGAATTACATTCTGTTTAACATAGTAATCTTGTGAGGATTCAAAACATAAAGACTAATCAATAAAACAGTCTTTCTCTGGTCCATTTTCTGCAGTGGTCCTATTCCGGAACAATGCTTTCATTTCTTAACTGAGGAATAATTGCTGCCCCAATTCATTTAACTCTTTAACTCTTAATGGTTATTTAATTCTAAAAGTTTAAAAATTTTTTTCCCCTGGAATTTTTTATCAGAATTTTTCTCTTCAGCCAGGCACATATTTTGTTTTATATATTCTTGTGAAAAACGCTGTCTTTTTTCTCTGTATACCTATATGCACATCATATAGGTATATGTATACTATATAGGTATATAGTATACCTATATGCACATCATATAGGTATATGTATACCTATTTGTATACTATATAGGTATATAGTATACCTATATGCACATCACTCTATATGACTAAATCTTTAACCACTAAGCATTCCTATACATTCATTTCTGTGTCAGTCACATATGTGTGTTAGTTATTCAGTGGACTCTGATTCTTTGAGATCCCATGGACTGTTGCCACCAGGTTCCTCTCTAAATGGAATTCTCCAGGCAAGAATACTAGAGTGGGTTGCCTTTCCCTTCTACAGGTGATCTTCCTGACTAGGGATCAAACCCAGGTTTCCTGCAATGAGGCAGATTCTTTATGCCTGACCCACCAGGGAAGCCAATCAGTGAGCAGGGATAATTCTCAGATACCTCCAGTGACAAAGACATTTTTCTCAGTCCACTTTTGTCTCTCAGGCATGTCTGATTCTCTGTGACCTCATAGACTTCAGCATGCCAGGCTTCTCTGTCCATCACCAATTTACAGAGCTTCTTCAAATTCATGTCCATCGAGTAGGTGATGTTATACAACAATCATATCATCTGTCCCTCCCCGCCCCCGCACCCACTCTTCTCTTCCTGCCTTCAATCTTTTCCAGGATCAGGGTCTTTTCCAATGAGTCAGTTCTTCACATCAGGTGGAAAAAGTATTGGAGTGTCAGCAACAGTCCTTCCAGTGAATATTCAGGACTGATTTCCTTTAGGATGGACTGGTTGGATCTCCTTGCAGTCCTAGGGTCTCTCAAGAGTCTTCTCCAAAACCACAGTTCAGAAGTATCAATTCTTCAGCGCCCAGCTTTCTTTAATGTCCAACTCTCACAACCATACATGACTACTGGAAAAAACATAGCTTTGACTATATGACTTTGTGGGTAAAGTAATGTCTGTGCTTTTAATATTCTCTCTAGGTTTTTGTCACAGCTTTTCTTCCAAGGAGGAAACGTCTTTGAATTTCATGGCTGCAGTTATTATCTGTAGTGATTTTGGAGCCCAGGAAAACAAAGTCTATCACTGTTTCCAGACTTTCCCCATCTATTTGCCATGAAGTGATGGGACCGGATGACATGATTTTAGTTTTCTGAAGGTTGAGTTTTAAACCAGCTTTTTCATTCTCGGGCTTCCCTGATGGCTCAGAGGGTAAAGCAGCTGCCAACATCTGGGAGACCCGGCTTCGATCACTGGGTCAGAAGATCCTCTGGAGAAGGAAATGGCAACCCACTCTGGTACTCTTGCCTGGAAAATCCCATGGATGGAGAAGACTGGTAGGCTACCGTCCATGGGGTCACAGAGTCAGAGATGACTGAGCGACTTCATTTTCTTTCTTTTTTTTCATTCTCTTCTTTCACCTTCATCAAGAGGCTCTTTCATTTCCCTTCACTTTCTGCCACAAGGGTAGTGCCATCTGTGTATCTGAGGTTGTTGATGTTTCTCCCTCCAATCTGGAGTCCAGCTTATGCTTCATTCAGCACAACATTTCACATGAAGTACTCTGCATTAAGTTAAGTAAGCAATGTGACAATACACAGCCTTGACATACCTTTTCCCAATATGGAACCAGTCTGTTGTTCCATGTCCAGTTTTAACTGTTCCTTCTTGACCTACATACAGATTTCTCAGGAGGAAGGTAAGGTGGTCTGATGTTCCCATCACTTTAAGAATTCTCCACAGTTTATTGTGGTCCACAAGGTCAAAGGCTTTAGCATAATCAATGAAGTAGATGTTTTTCTAGAATTCTCTTACTTATTCTAATATCCGGTGGATGTTGGCACTTTATTTCTGGTTCTTCTGCCTTTTCTAAATCCAGCTTTAACATCTGGAAGTTCTCATTTTATGTATTGTTGAAGCCTAGCTTGAAGAATTTTGAGTATTACTTTGCTAAGTTTGTGAGTTGAGTGCAATTGTGTGTTAATTTCAACATTCTTTGGCATTGCCTTTCTTTGGGATTGGAATCAAACCTGAACTTTTCCAGTCCTGTGGCCACTGCTGAGTTTTCCAAATTTGCTGGCATAATGAGTGAAGCAATGTCACAGCATTATCCTTTAGGATTTGAAATAGCTCAGCTTGAATCTCATCACCTCCACTATCTTTGTTCATAATGATGCTTCCTAAGGCCCACTTGACTTCACACTCCAAGATGTCTGGCACTAGGTGAGTGATAACACCATCGTGGTTATCTGGGTCTTGAAGATCTTTTTTATGTAGTGTTTCTATGTATTCTTGCCACCTCTTCTTAATATCTTCTGCTTCTTTTAGGTCCATATCATTTCTGTTGTTTATTGTGCCCATCTTTGCATGAAACGTTCCCTTGGTATCTTTAATTTTCTTGACGAGATTTCTAATCTTTCTTATTCTATCATTTTCCTCTATTTCTTTGCATTGATCACTTAGAAAGGCTTTCTTATCTTTCTTTGCTATTCTTTGGAACTCTGCATTCAGACAGCTATATTTTTCCTTTTCTGCTTTGCTTTTCACTTTTCTTCTTTTTTCAGCTATTTGTAAGGCCTCCTCAGACAGCCATTTTGCCTTCTTGCATTTATTTACCTGCAGAATGGTTTTGATCACCGCTTCCTGTACAATGTTACAAATCTCTGTCCATAGTTCTTAAAGCACTCGGTCTATCACATCTAATCCCTTAAATTTATTTGTCACTTCCACTGTATAATCATAAGGAATTTGATTTAGGTCATACCTGAATGATCAAGTTGTTTTCCCTACTTTCTTCAATTTAAGTCTGAATTTTGCATTAAGGAGTTCATGATCTAAGCCACAGTCAGCTCCTGATCTTGTTTTTACTGACTGTATAGAGCTTCTCCATCTTTAGCTGGAAGGAATATAATCACTTTGATTTCAGTATTAACCATCTGGTGATGTACATGTGTGAAGTCTTCTCTTGTGTTGTTGGAAGAGGGTGTTTTCTATGACTAGTGACTTCTCTTGGCAAAACTCTGTTAGCCTTTGTCCTGCTTCATTTTGCAGTCTGAGGTCAAACTTGCCTATTGCTACAGGTGTCTCTTGACTTCCTATTTTTGTATTCCAGTCCCCTGGAATGAGTGTAATACCTTTCCAGTACTCTGCAAAGAGTGTAATAAAGAATTCTAGTGGATTTACAGTTTTATCCAAATACCTAGCATTTTAATTACTGTCAACAAGATCCTAATGACCTATCATCTCCCTTATGCTCTATAAGTATCTCCTGCCTCTGGCCTATCATTTACACTAGTTCCATAGCGTTTCTTACTCTTCTTTTTGCTTACCAGGAATGCTCTTTAAGATCATTGCTCATGCTGTTCCTTTGATTTCTTCACAGTTTCTGGAAAGCTACATGGTATTTTCTCACTTTTTATTTAACCTAATGACATTCTGTCAGATATGCTTTCCTTGAGCAACCTAACTTCCTTGCCTTCCTATGTTTTTTTTTTTTTTTTCAAACAGCTATCACTTCATATCATAACTTAATTTTTTACCTATTTCTTTCAATCTTGCTGTAGTATGAAAGCTGAATGAGGACAAGATTTAATCAGTTTTGAATATTGATTTATCCTCCGTGTTCGTATCAATGCCTCACACACAATAGGTAATCAGTAAAGATTGTCAAATGGATGAGTAAGTGAAAGAATGAATAATAGGGAAATTTGCTCTTGAAAATTATGACTTGCCAGTCAAACTAAGTGATAAAGCAATGTCCTGAGTGTCCAGGACTCCTACTTTTTCTGTACTGAGATTATAGGTCTCAGAAAGGAATCCACACAAAGAGAGGTACGAGGACTGAAATAGCCTAGATTTTCTTTATTTTAATGATGATTGTAAAAATGTGTGCTAGTTAATTTAACTCATACTGGAGTACACAAGAGATCCATCATGGACAACTATAGAGGCATGTAAAGCAACAAGTATTAAGAGATGCACTACAAAGGTGCAGGCTGTGCATTGTTATAATAGCATATATATATAATATAATATTATATTAATTTCAACAAAGCATCCTTGTGGCAATAGCATAGTAATTCAATTATCAGTTCCATTTAATTACTGGGTAATATACTTAATTGATATACTCTGATTTAAGTTCTGTTAAATATAGCAAATCTCTGGAATGAAATAATTTTAATTAACAATCAACATAAAAATAATAGTCACATTAATGTAATTTTATATTCTGTATAAATTTTACAGGTTAGCTCAATTAATTAAAGTTTAGTTAAAATTATAGTTTTGTTAAATAAATAAAGCATGCATTACAAATATGAATGGTTTGTATACATAAGTGGTTTAAAACAGCTGCCTTTCCAAATACATTGTAAAAGTAAAAGTAAATTTATCAAGGGAACTTGATTTCAAATTTCTTTGAAGGATACATTTGGAGAAATAAAATATTTGAGTTATCAGAAGTTTCCAATTGCTTATGAAATTTTCAACACTGTTGTACATATAAGGCATTTACTAATTCATTTTTAGTTATGTTTCTAGACTCTCTCTTATTATTTCCTGTACCCCTATGTTGAAAGCACAAAAGTCTGCCTTAATCAGAAGCATCATTGTTCTCTATATGACAAAGTCTTATATAAATTCTAAAATGAGTCAATATAATCTGAATTACTTGTTCACTGCTGATGGTGACTGCAGCCATGAAATTAAAAGATGCTTACTCCTTGGAAGAAAAGTTATGTCCAACCTAGATAGCATTTTCAAAAGCAGAGACATTACTTTGCCGACTAAGGTCCGTTTAGTCAAGGCTATGGTTTTTCCTGTGGTCATGTATGGATGTGAGAGTTGGACTGTGAAGAAGGCTGANAGTACTAAAATCCAAGACCTCTCTTTAAATAAAAAATGCAATTTTTCTAAAATTTTAAGTTTATTTTATAATAGCTATGAAATATTTATAGTATAGCATCTATAAAAATTTATTTTTTACTAGCCTGGCATGTTGCAGTCCATGGGGTCTCAAAGAGTTGGGCTGAGGGACTGAACTGAACTGAACTGATAGTAGCCATATTGCCAGCTGTGTCACGAGGAAAAAAAGAGAGAGACAGAGATACATAGATACACAAGTATCAGATTAATAATACAGCAGAGATGAATCAGTTGTGGGGCATGGAAACCAGGCACTTATTTTATTTATTTTACAACTAATTTTTAATTTTTGTTTGTCTCCATTATTCATTGAATGAAGGAGCTACCCTCTTCTCATTTATCCATTAGGTACCCATACACTTGATTTTTCCTCTGGAATTTCTGAAGTATTGAATACATCTTTAGACGTGACATTTTATGTTTGGCTTATAATCTCTTGAGAAATAACTTCTTCGTTTCACCATCATTTTCCATTAGACATGTATTTTAAGTCCTAGTGGAACTTTCAACTTTTCTGAGACTTAGCATTTTTATCTGTGAAATGGCACTAATAATATGTCTTACATATGTCCCAAGGCTAATTTTAGAGACCAATAGCAATTGAATCCGGAACGTTTACATACATATTAAGTCTTAAGGAGGCCAGCGAGACAGTTGTTTGGCTTTCTGTCTCATAATCCATCTCATTTTGACTAATGGGCATGGAGAATCAAATTTTACAAAAAGCAGACCTTTACCTTGGCAACATTTGTAGCTTTACCTATAACCTTGTCTTCCTTCACGATTCATGACTTACTCCTGAATTCACAAACCAGTGTTGTAGGCAGTCAACCTATTTACTCTCTGCTGCTGTTGCTAAGTCGCTACAGCTGTGTCCGACTCTGTGAGACCCCGTAGATGGCAGCCCACCAGACTCCACCGTCTCTGGGATTTTCCAGGCAAGAACACTGGAGTGGGTTGCCATTTCCTTTTCCAATGCATCAAAGTGAAAAGTGAAAATGAAGTCACTCAGTCGTGTCTGACTCTTCGCGATCCCATGGACTGCAGCCTACCGGGCTCCTCCAGCCATGGGATTTACCAGGCAAGAGTGCTGGAGTGGGGTGCCATTGCCTTTTCCGATCTATTTCTCTCTAGGATACCTAAAATATTTTTCTTCAAATCATTATTTAAGTAATTTTCATGGTACTCAAGATACTAATATCCTATAAACTGCTGTATATAAATTAAAAAATACACCTCCATTTAGAGCAGTTTTAGATTTACAGAAAAATTAGAAAAAAGTATAGGGTTCTTATATACCTTCCATAGTTTCCACTGTTACTAATATATTTTATTGTGTTCTGTGCTCAATTGCTCAGTTGTCTGATTTTCTGTGGCCCTATGGACTGCCAGACTTTTTGTCCATGGAATTTTCCAGGCAGGAATGCTGAAATGGGTAGCCATTCCCTTCTCCAGGGGATCTTCCCAACTCAGGGACTGAACCCCAGTTTTCTGCATTGTAGGCAGATTCTTTAAAGTCTGAGCCACCAAGGAAACATCTTTCATTAGCATAGTACCTTTGCTTTAATTGATGAATCAATGTTGACATATTGTTATTAACTAAGGTCCATAGTTTGGGCTTCCCTGGTGGCTAAGATGGTAAAGAATATACCTGCAATGTGGAAGATCTTGGTTCTACCCCTGGGTTTGGAAGATCCCCTGGAGGAGGCCAAGACAACCCACTCCAGTATTCTTGTGTGGAGAATCCCCACGGAGCCTGGAGGGCAACAGTCCATCTGATCACCAACAGTCAGATTCGACTGAACCACCAAATGCTGCACAAGGTCCATAGTTTACTTTAGTGTTCACACCTTCAGTTTAGTCGCTCAGTCATGTCTGACTCTGTGATCCCATGAACCACAGCATACCAGGCCTCCCTATCCATCACCAACTCCCAGAGTCCACCCAAACCCATGTCCACTGAGTCAATGATGCCATCTAACCATCTCATCCTCTGTTGTCCCCTTCTCCTCCTGCCCCTAATCTTTCCTAGCCTCAGGTGTTTTCCAGTGAGTCAGCTCTTCTCATCAGGTGCCCAAAGTATTGTGGTTTCAGCTTCAACATTAGTCCTTCCAATGAACACCCAGGACTGATCTCCTTTAGGGTGGACTGGATGGATCTCCTTGCAGTCCAAGGGTTCACACCTGGTGCACATCAAATGGGTTCTGAAAAATGTATAACAGTTATTCACCATTATAGTGTCATGCGGAACAGTCCAACTGCTTTATAAAGCCCTCTGTATAAAGGCTTTATAAAGCCCTACAGAGGGCTTTATAAAGCCCTTGCCTCCTCCCTCCCAGCTTTTCCCTCCCAATGGTTTTTCTATAATTTTATATAATTTCTATAGTTTTGCTTTTTCCAGAATGTTATGCGTGTGTATTGGAATCAAACTTTACATATCCTCTTCAGACTTTTTTTTTTTTTTTTCCAATTTGGAAATACACATTGAAGCTTCTTCTCTTTCTGTGGTTTGAAAATTTAACATTAAAACACTCTATTATATGAATATAAACTGCTTGTTTATCCACTCACCTATGAAAGGACATCTTGATTGTTTCTAATTTGTATTTCTATTTTGTATTTCAGTATTTCTAAGATTAATTCAACATAAATCTTTTGATGTTTGAATGAGGGAGAGAAGAGATGCAGCTGGAAAGCTGAGATGGAATTAGACTGTGGAAACTGTCACATTCCCAAGTAAAAAGATTGGAATTTATCTAAGAAGTGATAAATAGAAATACATGAGGAAAAGTCAAACCTGAATAAAACTAGAGTTCTGTGACTAAAAAGAAGTGCAGATAGAAACAAAGCCTAGGCAACAAATGATATCTGCCTTTATAACATGTTTGGACAAAATGGTTTACAATCAAAAGCAGCAATATGACTGCTTCCAAAGAGGAAATGTGCAGGGTTTCAAAAGAAAACGCTTTGGTCTTAAGGAACATCCAAAAGTTCACAAGCAGAGCTTTGATGTTAAGCAAACAATATGAAAAGAAATGAGAAAATCAGCAATGATACATAACTGATAACATGACAATGAGGCAAAAAGTCCTTTGCGAGGATGGATTTTCTCACTAGCTTTTTGAAACAAATCTTAGTGCCTAATTAAATGAAAATGTCTCCACTTTTTTATGCAGCTATCTTCATGATGTGAATATACAATGATCATAATAGTTATTTTGTGCATTATATTATGTTTTGTAAAACTTCAACTCCAGATAAATGAATCTGCATTTAAGATATTCAATGCATTTTCACCAAGGTGCCCCTTAATTGGGTAGCTCACTAACCTAAGATTGTTCATTTAAATATGCTTAAGAACATCAGAAATTATAATTTTGTCTCATTAAAAAGCTCAGCTTAGCTAAGCTCCCACCTAGAACAAGAAAACTGGAAGAAGTAGTGTTTCCGTTCTAACAAGAAGAAGGAAGGGAAAAAAAAAAAAAAATCACAAGCTTTCTTAAACCCATCAGAAATCTAGTGTTTCATGGCAATAATGTAGACCTGAAATCTAAAGAACAATAGGACTTTCCTGTAAGAGTTAGGACCTGTGCCCCACATTACCTGTGACAGAGTGTGGAGGAAAATATGCCAGGTGCTATAAATAGCAGTAAGAATTTAATTACATTTTGGTAAAGAATTTGCCTGCAATGCAGGAAACTTGAGTCCAATCCCTGAGTCAGGAAGTTTCCCTCGAGAAAGGAATAGCAACCCACTCCAGTATTCATGCCTGGAGAATCCCATTGACAGAGGAGCCTGGTGGGTATGGTCCATGGGGTTACAAAGAGTTGGACACAACTGAGCGACAAACACAGATACATAAGGGTAGGGTGCAGGTTAGCATAAGAGAGAATGGAACTCCTGAAAGCCACAGACATACAGATATTTCATTCACAGTCACAAGTTCTTCTTCACAAACCTTCGCTGAGTGCTTGCCAGTAGGATCCAGAACAGGCAAGAGGCCTGCTGATGCATGCTTAGAAAGACTGTCAGTTTGTTATAAAGTTAAACAATATCACTGAACACTCTTAGGCCTAAGTATTTACCCAAGAGAAATTAACAAATTAACACTTTAATTCATACAGTATCCTATAGGTGAATCTTTATAGTGGTTATACTCATAACTACTCAAAACTGGAAATAGCCTAAATATCCATCAAATAGTGAATAGATACATTTTGATGTATCCATAAAATGAAACATAGTCGAAAACAAGAGGAAACATGCTTCTGATACACTTAACAGCATGGATGAATCACACATTTACTGTAAACTAAATATGAGAAGGGCTTCCCTGGTGGCTCAGATAGTAAAGAATCTTCTGCAATGCAAGAGACTTGGATTTCCAGTATTCTTGCTTGGGAAATTCCACGGACAGGGGAGCCTGGCAGGCTACACTCCATGCGGTCGCAAAGAGTCGGACACAACTGAGTGATTCACACACACACACACATATACACACAAGAAGGCAGAATGGAAAAGGTACATGCTGCTGCTGCTGCTGCTGCTAAGTCGCTTCAGTCATGTCCGACTCTGTGCGACCCCACAGACGGCAGCCCACTGGGCTCCCCCATCCCTGGGATTCTCCAGGCAAGAATACTGGAGTGGGTTGCCATTTCCTTCTCCAATGCATGAAAGTGAAAAGTGAAAGGGAAGTCGCTCAGTCGTGTCCGACTCTTAGCGACCCCATGGACCGCAGCCCACCAGGCTCCTCCATCCATGGGATTCCCCAGGCAAGAGCACTGGGGTGGGGTGCCACTGCCCTCCCCCGGAAAAGGTACATACTAAATTTCATTTCTATTACATTCTGAAGAGAGAAATATAGGAATAGAACACAGATCTGAGATTTGTATAGGTTAGGGTGGAGTTAATGATGCTAAAGCTGAAACTCCAGTACTTTGGCCACCTCATGCGAAGAGCTGACTCATTGGAAAAGACTCTGATGCTGGGAGGGATTGGGGGCAGGAGAAGGGGATGACAGAGGATGAGATGGTTGGATGGCATCACTGACTCAATGGACATGAGTCTGAGTGAACTCTGGGAGTTGGTGATGGACAGGGAGGCCTGGCGTGCTGTGATTCATGGGGTCGCAAAGAGTCGGACACGACTGAGCGACTGAACTGAACTGAACTGAAGGTTTGACTTCAAGGGCATGGATGGATTTTTAAAGCAATTTAACTATTCTGTATTTTGATTTTGTTAGTGGTTATATGAATGTATATGTATGCCCATGTCATAGAACTGTGCACTGAAAAGGGTGAATTTTCATTTCTAAAAGAAAAACAATAATAAAGTAATGTAATGAAACCTCCTCCTCTTTGATAAATGGAGCATTGTCCCTGGCTTGATGAGTGAAAGGAGAAGCATGGAAAGCAATTTTAGTTTTAGGGGTCAACCATCTAATGCAACAGTTTTCATCATAATTCTGCTCTCTGTTTTTTAACATCAAACTATAAATAGCTGAGCAGTCTATTTGGAAAGTTCAATTCAAAATAACTGGTTACATTTGTCAGCCTGTATATTTAGGCCTATATATTGATATTTGAAGCAATATTCTAGAAATACTCTGAGAAAGATACAAAATACTTTAAACAAAATATTGCATATTTCAAACAAAAAGAATCATCTTATATTAGTTTTTAATCAGCCTTTTTAAGACAAATATTAATATTTTAAGTGATACTACCACATAATTTTAGAAAATACTTATTTTTATTCTGAACGTATAATGTAAAATTCAAACCTAAAAGTTTGCATTTGTGTGTGTGTGTGTGTGTGTGTGTGTGTGTGTGTGTGATTAGCTTAAATTTTCCTAGCTGCTAACTGGAGAAAAACCTCTACTACAGATCATATTTGCTATGAAATGCAAAAACAGACAGTGCCCTTTGGCCTTCTGAAAAATGGATACATATGCCATCTATAATTTTCTCTTATTATTTGCATGTAGGAATTGCAACCAGACGTTATGAGTGGGAAAAAAAAAAAAAACATAAAGACTTTAACTAATATGTTTTCCATCCCAATATTGAAGAAAACAGTAAAGTGCCTATCTTTGTCCCTAGTTGAGTGTAAAAGAACACTATAGCCCAGAGGTCCCCAACCTCCAGGTTGTGGATGGGTACTTCCTATCAGATTAGTGGCAGCATTTATTAGAAATAAATTGCACAAAAAGTGTAACGTGCTTGAATCATCCTGAAGCCATCCTCCCCACCTCTGGTTTGTGGAAAAATTGTCTTCCACGAAATTGGCTCCTGGTGCCAAAAAGGTTGGGGACCACTGCTCCAACACACCTGAAATCACAGATGTCATATGGGGAAAAATTGCTCTTTCCATAGTGTCAAACTACTTGGCAGACTCTTCTAGAAGCAGTTGGTGAGACTAGAAGCTTCTGAACTGCCTTGAGGGCTGTCATATGCCTTATTTGTTGTTGAATTAATGGTCTGTTCAGGAATCCTGACCTCAAATTCAGAAGTTTGCATACAGAACAACCTAAGTGAATAAAAAATAAAAAAGAAAATTAAAGTAAAAGCATCTTTTTATTTCAGCAGTCTTATGAAATCAAATCACATGATTCCCAGATGTGATATTTTGTGAATTGGTGTGTCATAGAGTAAAATAGCTGAAAGTCAGCAATTTATTTTGCTGTTGAATGCAATCTGGGCCATCTCTTTGATCCCTCCTTTATTGCGCAAGCACTATATGCTCTCCATTGTAATAGGCACTCTGCTAAGTCACTTCAGTCGTATCTGACTCTGTGCAACCCCATAGACGGTAGCCCACCAGGCTCTGCTGTCCCTGGGATTCTCCAGGCAAGAACACTAGAGTGGGTTGCCATTTCCTTCTCCAATGAATGAAAGTGAACAGATTCAATGGACGTGAGTCTGAATGAACTCCGGTAGTTAGTGATGGACAGGGAGGCCTGGCGTGCTGCGATTCATGGGGTTGCAAAGAGTCAGACACGACTGAGTGACTGATACATATATACACGACTGAACTGAACTGATACATATATAAAAATGTATATACATATAAATATATATACATATAAGTAAATATATATATATATATAAACATGTATTCATGAAACACAAGGAAAGGACAACAAAATCTTCATCAAAACATTGGGAAAGTTACAAAGTAGTATGTAATCCATCTCAGTATTAAAGAATAAATATAAATTTTTCAGATAGAAAAAAAAGAAAAAGGCATTTCAGGAAGACAAAAGCAAGTATACGGGAAAGGAAAATATATGCTAAGAAAATGGTGAAATATTAGTAATAAATAAGGAGAAATGCACTGAAAAATTTACAGAATGCAAGACAGAAGAGTTAGATATAAATAAAATTTAGAAATAATGGTTATGTTTACTCTAGATAGTGTTCTTTTGTTGCAAGTCACAGAGAACCTTAAACAGAAAATTTGAGGCAATGATGAAATCTGTGTGGATGTAAGGATAAAAAGCATAGTGTAGTCAGACCTTAAGTGCAATACAAATCTCACAGGATCTCTATACTCTCTTTATTGTTCAGTGACCACATGGCCTCGTTCCTGCTTCTTTTCTCTGTTCATTCC